>JAYXIM010049788.1:0-345212 GCA_037575425.1 Anastrepha fraterculus
ACTATTATTCCAAAATTCAGTAGCGCTAGGTATCTCTGATTAAAGTTAGATAGAAGACTAGCATGGCGACAACACATCACAGCTAAGAGATCTCAACTGAAAACAAAAACTCGTAAAATGGACTGGCTGGTTGGTCCGAAGTCTGAACTGAGTCTTACGAACAAAATTCTTCTTTACAAGATTATGCTAAAACCTGTTTGGTCGTATGGTATTCAAATCTGGGGTACTACAAGCAAATCGAGCGTAGATGTGATCCAAAGATATCAGTCGAAAACACTCCGACTCACTGGTATGTGAAAAACAAGCACGAACACAAAGACTTAAATGTACCAGTGGTAATAGATGAAATAAAAAAATACTGCACACATTGCCTTCCTAACGCTCACGTCATCAACGTAGTAAGCAACAGCGAAGGAATACGACGACTGCAAGGTTACATCGCTTGGATATGCCTTTTAGATCTTAAGTCTAATTCAATAATGCTAGTACTTATTTTTCGAATAATTTAACCTATTTAAAAGACAAATTGCAAATGGAGCACCAACGCTACTAATATGTATTATTACCATTAACTTATTATCCAACGACAGATTGTAAATAAAGCAATTGGGAAAAAGCAAAAAAAAAAAAGATATTATGTAGTTAATTTTCATTCCCGCCAAAATCGACTTGAAACTGTAGACTCGTTATTATATAATTATATAACCTGCTACCTAATCTTCATTTTTCTCCAGCAAATCAGAATATTTTTTGATGAGACCTTTAAATTAAGGAAGTTGAAAAATTAAAAGGTGGCGCGACACCATTTGCGTCACCTTTTAATTTTTCAGTTCCCAGTTTAAATAACCACATTCTTACCTCATACTTGACTCCACTCTTCATTCTAAGCTGCATATTGAAAATCGGGTGAAGAAGGTCAGAATACATTTTTGCTCCTGCAAATCTATGTTCGGCAAAACATGGGTACTCAAGCCACAAGTCGTTCATTGGATGTATAATGAACTCGTTCTGCTAATTTTTAAAGTTGAAGTACCACTCTGACAACCCTAAAGTTACGCTAAAGCGCCGTTTGAATACCATTATAAGACCTCTAATGGGCAGATATCTACAGCCAACCAGAGCTTTTGATGTAATAGAGAAGATTGATGGTGGCGTATTGTCCCAGACTGTTGAAGAAAGGAGCACCCAGTGACTTTAACCGTCTAGCTGCCAAACTTGAATATTTGCAGAGAAAATTCTCAACAGTCTACTTCACTGAAAGGTCACCACAGCTTCTGCAATGGGAATTAAATGGTGAACCTAACTTTTCCGCGTGTGTGCCGATTGTCCAATGACCGGTGAACACTGCTACTAGCTTGAAGATTACATGCCGTGGAGCCCCAGAACTTTCATAGTTCTTCGTATATTGTGTTAGAGTCAAGAAGTTTTCGAAATATCATCGAAGAAATGGAAGCACACATTTCATTTCCATTTTCATCAATTTATTCTATGGCATGACCACAAAATCTTACAGACTAGAAGTATATGCACAATTTTTCTTAGAGCTGATGTAAATGTGAATAACACCTCCCATAAAAGGGCAGTACAAAGTATCAATGAAAGATTTAACAGTTTTTAGGGATACAAAATTAATATTTATTTATTTATTTTATTTTATTATACTCCGAAAGTGCTCTAGTTAGAGGTGAATTAGAAATATAATTCGCTGTTAGCAAATGGAGATAAAATGGATTTCGAACACGAAGAGCTTTGCTGGGTATATTAAAACTAATCAGCCCGAGAAGTACAGAACAGGCAATGAAACCACTATTTAATACGTAAACAAACACAAGAGACTGGATTATTATTCAGCTTTCAAGTGACTTTGAAATAGTTAAAATACTGCTTAAACTATAAGAAGGAAGGAACTCCTCAAATTTAATCGTTTGGAGTGCAAAGAGAATGATTTGCACCGTTGAACATTGCACCCTTTCTATTTAAGTAGCTTGACAAATACATACCTATTTATTACACACCCAGTTTTTTCTCCTTCTCAATGTAAATCGAGCAAGTGATGAGCAATAGATTGTCAATGTTTTATTGATAATATCAGTGATGTTGGCAATGTTGGCGGAATTTTCGCTCAGAACGCATTGAACTTATTGTTCAAGGTGGCATAAGAAGAAGAAGTCGAAGAAAATTCAAAGAAAGCCATTAATGGCCGTGAATTTGGTTCTAGAGATACTATCCTTTCGTACTTCTTCCAAAACAAAACTGGCTACAACCGCCATAGAGATCAAAGATGTGCCCTAATGTGGATGTTATTGATACCGCTGCCATATTTCGCGAAAAAGTGGTGCCATCAAATAGAAAATAGCGAACTAAATTCAGTTAATTTATTCAGATTTATGCAATATAAGAATAAAAAATTTCGCGATTTATAGGATGCAAAAGTCTGGCCACCATCAGACCATTAACCGGCTCTCAGCGATTTTGAAAGAATTAGCTGGAGCAGTTATGCAGTGTTGCCAACTCTCTGCCTTTCGCAACAAATTTAGTCCTTTTTTATACCCATTATGTGATTATTTTTGAGTTTGGTTTATGCTTCTTTTTAAATTTAAAGTAACCAAAACTCTGAGTTAAAAAGCATTTATATAGGTAATGTAAAAAACAGGCTAAAACCCACTCTTGCATTTAAAGCTTGTGTTGAAAAGATTTCAGTGCTTCTGGAAAATTATTGATTCTTTAAAGAGTAAATCTAATTTTTTGCTACTTTTGAGTCTATGCAAGAATATTGGATCTTCTTCTCGCAACTCTTCTTAACATTTAAAACCATTTGATATTACTGAATAATTAATGAACTAAAGCCACAGAGGTGCATTCATGTAAAAAAAAGAAAAAATAACAGATAATTCTGAAGAAAGCATAACGACCTTTTTTAAAAAGAGTACCTTATCTTGTTATGAAGGGTGGTTAAATTTCAAGGGCCGATGTTGAATGTGAACCACACCTAAACGTCAACGTCATATGTGAACCACACCCAACCTCAATTATGCCTCAGTATCATCGAAAATTTGGACCATCGGATGGAGGTTTGCCGCCGAGGCCACGGTGGCCATCTGGCCGATATTTTGTTCCACACATAATTGAGCCATACCAATATTATCATAATAAACAAAATTGACAATAATTTTTTAAAAAATGTGTACTTTATTCAAATCAACACCGGTACTTGAAACATAACCGCCCTTTAGATAAGGAACTATTTGCATTTGGTGGTCTTTGTAGGCGTGACGCCGAGACCGCGGCGACCATTTGGCCGATATTTTGTTCCATGCGTAATTGAGCCATACAAATATTATCATAACAAAGAGAAATGTCAATAATTTCCTAAGAAAATTGTACTTTATTCAAAATCAACACCAGCCCTTGAAACTTAACCAAGCTTTATAACCTCCAATGTACCTAAAAGTGTTTTTCGGCCTTGTTTTTAACGAAATTCGCCTAAATTAAGTTTTAAATAGAAGGATGCTCCAGTGTGACGCCACTCACTCTCTGGTGGACGCAATTTTGCTTCCATTATTCTTGGAGAAACGCTATATATTTTATATTTATATTGGAGTGTTGCCCGCGCAACAACTTTGGTTGGCCGTCGCCATTGCTAACAACAAACTCTGCTTAATGGACTGTCGGGAAAATGTCACAATTGCGTCATTTCTTTGATGCATTCATGCCTGTCAAACTTTTTCGTCTTCACGCTTGAGTGCATGCAAACTGAGGCAAACAATTTATAAAAATGGTTCATATGCCCCCTATCCAATTCCAAGAGTTGTTGTTGCTTTGCACAACAGTATTTATTTATACATACGTGCGCAGTTATTCGCCCATTTCTCAATTTTAGCTTATTTGCATATGTATTTATTTGCCTCATACTTCACTTAAATAATTTGGGTGCGAAATTTGTATGCCGCTGACACGATTGCAAAGCATTTCACTTGAATTATTTTCAATTGATATTCACAGGCACGAGTGAAATGACAACTTGAAATATGCGCAGATAACATTTGGCTGTGTCTCACAAAAATTAAAATATAAAATTTTCAAGGACGCGAAATTGGCCAGTAAGGAATGCAACAGCGGCGCCAATATTATAAAAAAAAACAAATTTACCGAATGTGCATAAAAGAAATATAAAACAGCTAACAATGGAATAAAAATGAAATAGGAAATGGGTTCTTTGCTTTTTTTGTAATTGTTTAATTGAGTTTAACGAAATTAATGGAATAGGCACATGAATAGTAAAATCTATAGTATATGAGTGCTTTTGGTAATTTTTTTCGAAAGTTATTGAATTTATTTTACAAACAGCGCCGTCAGTATTGAGAAATATCTCTCCAAAACATTTGATACCCAAGCAGGTTGCAGGCAGGGTGACTCACCGCCGTGTGACTTCTTCAATCTAGTGCTGGAAAAGGCCGTGCGAGCCGCAGAGCTTAATCGCTCAGGCACAATTTTCTATAAGACAATTTTTAAGAAAGAAAAGCACGCGTGGATGGATTTACAACGAATGACTTAAACTTTATTTCCAGGTTTTGACAAGTACATGAAAGGTTGCCAGATTTGATAATTACATCAATAGTTTTAATACAAATATTTAGTACTGGATGATGTTAGAATTTACATTTTGATATACATTCTCAACACCCCCACTATATCAAAATTCCAAACAATACAAATACTGTTAAAAAAGAAATTAATATGGAACAATACCAAGAATTTGCATAGATTTATAATGTTTTATTTCTGACAATCCCTTAGTTAATAAGTCTGCAGGCATGTTAGCAGTTGGCAAATATTTAGTTTCAACTAGACCGCTATTAATTACATCTCTGATAAAATTATACCTTACATCGATATGTTTTGATCGTTTATGAGATTGGTGGTTATATGCCAGTTTTAATGCACTTTGGCTGTCATTATACAATATTATCATGTTGAAACAACCTGTTAATTCATATTCTAAATTTCTTAAATAAATGGCCTCTCGACAAGCTTCTGACAAAGCCATATACTCTGCTTCACAGCTACTGAGAGCAACAGTCCTTTGCTTTTTGCTCTCCCAAGAGATGGCAGATCCAGATTTAGTAAAACAGATGCCAGTATAAGAACGTCTATCAATGCTATCACTAGCCCAGTCTGCATCTGCATACACCTCTAGTTCTGTTCTCTCTTTAGAATATCTTAAACAATAATGCTTTGTTTTTAACAAATATTTTAAAATTCTCTTAGCATAATTCCAGTGAACATGAGAATAACAATTATTAAATTGACTGAGGTAACTGACTGAATAGGCAATGTCTGGTCGTGTCAAAACTGCCAGATACATCAAACTGCCTATAAGTTTTTGATATGGCAAATGATCTTCACAAATATCAGATTTCTCAATATTTAATTTAGTCTCTATCGGAGTACTAACTGTATTACATTCAGACATGTTAAACTTTTTAATCAATTGCTCAATATATTGCTCTTGATCCACTGTAATTACATTTGCATGTTTATCAATATTAACTCTCATACCTAAATATTTCTTTACCTGACCTAAATTTTTAATCTCAAATTTTTGTTCCAAGCCTTCAATTAAAATATCAGTTTCTGACTTATCATTTGAAAATATTATGAAATCATCAACATAAATTCCAACAAAAGTTTTCTTACCATTACTATGATTTTTTATGAACACACAAGGTTCTAATTTACTTTTGCTTAATTCTAAATTATACAATGTTTCTTCGACTCTCTGATACCAAGCCAGTGCAGATTGTTTTAAACCATACACAGCCTTTTTTAATTTTAACACTTTACTGGAATCTTTAACAGGAAAACCGTCAGGTAAATGCATATATGTACATACTTTCTTTTAAATATCCATTAAGAAAAGCTGTTGTAACGTCTAAGTGAGTAATGTCCATATTGAACTGAACGCTTAATGCAAATAATAAGCGCAAGGTTGAATGTCTAATGACCGGCGAGAATGTCTCTTGGTAGTCCACACCAGCTTTCTGCGTATAACCTTTGGCCACTAACCTCACATTACCATCGCAATCATATTTTCTTTTTAGGACCCACTTACACTGCACTACACTAGCATTTTCTGGAGCATCAACAATCTCCCATACTTGGTTGTCTTCGAACGACTCCAACTCCTCTGCCATCGCCTGCAGCCACTGCTGCTTCTCTGGACCACTGATAGCATCTTCATATGTCGGCTCGTCCTCCCCTGTGGATCTAGTACAAATATTAGCAACACCGTACCTTGAAGGCTTTTTCCTCTGTCTTTTCTCTTTTATTTCATCAACTAGTTGAGGGGCTTGCTGTGTATTATTGGATTGCGAATCGTTTGTTTTTTCAGGTGTATTACTGATTTTTTGCAAGCCATTATTATATTCTACACTCTCTGCATCCCGGAATTCTAAGTCACTAGAGCTTGATTCACTGTGATAATCTAATTTCACCACAGATTCAACCATTGAATCCCCCACTGAATCTGTGTTCTCTATAGAAACTGTAACTATTTCTTCTTTCTTTGGTTTTTCCTTAATCACAACATCTCTACTGGTTGTAATCTGTCTTTTGATTGGATCATAAATTCTATACCCTTTTACATTCTCACTGAAACCAACTAGTATATGTTTCTTCGATTTTTTATCCCATTTGGTTCTTTTTTCTTTTGGTATGTGAGCCATCACAGTGCTTCCAAATATACGAATATGTTCTAAGTTTGGTTTAATTCCAGTCCACGCTTCATATGGTGTCTTTTCAATGCCTGAAGCTACTGACCGGTTTTTTAAATAGACAGCTGTGTTCGCAGCTTCTGCCCAAAATGTTTTGTCCAAACCAGCATCGAAGAGAAGACATCTTGCTCTCTCTACAACGGTTCTATTTGATCTCTCACTTAGCCCATTCTGTTCGGGCGTGTAAGGATTTGTTTTTTGATGTATGATGCCTTCTGATTTCAAATAATTCTCAAAATCATTACTGCAATACTCCCAACCATTATCCGTTCTCAAGATTTTTATATTTTTATTATGAAAATTCTCCACAACGCACTTAAACTCTTTGAAATAGTGTAATACTTCATTTTTTGTTTTCAGAAAATAAATAAAGGTCATTCTGGTATAGTCATCAATTAATAATAGAAAGTATCTTGCACCGCCAATCGACCTGGTCTCCATTGGCCCACAAATATCAGAATGAACAATTTCTAGTACATCTGTTGCTCGGGATCCAGTACTGAATGGCAATCTTGACTGTTTGCCTTCACAACATATCTCCCAATCTGATTTGCTTATTGTGAACGTGTCAGGATAATTCAGCCCATTAACTAATCCACAACGCTTCATTTTGTTCATATCATTGCTATTTATATGACCAAGACGCCTGTGCCACGTTTCACCATTCACTATGGTAGATGACGATGATAATAAACAATTCTGCGTTTTTAGATTCAATTTGTAAACACCATTAGTTAAGTTCGCTTCAGCAACCAATTCGCCTTTATTATTTTTAATTAAGCATTTATTCGTTTCAAAGACGACACTGTTTCCATTTTTTATTAACTCACTGACTGATAACAGATTTGTTGTAAGACTTGGCACACACAACACATTCCTTACTGTTATATCAAAATCGTAATTTGTTGTTATTTCTACGTCACCGGAACATAAAACAGGCACCTTCATCTTATTTGCAATTATAATTTCAGGAAATGAAGATGAATACTGGGGATTTATCAACCAACTTTCATTCGCGGTCATGTGCGTACTCGCACCTGAATCAATGTAAAAATCAGTTCTACTGAATTCGCCGCCCAGAAATACGACACTAAAGGCATTACTTTGACTTTAGTTTTTATCCGACCCTTTGGCCGATTTATCCTTTAATAATGGACACTGATTCCTATAATGACCAGTATTTTTACAATGGTAACAAGTAACTGTTTTTGTGTTCCTTGTTGCTAGTTTTATATTTCTTCTGCCAGCCTTTAACGACAAATGCGGAATTGCGCTCTATTTCACTCACATCAACTGATTCCATATCAAGTAATTTAGTTTTGATGGTATCGGTAGTTATTTGAATGCCCGAATGTTCTACGGCCATAATCATAGGCATAAATCGCTCAGGTAAACCGGCTAGCAACAAAGAACCGATCCATTCGTCACTAATGGCGAATCCTGTTCCTCTTAAACGTTGAGACGTTTCCACTATTTGTGTCACATAATTCGTCATATTTTCACTGTTTTCTAACCTTATGGATATAAGATGACGAAGCAAACTAATTCTTCTCGAAAAACCTGAATCGTTGAACAAAGCATGCAGCTTTTCCCACAACTCTTTCGTAGTCTTAGTTTCCTTTATATGTACATATAAAGATGAATCAATCGTCAAAATCAGCTTAGCTCGTGCTTTTGTATCTGCCGCAACCGCTGCCGCCTCGATTCCTTCTTCTTTGATGAATTTGTCAGCGCCTTCCAAAACTAATAAGTTTTCTACAGCGAACGCCCAATCCTCGAAATTTTCGCGCCCTTTCAGCTTTGGCACATTTGTATGATAACTGGAACTCATTTTTCTGGCTTGCACGATATATTATAAATACCACTATTAACACGACTTTTTATTATAATATATTTTACTATTGCTCTGGCTTGCACGATATAAATACCACTTTTTATTAGATTTTACTATTACTCGTAGCCCATAACCTTTTAAGAAAGAAAAGCACGCGTGGATGGATTTACAACGAATGACTTAAACTTTATTTCCAGGTTTTGACAAGTACATGAAAGGTTGCCAGATTTGATAATTACATCAATAGTTTTAATACAAATATTTGGTACTGGGTGATGTTAGAATTTACATTTTGATATACATTCTCAACAACAATTGATGGCGTATGCCAATGATATCGACTTTTTCGGTCTACGTTTTCTAAGCTGAATAAGAGAGCATAGCGAATGGGTCTTAATGGGTAAACGTAGACAAAACTTAGTATGATACCTTCTGCGATCAAAAAAACAATCGGCGTACTCGCGCATCGTCATTTCATTTTTTACGCCACGTCCCGCTTGAGAGTTACGATTTTGAAGTGATAAGAGACTTCGATTTAACACCCATAACAATGTCAGCCTGGAAATCCAAAGTAGAATCATTTTTGCCAACAAGTGCTACTTTCGACTAAGTAGGCAATAGAGTAGTAAAGTCCTCTCTCGACGAACAAAAACTAACACTCTACGAGGCTCTCATCATGCCCGTCCCAACGTATGGCAGAAGCGTGGACGATGACAACATCCAATGAAGCGACGCTTGGAGTGTTCGAGAGAAAGATTCGGCGGAAGATTTTTGGACCTTTGCACGTTAGCGATGGCGAGTAATTATGCAGGTTCGTGATAAATTATATCGCATAAGAATAAATATATGCATATATATTGTGTCAAAAAAGTACCGGGTATTGTTCGATAAAACGCTAAGTAATTGTTTAATCATCAAAATTTATTTTGTCGGCTTCAAAATAGGCTCCATTCGAAGCAATACACTTATGCCTACGATTAGTCCAGTCATCAAAGCACCTTTTGAACGCGTCTGAAGAAATCATCTTCAGCTCCTTCAGCGAATTCTCCTTAATCACCTCTATGGACTCAAAGCGGCGTCCGCGCAGTGGCAATTTAAGTTTTGGAAAAACGAAAAAGTCACAGGCTAACCTTGCGTTGAGGTGATTCGTGTCAATAAAACTTGAGCCCCGCTCCATGCGTCGTAGGTGTCCTAGACAAAATTCGTGGCTGGACTATCTGAACTTATTTTCGAGTCATACAGGGTGCGCCATCTTTCATGTCGGTACGTAAAGGCTGAATAACTTTGTCATTTACCAACCGATCGACTTCAAAATACATGTTTTCGATACGTCAATTCAGTACAATTTCAACCATGGATCGCTTTACACCGAAACAACGCGCTGAAATAGTCACGCTATACATCGAAAATAGTTGTTCTATTGTTCTAACTCAACGCGCATATCGCAAAAGGTCTCGCGGCAAAGAGGCACCGTCTGACAATACTATTCGTCGTTTGGTGTCGATTTTTTTTTGAGCACGAGACAGTAGGAGATCGTCAACATGCCGTTCATCAACGACCAAGACGTTCCAATGAACTTGTTGAAGCAGTGAGAGAGAGCGTTGTCCAGGAGCCAATAGTGTCGCACCGTCGTCGCGCTCACCATTTTGGCGTCAGTGAAACTACAAGGGGCGCATTTCAAAGGATGATTAAAATTTGTTTCCGTATAAAGCGCAATTGAGACAAAGAATATTACCGAATCAACAAAACGGTGCGCTATGACGCACTGCGAATGCAGCAATTGAGTTTCTGCAACGGGGCGTCTAGTGTCAACATCGGCTGGCCCCCTAGTTCACTTGGCTTAACACCCCCGGACTTCTTTTTGTGGGGTTATGCCAACAAGCCGCAGACTATTCACCAGCTAAATTCAAACATTCGTGCCGAAATCGACGCTATAAAACCCGAAATGTTGACAAGGTAATGACTAATGTAGAAAAAAAGGTGGCCATTTGATTGACATTGTTGATAATTTTAATAAATTTTAAATAGCCAAACCAAATAAAAATACCTCACTTATACAATTCAGTTTTTTTTTTTTCAAAGTTATTTAGTATTTTCATACCATCATAAAATATGGCGCACCCTGTATATATACACAGTTTGTCAAGAAATCGCGAAAAATGAAGTAGAAGTTTCTAACACCGTAGTAAATAATGTCACAATTTGACATCGACGTCAACATTCCGTAGCGGTAAAAGTAGGCAGCGAAATTTGTATAATAATTTTTATTGCTGCTTAATTTTTATCGATCCACATACAGTAAAAATATAATAGAATGTAATTGATAAATATTTCTTAATATCATTTCTTTTCACTTTATTTTTATGCTCATACATCTATGCACATACATATACATCCCATTCATATATAGGAAATGGTGTACTAGCATGTAGGAGTGTCCTTCCAGGTGTACGCCTAGAACACACCAGAATATCATCACCCATTTGTCCTTTCTCAAGAGTTTCCTACTTTTGCTTTTACACGCACATTTCGCATCAACTTGAACGCATTAAATACCATTACGAACAACAACAACAATAACTATAATAACTACAACAAATTACAGCTTATTACAGTGCATTAAAATAGTGAAATAAATGCCAAACAACTGCGCTGTGGTACTTACAAATGTGGTGAATACCAGCAAATAGGAGGGACGAGTACAAAAATAGAAGAAATAAATTAAAAGTTGGCATAAAGACCAAACCACTTACCATAAATGAAAATTTGTTGCACCAATACGATAACTCTGATTCGTCGTACACGCATACATTCACACGCATGTACGTGTGTGTGCACCCTGCAGTGAAACGCTAAACTAGTTACAAAAAATACCAGTTTACAACTAGAATTTCCCGACAGAAAGCGAACCAATCTGAAAAATACAAGATTTGTACCGATACGAAACGATTTATTCTTGCCTGTTTAATTTGACTTCAAGGATCTATTTATTTAACTTTTTTTTAGGTATATAGTAAATCATTAGAGGGAGTAAATATTCAGTTCTTTATTAAAGCATAGTACTAAGTTCTGGTTTAATGTGAAATCTCTATAAAAATATATACAAATTGAGTTGCCGTGAAATATGCGAGAAATTTCTTATGTATCTCACCACGAGCATTAATTCACGCGATGAACACAGCGCGCAACATGCCAGCAACATTTTTTCACACCCATTTAAAATGCACATACAAGTGATGTCCAAAATTAACAAGACTGAGCTAGAAACGAGAGGAGCTTTGTTCTGATAACTTCGAGTTTATTTATTCACAATATTCCCCTCTGGCCTCGATACACTGTTTTGCGCGATCTAAAAGCTTATCGAAAGAGTGTTTCAGGTCATTGACCGGAATGTCCTTCAGGAAGTCGGTACAAATCTTTTGGATGCCCTCTACGGACGCAAAACGTTTTCTTTTCATGGCCAAATGCAATTTTCCGATTAGGTAGAAGCCACAGCGAGCCATATTAGGTGAATACGGTGAGTGATTGATGGTTAAAATGCGATTTCTAGTCAAAAAATCAGTCACAAAAGTAGATCGCTGAGATGGTTCATTATCATCCAATAAGTGCCAGCTTCCTCCTTCGCGGTATTCAGGGCGAATTCGACAAATTCGATGAAACAAACGCTTCAAAACGCCAAGATAGAAAATAGCATTGATGGTTTGGCCCATTGGCACGAACTCCTTGAGGGCAATTCCCTTGGAATAAAAATAAATGGGCATGAACTTGATTTTCGACTTCTCCAAACGCGATGTTTTGGGTGGTGGCTCGTCTGGGGTCTTCCATTTGGCACTTTGACGCTTAGTTTCAGGTTCATGTTGGAAACACCACGTTTCATCATCAGTTACAATGTTGTAAAGGAAGTTCTCGTCTTTTCTCGCCTCTCTAAAGAGGTCTTTCGAATGTTGAATTCTGAGCAATTTTTAGTCCTCAGTTAACTTGTGCGGAATGAAACGTGCACAGACCTTTCGTAAGCCCAAATGGTCATAATTCAATCATAATTCGATGGTTTGGAGATACTTAACTCCGATTCCAATAATTTTAACGATGATTTCGGTTCATTTTTGATAAATTTACGAACAATTTCGATTGAGTTTTCGGTGATTATTGATTTTGGGTGGCCCGTATGTTCCTCACAACCATCTCTGAAACGTATAAACCACTCATGAACTCTGGCACGAGATAAACAATCATCGCCATAAACTTTTTTTCATCATTTCAAATGTTTCGGTACAGGTTTCACCGATTTTAAAACAAAATTTGATATTAGCTCTTTGTTCAAAACTCATTTTTGTACCGATGACACAAACATACTGACACTTTAGACGCTATAACATCGCTTCCACTGAGCTGAACGTCACCAAGCTCTCACTGGAAGTCAGCTACGGATGTAACTTCCAACGCCCTAACTCATTAAAAAGATGGCGCCATCAGAAACATGTTTATAACGCCAGTCATTTTTATTTTGGACTTAAAGTTGTATGTATCTTTTAAAATTGAGCGAAAACTGACATTTCGTCAGCGATGCTTCTATGGCGATGCTCATAAATTTGACGTTTATTCTCATTTGACAATGAATGTTGGTGACGAAATTTTATAGCTGTGAGTACTAGCCTTAAGGATGCAATTGAAGATCATTGATCCGCCAACAAAATATTAACGCAATTAATATTATTGTGAAAGAAAAAAATTTTTTTATCGTACTTCGAACTTTTTACATGTGACAACATTTAATAAAATATGATATTTTTTAATCCATACTGTGAAAATGCCAGGCCAATAATATTATCAGATGCAAAACTGCTTCTAATACTGTATAATATTTTAAATTGTGATTAATAAAACGATTTTTATTGTATATTCTTGAATTAATTTTGTTTTTTAATTATCCGTTTTGATCTCAATTTTTGTGTATATTATATAAAATGCAGGTTTCTGACTAGTTGGGTCTGCGGCTCATACTATGAATTGGTCGGTAGTTCAGAACTAGTACTTTTGAGTAATTGGAAAAATACGCTGTAAAAATTATTGGCTTACTAGTAAGTTTGAATTCGTAACTTGTTTTCATGCACATCTTCAAATTAGTAATACAATATAACGGCTAATCAGATAGGAGGTTCTTTATCCCATAGGGCAAATTTGAAAAAACTTAAACCTCAACAACGTTTACAAATCGCACAATAACGAAAATCTACGCTGAGTGAAAAGTGATCATCGCGCGCTCAGGCCAACAATTTTCTTCAGAGGCTAAGCTTATTTTTGGCTTATTGGCTACGTCAGTAAGGAAAATTTCGATATTTGGGTTGAAGAGCAACCCGAATCCGTTCTCGATTGAATACAACTGTTTGGTGCGGCCTATGGTCTGGAGGTATCATCGGCCCATATCCCTTCAAAGACGGGGCTGGCGCCAATGTAACAGTGAAGGACAAACGCTATCGCGCCATGATAAACGACCTTTTGATGCTGGAAATTGATCTCCACATCATTGGGCGTTACTTGCCATACAGCCCGTGAAATAATGAATTTACTGCGTCATCGTTTCGGGGAGCAATTTATCTCTCGTCTCGAACCAATGTATTGGCCACCAAGATCGTGTGATATCACACATTTGGACTTTTATTTGTGGGAGTAGGTAGGTAGGTTAGATAGCAAGAGTACCACAGATACACTTCAAGTAGCACTTACGTGCCGTTTTAATACCATAATGTGGACCTGCGAAAGAATTTAGGGATTCCATCACCTCAAATGTACTGTTTCTATCGTATTGAGGTCATAGTGTTTTTGAAATAGCACACGATGAGACAAACCTCCACCTGTCTTGCGCTTTTTCGAGAAAGAAATTGTTCAGTTTCCTTTTAACAACGGTTGCGAAGAGGACAACTGAAACCGATTCTGTCGACCCCTTCCTGGCAAGCTCATCGGCAATTTCATTTTCTTCTATATTCCTGTCTCTAGGAACCCACGTAAGGGAAATGTTTTTTGCACGTTCGAAACGTTTGAGTTCCTCCTAGCAGGAGTTCACCAGAAGTGAGCTGCAATACGGCGACGACAGGGCCTTGATCGCAGCTTGGCTATCGGAAAAAATATTAATGTCTCCCTCCCAACAGCGATGCCTAAACATTTTGCTTGAAAAACATTATTAGTTTCCGAAAGTTTAAAGGAAACTGAAAGATTGGCTGATTCAGAAAAAAACCCCGCTTCCACTCTAGATTCCATCTTGGATCCGTCAGTGAAAACAGAAGTACCTATATCCGTGCGGACTCTCCGCTCCTTCCAATCTTGACTTCTCGGAAAGATAGCCCTAGCACAACCCCCAACCCCCAGATTGCGGATGAAGTGATCTATACGAAGTACAGAGAAGGAAGGGGAGATCTGCTTCAAGATGCTACTATGTCTTACAGGAAGTTGCCTCCAGAGGCCAATCTCCCTCAATCTAATAGCGCTCTGAGCAGCAATGGACTTAACTGGAAGATCCACGGTAAGTAAGTTGAGAATGACGGTGAGGGCAGCAGTGAGACATCTTCTACAAGCCCTTCTGAAGAGCTACCCACCAAACTAGGCAGCCATATGTCAAAATTGGTAGAACCACTAACTAAGCGTAGAAGGCTATACTGGCCTTCTTAACTAGATTTTCTATGTGCAGCTTCCAGTGGAGCTTGGGATCAAGTATTACACCAAGATACTTGACTTCCGATGAGAGTGTAAGACACTGGTTGTTTAGTCTTGGAAGCTTAAAAGGTGCAGGCTTGTATTTCCTCGTGAATAGCATCAACTCCGTTTTGTCAGAGTTGTCTTACGATAGATGGAAATGAAAACTCTCCAACTCCCTCAATAACTGCTATATAATTCAGCTATTCTTCACTTGACCCTTCGTGAGTACAGCGTTAGGCATTAGCAACGAATTCAAACAATTTTAAAAGGGTTGCCTTATACTCGTATACTAATCGACAGTACGAAAGTTACAAGACGAGCTTGTTCCAACAAAATTTGTTGGTGGAAGAAACACGCAAGCTCCTCAAGGCAAATGGTCGCCTGTAGTTTCAGAAAATCTGGTCATGTCGCAACTGTACCACTCGAAAAACTTAAAACTATCCATTATGAGTGGTACACAATAATTTGTTTCCCAGAAGTTTTTCGCGGAATTAAAAAAAACGAACCGACGAAGATGAATCATCCTCCACAAAGCCAATGCGAGCTGTCAAGTATTGGCTCGCATAAGGCAGCTTTTGAGCACTTCAATGTTCAAATTAATGAGTTGTCCGCCTTACTGCCCTGATTTGGCACTTAATGAATTCTTTTTGTTTCCGAACATCATTCGAGGTCAACGTTTTTCAACCCCTGAAGAAACTGTTGAATTCTTTGAAAAGCTTGTTTTGGAGCTATATACTTCTCAGCAGCAAAAGTGCTTTGAAAATTGGTTCAAGCGAATGCAGAATTCGAAGGAGAATATTTTGAAAAAAATTTTCATAATTATTTTACAGTGTTTTCATTATTAGGCGTAAAATTTAAAAGTCAACCCTCGTATACTACCTCGAATAAACACTAATAATTTTTATATAAAAGAGGAAGTCTCCAGGACCAACTTTGCCGAAGAGAGTGCTATCCCACAAGGTGCAAGTTTTACTTTACAAGGAGCTAAAGTTCTAAGATTTTTGAGTGAAACTGCGAATAGTTTATGGAAATGATTATGTAAAAATGGGCTTCCAATATAATTTTGTCCTTAGACTTAATAGCAGAATTTAATGAAAAATGTTTTTGTAGTATATTTAACCCTCTTCCTCCTACTTAAATGGACATTTTTGACCGTTTCAGTAAACAGGTGTAAAAAGCCAGGTAAGGAGTCAAATTTTTCTACTGAAACTTTAAGCAGACAACTTTATTGGATGACACTGGAGACCACACAACCATACAAACTCATATGGATTGAAGTGATTGCGCAGGAAAACTTTGTCCACGCTATCAGCAAAGATCATAAGAAGCATCGGTTTCGCATAGGTTGAAATAAAAATGAATTTTAAGTAATTTTTTTTTTCGGTAAATTATTTTGCCACATAATTGGCAGTTTACCAAAATGTTAAAATTATAACCCTCCGTAAAACCAAATTCGGATCCTCTAGATTGGTACTATCTTTGGCAAGGTAGATCCTGGAGGCATCCACTTTCATAATAAGTATCGCTGGTTCGTGTTGAGTAACCAGGGTTGATTTCTGTGCAATTTTCTCAAAGCGTGGTGAGGGTAGTATGGGTACTTAATAGATCACGAGGTTCTGATATCAGCAGAGAATTATTAGAGAATAGCAATGATTTTTAAACATCAGTATTAAGTTAGGTCAGATAAACCAGATATCCTTTCTCTTCAGAATTGAGGCCTTAGGGGACTCATTTAACAGTGTTACAGAGTTTATTGCCGAACTTGGTGCCGCCACTTAAAAATCCCCCAATGAAAACACAACCAAAGCCTTGGATGAGAACTTTCTGTATTGATGACGACCCCTGCAAACGAACTAAGGATAACGATTTGAGGGTATGCACCAGGAATGACCGGTTCATTAATGGGAAAGGTGACCCAGCTGGTAGATATCCTCGTGAAAGTAAGGGCTGACATCAATGCCATATAAAGGAGCGTTAATTCGGTGTTGGATTTGATGTGGGACGGTGGACGAGATTCCTCCAAAGATTCCTTTTATGAGCGTCTGGTACGTTCCTAAGAGAGTTGAATGCGACATAAAAGTCGTGCATGGCGACCTCAACGCCAAGGTTGGCAAGGAGGGAATGTTTGGTCCCACTGCCGGAAAATTGGGCCTGCACAACGAAATATCCGGTAACGGACCTACGCCGGGGCCCGAAATATGGTAGTCTGCAGCGCCAGATTCCAGCATAAAAACATACACCAAGCTACCTGGCTGTCTCCTGATCGAAAAACGCGAAACCAAATCGATCATGTTGTAATAGATGGAAGACACGCCTCTAGTGTATTAGATGTACGTACGATCTGAGGACCCAACATCGACTCGGATCCTGATCGTTATGATTTCTAGGTTGTAAAAGACTTCATTTATTTAGGAACACTGATAACAACGTCAGCCTGGAAATCCAACGTAGAATCTCTCTTGCCAACAAGTGCTACTTTCGACTAAGTAGGCAACTGAGTAGTAAAGTCCTCTCTTGACTAACAAAACTACAAGGGGCGCATCATGCCCGTCCTAAGCGTGGACGATGATAACATCCGACTAAGCGAAGCTTGGAGTGTTTGAGAGAAAGATTCTGAACAAGATTTTTGGACCTTTGCACGTTGGCAACAGCGAATATCGTAGGCGATTGAACAATGAGCTGTATGAGCTTTACGACGACATAGACATTGCGCAGCGAATAAAGATCCAGGGGCTAAGTTGGCTGGGTTATGTCGTCCGAATGAATACGACTCTGAAAGTATTTGATGCGGTACCAGCTCGCAGCAGAGGAAGAGGAAGGCCTCCTCTGCATTGGAAAAATCAGGTGGAGAAGGACTTGGCTTCACTTGGTGTGTCCAACTGGTGCCGGTTAGCACGAGAAAGAAACGACTGGCACGCTTTGTTAAACTCGGCCAAAATCGCCTAAGCGGTTATCGCGCCAATTAAGAAGAAAAAAATGAAACTTACAAATTCATGGATGTTCACTGAATTTAGGCCCGCTAGAAAACTGAATAGATTTGATGAATTGGATACCTTGTTGTCTTCGCCAGCGCGTGCAGAGATAAACGCTTTCGTTTTCTTTGCAGTCACCACAGCTGCAGCAAACGTCGTCTCAAATAGCACACGAACAGCGTCATGGGATATTTTTTCACCCAGGCTTCTAACAGGTGACGCAAAAGTAACCTTGCGATGTTTTTTGGCTGTAATTTAAAAAAAAACAAAAAAAAACTTTGATTCTTCTTGTGGATTATTTTTATTTGGTCTTTTAATTTTTTTTTCATCAAGTCGAGAATATGGTGTCATGTAAATGGCCGCCGCCACAGTTGATTGCCATTTGAGCCCTTTTTATGGCATTTTCCATCACTTTGGCCAAAACTTCCGGCGATAGGTCCTCACATTCTTGACGGATATTGTCTTTAAGAGCTGCAAGAGTCTAAGGCTTGTTGACATAAACCCGCGACTTCAAAAACCTCCACAAAAAGAAGTCTGGAGCGGTCAAATCAGGCGATCTTGCTGGCCAGTGCAAATCGCCAAAACGGGAGATTAGGCGCCCGGGAAATGCATCCTTCAGCATATCGGTTGCGGCACGTGCAGTGTGTGCCGTTGCACCGTCCTGTTGGAACCACGTGTTTTCCAATCCCAATTCATCAAGTTGCGGCAAAAAGAACTCGTTGATCATTGCTCTGTAGCGCTCACCATTCACAGTAACCGTTTGGCCCGCGACGTCTTCGAAGAAAAAAGGTCCGATGACTCCTCCAGCGAAAACAGCACACCATACAGTGACTTTGAGCGGGTGTAATGGCTCTTCGTGGGTTACACGCGGATTTTCAGTGCCCCAGAAGCGTACATTTTGCTTATTTACGTACCCGCTAAGATGGAAATGGTCCTCATCACTCATGATTATTTTTGATGAAAAATCATCTTCCTCTTGGTGGTGATTAAGGATGGCTTGAGCGTATGTTAGACGCGATTGGTGGTCAGCAGCTAACAGCTGATGCACCGTCTGGTCTTTGTACGAAAACATCTTCAAATCTTGTACCAAAATTGGTTGTAAAGACCGTCGACTGATACCCATTTGCGTGGCACGTCGTCTGGTCGATGTCAGCAGCAATATTCTCTGCAGAACTGCAACTCCGGGGTATGCCACGCCTGGCAGCATCTCGTGTTGTGCCAGTCTCTTCGAGGCGAGCGGCTAAACGTCGCAGTGTTTCACCAGTAGGCGACCGATTATTGGTCAAATAAATAGTCAGCAATATTCCGCGTTCTGGAGCAGTGTAGCGTAACATTGTTTATTAACGTGTATTTCGCTACACAAATGTCAAAACAGAACTGACATTAGGGGTCAATCGCAAAATTTATAGCATTTTCTGATAGGAGAATTACTTTAGCGCCACCTGGTATATACGGCATATGCCCGAACAGACGCTGTTACATTTCACAGCACAAATTTGAGGTTTTGGGGCCCTTTTGAATAACACCGAAAGGTATGAAATTCCGAAGTATTGTGGCATGGAATTTCTGGTCACTGTGGGACTAGTCGTGCGTGTGTACGTTTCCATTCACAGTCCTTTAAACTGGGTTGTCTCTTGTAATGCTGTCTGATACTAAAAAACTATTGCTTCTGCCCGCTCATTCGTTCATTCATTCATTTCTAGCTGTTATTATTGTTTTGATTTTTGTTTTCTTTTTTGCCCGTTGTGGCAGTATTCTTTTGTTATTTTCTTACTACTTCGCTTTCATTAAAGTTTATTGTTCTAGGACAATTGCCATTTGTACTTTTGTGTACGTTTTGAAGTAATATACGATGTACGTCTCGAGCGTGGAAGGACACTTCCCCAACATCCACTCTACATTCAACTTAAAACGATCCAGGATATAGGTATGTAGGTATTTAGGTATGTAGTAAGTGTTGGCTGCTTCTGCCGCAACTGTCTGCGCTTCTTTCGATGGCTGCTGTTGTAATTGTTGTGGTGATTTTGTTGCTTTCGAGCAATAACTTTTAGTTGCAGTGAAGTGAAGTGCCACAAAACGCATTCTTTGCGAGTACTTTTCTGCTTTTCTGCTTATTTGTTTATTTATATTTACAATAGATGCGCTCAAACAAATACTCTCGAAAGTGTAATGAAAAAGAGCACTTACGCGAAAGTAAACACACTTGTATCTCTAGTTTTACGACATCCAAACATATTAGTAAATACTGGTAAACATGGGAAAAATCATTGACCGTAAGTTGCTGAGATGAGAAAAATATTTGCTCATATTCTCAGGGACACTTGCGTACTCAGTCTCTGCGGGAAAGCCGTGATTTCGGGAATCAGTGCTTCTGCTGAAGCACTAGAAAACTTTGATATCTATGTATATTAACAACGGCTTCTGATGCAGTAAGTTGCTGGTTAAAGACATTGCGAAGAGATGTTGAGGCTTTAAGCGTGACTATCATTCGGCATTTCCGCCATAAAAGAAGAAAAAGGGGGAAAACACGGGAGAAACGTAGAAAATCGGAAGCCGTGTACGCAAAATAAAGTCATAACGTGAACACACAGCGCCATTAATCGTCACAATGATATTGAGAGCATCGCGAAACGTCGTGGACGTAGTCATAAAAATACTGAACGTGAAATGATTCAAAAAGTGAAGAAGCGACTTGAGCGAAATCCTGGACGAAGTGCTAATCAAACGATGAAAAATCTGAAAATATCTGACCATAACATCCGCCGCATACTGAAAAATGATCTCAAAGTCAAGCCTTACAAGATCCAAAAGTAGCAACAGACTTGAGAGAGCAAATGAGTTTCTTCGTTTGGTCGAAAGTGGTTCACTTCTGAACATTGTGTTTTCTGACGAGAGAATTTTTCAAATTATCGATTGGCCATTAGGAGGCAGCACCCGCCACAGGTAATGGTTTCGAACACTGTAACCGCTCTCCAATTGTTTTCATCGAGCCTGGCGTCAAGGTAAATGCGAAATATTATCTGGAGGTTGATTTGAAGCCGTGAGCAGACAAACATTTCGAGCCGGCCAAGGAAATTTCAACAGGACTCGGTACTATCACACAAAGCTCAAATGAACCAAGAATGACTAAAAAGCAACATTCCGAACTTTATAACGTGCACACAATGGCTCTCAAATTTACCAGACGCGAATCCGATGGATTGTTCTCTTTGGGCCATTTTGGAGAGCAAGGTTCAAACTAAAAGATTCACCAGTCTCGAGATGCTGAAAAAAGCCATTGTCCATGAGTGGGCCGAAATACCTTCAAGTGACTTTTGAGCAGCTTGCGATTCTTTTCTGGACCATCTCAAGGCCATAGGCAGGGCAAAAGGTGGTCATATCGAGGAAAAGTAAATTTATTCTTAATTTTGTATTATTTTCACACATTTTTTACTTTGAATTGAATAGAAGTAATTTTCCAAACTAAATTTATGGTTATATTTATTGGTTACACTTCGAGTGCCGAACCCTGTAGGTTAAGCTGGGATATGGCAATTGTCGAAAATATTTATTGCATTGTCCAGGAATGCTAATTGAAGATTACTTTATTTATTCCGAAGTCAATAAGCAGTCTTTCTTACTGACTACTTACTACAAAAATATCGTTATCAAAAAGTTAAATTAAAATACCCAGTTTAATTGAGGAGAAAAAGATAGTTTAGATAAGAAAAATCGAATTTTATAGAATTCGAGATCTCATTGAGTTCATGAAGGAAGCGAGCGTTGAATTGAATAGGAGCATTGCAGACATAACTACATTCACATGGAACGTAGATAGATAGATAGATTTATTGGAGGTTTGTACTTCGATTTCATGGTATTTTAGGTCTAGAGGGTACTACTCATCACAGTACCTCATCTACATCAAGTTTGGAACTTAAGATAGAGCTGGATTGGACTGAGCGTATGTGCTTTTCTTCCCGTTGTAAATGACCGAGATGTCTCAACCATCTCCGCGCTCATTTATTACGTAAAGACCTGGTTGGAGCCAAGAAGTTAAACATTTTGAGAGGAACAGTCAATTCCCACCTTGATAGTATTAAACAAAAAAGCAGCGACAAAATCGATCTTCTACTTTCTAGCTGTTTAAGACTAATTATATATAAGTAAGCGCGTTTAATATAACGGGACAGGATCCGAAAATTTCAGGGAAGAGAGAGCATACGTAGGACAATTTTCTGAACTACATAGTTCAATTCTGCCGATAGAGAATTGGTATATTCTAATGTATTTATAGATCGAACAAATGCAGTGAGAGTATAAAGCTCTGCAGTTCGAGCTATTCGTTCTTATAAAACACAGAATAGGGTAGGCTTTAGATAGAATAAAATCTATGTCATTAATAAATGCAGGTAGGTAAGTGAAATGGTTTAAGTACCAGTCAGGCATTCCCAAGTAGCACTAAATCGCCGTTCTCATATCAGAGCTGTTAATGTAATAGAGAAGGTTGACGATATTTAGGTTAGAGCACTGCCCCAGGCTGTCGAAGAAAGGAGCACCCAGTGACCTTAATCGTCTGGCTGTCAAAACCGGACATTTACGAACTGTTCTGCGTGAGTGCCGATAGTCCCATAACCGGTAAGCACAACTACAGGTTTGGAAATTGAATGGCGTGTGGTCCCAAGATTATCTGACTATGTTGGTTATTTTTGAAAACATGAGTTCAAAACACCTTTTAATATTAAGCGATAATCTCAAGAGAAGCTACACAAATTAACTAAACTGTTAAGATCAGCTTGACGTTTATATAAATCCACTGAGTTTGAAATAATGGAATGTTTTTTTAAATCATCTGCATACAGAGGATGTTGACAAAATAAAAACAACTACTTATATCATTGATAAATAAAACAAGAAGCAAAGGGCCAATATACTTCCTTGAGTACATCAGAGAACGCAGAGAAAGGTGCAGACGAAGCATCATCAACGGAAACTGTACAAGGTCTATTACATACATAAGTAAGATCGCATCCTATCTAGGACAGCTAAGTGAAACCCCAGATATAGAAGTTAATCTAATAAAGTTTTATGTGAAACTTTAGCGAATGCTTTTGAAAAGTGAGTATAAATTCTGTCGACTTATTGCCTTACTGAGAAAGCTGCAATACACTTTTCCACGAAAACAGCTAAATTGTGATCTTACTGGAACAAAACCCTGCTGGTATGACTGTTTTAACTGTCAGATATGTATTTTCTTTGACAATATTTTTTTTCAAATAATTTAGATACTGACGAGTTCTTCACAACTGCCATTTTCCATTCACCGATAAATATACGAGAGGCTAAGAATTTATTGAAAATTAACTTGAGGGGCAGAGCAAGAGAAGAATAATGTTTGAGAAGAACAACTGTAAGACCATCAGCATCCGTATTGTTGGAGGTAGAAGTGGCAGTCGGTCTCTAAACCTGCTCACTTAGACCGTTGCCGATCCATTGTGATACCTCAGAAGCAGTTTATCTGCTACTCCACGTTAAACCGGTGCAAACCCATTGATCTGGGTGGCACTTACATATATACCTAAGGTCATCAGTATAATTTAAGAATGATGAGCCAAAGTCTCTAAGCCTAGTGGCATGCCACGCGGGACAGTGACAGAGAAGATGTATGACTCTCTGTCCTCCTCATTTTTGCAGCTTCTACAATAGTCGAAATTAGGAACGTTCCATCTTTGAGCATGCCGACCTACGCTAGAGTGCCCCATCATCAAAGCAACTAATGTAGAGATGTTTTTCCTTGGCCGATTATGTAGCGCCTTTGAGCGCATGACGTCCCAGTTTGGCTAAATTCTCTTTGTAGCCTTACATGTCAGACTGTCAACACATCTTCTGTTGGCTGAAGTGACAATCGTGCTGAGAAATTTAAATTTTAATTTTCTTTAAATTTTTCAGTACCTTAACCATCGTAAAGCTCTCGATGATTATTGATTGACTTAAAAACACTTGATAGCAGAAAATAAAGGTTTTTCCAATAATAGGTGTTATTTTGAATAGCCCGCTATTTCGGCAGATGTCACTTTTGAAGCTGTCATTTTTTGCCTTTTGACAAGTAAAATCTACGCCATTAATAAAAATGGAACGATTGATTCTCAAACAACGCATTGAAAGCATTAAAGTTCACTACAAAAATGGTGAAAATTTGGCAGAGAGGGTTCGTAAAACTCGAACATTTTTGCGTCATCGTGAAGCACCTTGACGGACCGCAATACAGAAATTGGTGAAAAAATTCGAGCTGTTGAGAAAAGTTAGTGATGTGAAGAATAAAACCCGTGCACGTCCCTCAATAGCAGCCGAAAATACTGCTGTTGCAGCCGAAAGTTTTCTTCAAATTAAAGAAAACCCAGGTTTGTCTATTCCTCGTCGTTCTTTGGAATTAGGCATTCTACAAACGTCAATGCACAGTATTTTGCATAAAGATTTGGGCCTTAAGGCTTATAAAGTCCAGTTAACACAAGAAGCCGGCCGATCATCAACAACGTCGTATCTCTGCTGATTGGGTGGTTGAATTGCATGAAAAATCATCATCGGTGGCTTGGTCAACAAGCAAAATTGTCGGCTCTGAGATTCAGAAAATTCAAGAATTTTTGTGCAAAAGCCTTTCTATCCTCAACATGTGACTGTTTGGTGCGGTTTATCATTCGGCGGAGTCATTGGACCTAACTTTTTCGAAAATGAAGCTGGAGCAACAGTTCCGGTGAGTGGATTGCGCTATCGAGAGATGATTAACAATTTTTGGATGGTATTGACGTTTATTTTCAACAAGACCGCGCTACGTTCCACACAAGCAAGGAAACCATTGATCTTGTACGGGAAAAAATGTCAAATAACACCTCTTATTGGAAAACCCTTTACAATACTACGAAGAGAAGGGTGGTAATTTTTCCTTTATATAGGGCTCTCATTGGTTTCATCGTAACAGCTGACAGGGGCTTGCGTTTACGTCGGTGAATATGAGCACCATTATTCTCTCCATCGAAGGTTTGTCATGCAATGTGAAATTAAAAATCCACAACGGACGCTTTTGAAAGAACATTGAAACGATTATATGCGGAGTTGGCAAACATTGTTGTAAAACAAATGCGTTGGTGCTCAATATTAATTACAATTTTAATTATATTAAAATTAATAATAATAATAATAAATTTTGTACCAGTTCTGAACTATGGTATGAAACTCAGCGGTTGTTTCAATGGAAAATCGAGGGAACGTTAAGAAATCGCAATTCTAAACCCACTAGAAGCGAATCACTTCGGTATGGGTGAATTTGATGGCAGGATTTGATGTGTAGGCATTTACATATATAAGGATACATATGTACCTATGTACGCTCCTGCTCGTAATAAATTAATAAAATATGTAAACATAGCATTGTAACCCTTGTAACGTATGTATGTACGTAGATGTTCGTGCCGGTATTTGCCTGCTTAGAGTAAATTAAAACTTATGCTGGAATTTTGCAATTATTTATACGAGATAAGCCACTATTTTGATTGCTTTGTAATAATGACGTGTGAAGTAATTAATTTTTGCTGTAAATTACAATACTTATGCAAATATACACATACATACATGCGTAAATATTACATTTATTTAGACTTTTATGCAATTTGAAAGTACGACAATTGGATAACAAGCAATTGATGAGTAAAATAAGTATGTAAGTATGTACATACCAACAAATATATGAGTATGCAGTGCATAGGTATGCACACATGGAAATATTTCAATCGATACCAATACGTACATACACTTGTACATAATTATGTAATAAGATATAGGCTCATCGACTACACTTTACAACGGTAAATCCTTACACATTTTCATAAGTGGTATTGCCCTGCAGGGAAAAGCCGAAGTATAGCAGCACTTAAGAGATTGAGATTTCATAGAGAAAATCATATTACAGCGTCCGGCAATGGAAGTGTAACCAACTTCAGACCGCTCGCGCAGCTAATGCACGGGCATCACCTGTCTGTTAGTGGGCTAAATGACAGACCTGTGTATTGGTTACCAACGCGCGGAAGCATATTGCCGAGAGTAAACGCGACAAAAGAAATGACACCGCAGATACTGGTGGCATCGCGAAACATCATGGAGGTGGTCATCAAAAGACTGCACCGTCACATAAAATGGTTCATAAAGTGAAGAAGCGACTTGAACGAAATCTACGAAGAAGTACCAATCAAATGGGGAAAGAACTGAAAGTATGTGACCGTAGCATCCGCCGCATACTGAAAAATGATCTCAAAGTTAAGCCTTACAAGATCCAAAAGGCGCATCATCTCACACCAAAGCAGCAACAAGTCAGACTTGAGAGAGCAAAAGAGTTGCTTCGCTTGGCCGAAAGCAGTCAATTTCCAAACATTTCTGACGAGAAAATTTTTTAAATTGAACGATTAGTAAACTCACAAAACGATAGGGTTTACTTGACGGACCGTTCATATGAGAATTTGAGTCATCGATTGGCCACCACGAGGCAGCAAACGCAACAGGTAATGGCTTGGGCCGCTGTAACCGTAGTCCGAACTAAAAGTCTCGAGGCGCGGAAAAAAGCAAAAAAGCCATTGTCGAGCAGCCTGCGATTCGTTTCGTCTCAGGGCCATAGTCAAGGCAAAAGGTGGTCATAGCGGGCAAAAGTAAATTGATTCTTAATTTAATCCTCATGAGGTGGTGCGGCCTTTTGCGTTTCAACCTTTCAAAGAATTGTTGTTGGTCGGTGACGGCTGAGGCTTTGCTGTTGACATAATAAGATAGGCTATTTATTCATATGAAATAGGGTATTTTTTCTAATTACAACGGCAACTGGTTCTACGCCGAGACCGCGTTTAAGAACGCAGATGCGCATACTCGTATCCTAGAGCGCGTTAGTAGCGCAACGCAGGACTTTATGCTGGAACCTTTGTATGTTGCTAGAACTTGAACAACCCCATGGTTGGATGCCAAACGTCCAAATTGATGTTAATATTTACTTGTAGAGAAGTATTTTATTGTAAGTGGATGAAGCGGATCGTTTTTCCATAAGCCAAAACATGAATTTAATATCAAGTTCTTCTCTTTCCTTCTTTACTTGAGAACTCTATTTGTGTTTTGCTGTGAAGAGTTGTACCCAGGTATTTAGCCATGCTACGAAACGGGGCTTGCCTTCCATTTATATATAGTGGAAGATATCTCATTTTATTCTACATGAAGTCAGTATCAACGGATTTTGTTTCATTTTATTTTATGCGCCAAGTAACTGTCCACTCATAGATTCTGTCTAAACGTCTTTGAAGCTTTGCATTGAACCCAATATGAGTATTTCTAACGGACAAGATAGCGGTATTGGCTGTAACTTTTGCTGTAACTCAGCTCTGATCGGTAGGCAAATCGCATGTAAAAATTAGTTAAGGTTGTTGCGTCACTACCTTTCGGAAGTGCACAGGTTTCAAACCCCGAGCACAAACAAACATAAAGTGATAAATTCGTCTGCAGCTCGCAGTGAGATTAGAAGAATGGATTTAAAACGTGAAAGGAAATAATTATCCCACATCATTTATTTATTTGTATTGTTGACGTAGATAAAAATGTAATAACTACAACTAAAGTTTTTTTGTTGCAGGCACTGGAAGCAATTTTATTCTCTGCGTACTGTAATCAAATGAATCCGATACCGACGGACCAGAAATGTAATTAAGAAAAATCATTGCAGCAATAGGTCACATAAAATATATGAAGTTCGTTTGAAAAGTATGTCCAAAGTCAGAGAGATGGCACTCCTGGCGCGTATGGAGGTTATGCTTAGTTAGTAGATTTATGCATAAACCAATTTTCAGTACCTCCTGTCATCAAACAAACAATCGGCGCACTCGCGTATCGGCACCCACATCACTGTTGACAGCTATGATTTCGAGGTTGTAAAGGACTTCATAAACTTAGGAACCAGCATTAACACTGATAACAATGTCAGCCTTCAAATTCAACGTAGAATCTCTCTTGCCAACAAGTACTACTTTGGACTAAGTAGGCAACTGAGCACTAAAGTTCTCTCTCGACGAACAAAATTAACATTCTACAAGGCTCTCATCATGCCCGTCCTGGCGCAGAAGCTTGGACGATGACAAAATCCGATGAAGCGACGCTTTTAGTGTTCGAGAGAAAGATTCTGCATAAGATTTTTGAACCTTTGCACGTTGGCAACGGCAAATATTGCAGGCGATGGAACGATGAGCTGTATGCGTTTAACGACGATATAGACATATCGCAGCGAATAAAGATCCAGCGGGTACGTTGGCTGGGTCATGTCGTCCGAATGGATACAAACGCTCCGGTTCTGAAAGTATTCGATGCGGTACCACCTGGTAGCAGAGGAAGAGGAAGGCCTCCTCTGGAGGTGGAGAAGGACTTGGCTTCACTTGGTGTGTCCAATTGGCGCCGGTTAGCACGAGAAAGAAACGACTGGCGCACTTTGTTAAACTCGGCCAAAATCGCGAAAGCGGTTATAGCGCCAATTAAGAAGAAGAAGAATTTTCAACCAGATCTGTATATTTCTTTGTGTTTGGCATTCGTTTATGTCGAGGAAGTCGAGTGATTTTCCTTTTCCATCACGACAATGCCTCAGCTCACACCTCAGCAGTTGTGGTCGTAAAGTTAATGGAAATAGGGTTCCAAGTCAAATTCCTCCAATTCTTTAGACTTGGCTCTCTTGGATCCCTCGGACTACTATTTGTATCCCAATTTGGAGAATTGGCTTGCGGGAAAAATATATTAACTATTCAAACGAAGAAGTGATTGCAGAAACAATGCCTATTTTTTGCAGTATCCTATTACTCGGAATGGATACCCCAAAAAATTAAGCAGTTTTTATTATTGCACGGAATTTTCAAACGACCCTCGTAAGTACGTAATTTCATTAATTCATTAATTTTATTTGTGTGAATACATACATACCTCAAATTTTATTTTTTTGTCAGATTTTTTTTTTTAAGATTTACATATAAATTTTGTATTACTTTTTTTTAAGATTTACTTATAAATTTTTTATTAGTGTTTTTAAGATTTACTTATAGTATAAAATTGAACCAATTTTTAAATATTTATCCAATTACTGTAGCTGAAGGAAGTTTCATTTAATTGAATGCTAATAAAACATATGTTCTGTAAACGCTTTGAATGGTTTTTTTTCTGTATTTTTTCTTGGACTGGTCTAGGACTGGTTCTTTTATAACATGTTGGATATTGAAGCAGCATTTTTTTTTCGGCTTGCATGAACTGGTATTTTAACTGGTGCTTTGGTGCTGGCTGGACAATTGACATTTTGTAGGACACCGCCGTGTTGAAAATAACGATTTCTAACATGGAAAAAAGATAAACCGGATGAGCTCCAAAGTGAACTGTATTAGTATTAAAGTATTCTAGCTCACAGCCAGTATTTCCCTGCAGGGTAATTCCCCTAAATACTTTCATTCACACAGATACACACCTATAGGCACCTACTCACCAGGGCTTGGTAGTTCATTAATTTTACATTAATCAATTAATACTCGCTAAAATTGCTTTGAAAATCCAGTAATAAGTTAATTCGTGCATAATAATAAGGGCATTGAGCGCAATACAATTTGCAGAGTGCCCTCGAAAGGTGAAAATGAAAAAAATTGTGAATTAAAATACTGGAAATACTACTAAACCTCATAAACTAATAGCAGAGGAAGCACTTAAAAAATAGCACTACAAACATACAACCCATTCATTTCGCCGAAGCCATACATTTTGCACCTTTTCACCCCTCCTGGGTATGTCAACACCGGAAGTGTTATTTAATACAAAAATCCAAGGCGAAGTAGAAGTAGAAGAATGAAAGTATTGAAGGCAGTAAAGAAATTCAGATACAAACAGTTCATACAGTAAGTATGTGCACTAGGTGGGTTCTTATTTTTATCATCGCAGAATAAACAGAACAAAATTCCATATCCGAAATATGATGCAAGTAAGTGCTGTAAGTAGAGAGATTACGGTATGTATTTGTTAAAAATTTGTATTGATATTTGGCATATTTTGATAGTTGACCGTACTTAATTGGGCCTTTTGTAAATTCAATGGGGTCCCTCGTTTTGTACGATTGACGCCAGTTTTCGAGATATTATTTGCATTTGAATCTAGGGGCAGCTGAAAGTTATATGATTCGGTTTGATGATTTTCTGATTTTCAGATTGTATTTAATAGCAGTTCTACCCAAAATTTAAGTAGGATAGCATTAACACTGGAGGAACTATTTACAGAAAACTCAAATTCAAAAAGAAAATTAAAAAAAATATTCTAAAATTTGGCATTGCAAATAGTTTTCTGCACCGAATATTATATACATACGTTTAAACTTAAAGGATTTTCCATTCAAAAATGTATGATGTAAGGAATTTTTCAAGTACCTTTGTCTCGAAAACTGCAACCACCATGCCAAATGGAGGACGCCATTGAGTATAGAAGGCCCTAACTAATTATAATCCGCTATCAAAACCTTTCCCGATCACCTAGTAATTACTAAAAACCCAACAGATTTCGCTATGACTCACAACTAATTATTTAAATATGTATCCAATCGTGGAGTGAAAGTGCACAAAATTTCGTCGAGAGGGCTCTATTTCAACAGGGCCGAATTCATTTGATAGTCAAGATTGCTAAATTCTAGAATTTCAGATTTTAGGCTATGGCTGGATAGTTAACGTCGCTGCAGTACTCGTACATGTATTATAGCATTATGCTTAATAGCTGTGAGGTTCAACGCACTAGACACAGAGGTCAGTGAATCGCTGTGGACTAAGCTTCAGGCCTGTCAGAATACTGCTACCGTAGAAACCACCCAGGCACTAGCTGAAGACGAAGCCATCTCCCAGGCGAGTCATAACACATCTCTTCAACTATACTGACGAGATCCAGGATCACAACTACAACTACCTGATCAGACAGTTTACAGATAGACATTAAACGAAATTCATCGGGAGTCTCTTATCACCTTCCTAAACTACCGTCCCCCGAGAGTCGTCAAAGGAGTCCAACGACCACCAGTCGTAGAAGAAGAGCTTCAGTTATCTTATGAAACCCGCGTTACTTTAGCACAATCACATTCTGGGTACTGTAGCAAATTAAACTCCTAGCTATCCAGAATTGACCTTGATATACTCAAAATATATTCGGCATATGACTTGCACGATACTAGATAGGTAGGTTGAAATAGTTGCCCAAAGAGAGAGAACAGTTGGAGAAAATCAAATTCATCCTTTGTGGCATAGCAAAGCAATGAGAACCAAGACACTTACATCTTAGCCCTGCAAAAGCAAGTTAGCTAGGGGGAAAGTGCTCAGATGATTCCACCTCATCGTCCATAAAGCTAAAGCAAAAAGAATGCAGTTACAAAATTCGAGAGCTGAGATTTTGAGAAGATTCTTCTCCTTCTTGGCCTCCGATCCACACGTGGCCAGAAAGATTTGGCGATCTTACAAGTTTTTTTATTTGCCCAGCGCTAGCTGAGTTGAAGCAAAGCCCTTCCCTCCAGGAGGAGACCACAGGTAGTCAATGCTAGTAAGCACAAACGGCCGTACGATATGAACCACCTCTTCACATTCCCCCTTAAACCCATTTACTTAACACCCCTCTCCCTTTGGACTTAACTCGTTGAAACAGTAAATTTCCTAGGTCTACCATTACATGTCGATCGCTGACTACACCGTTCTGACAGGGCTTGATGAACTACTACAAGAATAACAACAACAAAGCTTAATTGCCAGGAATATTTCAGAAAACAAACGCACTTGATAATTTGTTGGTGTCCAAATAGATCTGCATTTTTACTATATTAATATTTCGAAACTATTTAACAATTCATTTAACATAGTAACATTTTGAAGGAGTAATTTCTCGGAGAAAAATCTAGACCAATATGATTTGAAAGCATATTATATTCTCTAAGAGTTCTAGAAATAGGAGCATTGGAAGTATAATTAGTTCTAACCTTCCCCAACCAGAAAACATCACGATGTCGTAAGCTTCGCTGAGGAATATTGAAATTAATCTTCTCGAGAATCAGAGGGGAGGCAATCATCCCACTTACCAAATCGAAAACGAAAGTGGTTGAGCAATGCGCCGAACGAAATGAGCAAGCACGAAACTTTGTAGGTTTGAATTGGATCAAACAAATGCAAAGCATAATGGACAGAGACTTTCTGGAATCGTTTAAGCCTACTAATATGGCATTCATAATACGGTCTCTAAATAAAGACAGCATATACAATAGTATTCCAGCTTTGAACGCCTAAGAGATGTATAAAACAGCTTGACAATATATGGATCAACAAACTCCGAGGAGAAACGTCCTTAAAAGTCTATAAGGAACATGCAAAACATATATACTTAATCTGAGTTTTGATATAGCTTCACTCCAGCGCCACCTAGTGGGTTAAAAAAAAATCTCGGAGTAATGATTCGGCCGTCGTAGCTGAATGCGTTGGTGCGTGACTTTCATTCGGAATTCACAGAGAGAACGTAGGTTCGAATCTCGGTGAAAGGCCAAAAATTAAGGAACAGTTTTTCCTAATAGCGGCCGCCCCTCGGCAGGCAATGTCAAACCTCCGAGTGTATTTCTGCTATGAAAAAGCTCCTCATAAAAAATATCTGCCGTTCGGAGTCAGCTTGAAACTGTAGGTCCCTCCATTGAGGAATAACATCAAGACGCTCGCCACAAATAGAAGGAGCAGTTCGGCCAAAAAACTGTGTACGCGCCAATTACATATATATATATATTAGGCCGGGTCGATTTGTGGGGAGGCAAAAAAATCGCCCATTGCTCTGTTAAAATCATATTCTAGGGATCAAAATAAGAAACTTTACCGAAGGAACCATACCTCTAACGCGAATTCTGATGTCCCCCAATTTGGGCCGAACTTTTTAGTTTCTTTTCTCAAGTAAAGGCCAAAAATTGTGATATTTTGAAATGATTGTATGGGGAGCGCCCCAGGGGAGTTCCAGGCGGTATGCCACTGGCATGGGTGGATCGGCCGTCCAAAGTTAGTATGAAGCAAATAAGAACTTACACAACCTCTTTCGAATATATCGATGCTTTTAAAATGAAACCTACCTATGGATGGCCATTCTTTTTTGAGCTTCGAGTCCCAGACCAATTTAATGATACTCACGTCATCGCATTCTTACCGGTCGTGGCTTACGGCTTCATAGAACACAAAAGTAGTCGAACAGTGATCCACTAGTATGCCACGTCTCAGATACTCCTATGATTGCCGTATGATTTTCTGCCAAATTTGAAGTCCACCTCGAACTGCCCTAAACCCCAATATGAGAAGCGATTGTGAAGGAAGTCTAGATGCAGATCTTTGTGCAAAATTCTTGTCAGACTATTGGGTATATACGCATTGTATTGAACCACCCTCTCCATACAAATGGAGGTGTGTATGTATGTATGTATATTTGTAAGAAATCGTGTGCTACATTAAGAAGGATTGGTTTCAGAGGAACTCAAGTACCATTCGCTAGTGGGCATAGTTCAGTGAGTTGAGTGAGTAACTACTCTTTGAACACAACTGAGTTGAGGTGAATGGACTTTGGGAAATATTGTACATACAAAATGCGTTAAGTGGATTGTTGGTACACTTAATACACAGCGTTCTCACACAAACCACAGTTTAGATTTCCATGCTTATTTTCGTCTTTACAACCTCCTACAACAAAGGTGCCTACAATCGATGGCTAACAACTCACCAATGATTAGCTCCATCACTTCAGCTCTTCACTTCGTTTTTTTTTGTTGTATTTTTTCCTGCTGTTCTTGAGATTTATGGCATTCATTTTAATAATGGATTAAATCCATTTTAAGTTTTGTTATGCCTTTCCAAGACTTCTTGCACCTACATTACGATTTAAATGTTCTACGACTTAGGTGAAGACGTTGTTTATATTTTTAATGCGTGTACACATAAAACTGAAGTAAAATGAAACAGATACATTTTTAGAACTGAGAAAAGTTACTTCCAGTTAATCTAATCTTACCAAGAATGGCACGCTTGTTGCCGCTGGTAAAAGTGCAGTTGCAGCGCTCACAGCATAGCAAAAACAAGTACTTTGAAGACTAGGCAATTTTGTTGTTCCAAACAAATTATAACTTCTTTTTCCGCTCCACTTAGTATTAAATTTTATGTTAATCGAGTTTGAACTTTGTTTGAAAAACAAATTATTCGATTTATATCGTGCAATGTAAAAGGCAAATTCGTATCAATTAGAAAATAAAATATAATGGAGAATATAATAAGGAAAGTCTTTAGTTTTTACAACATGTGTTGGGAGAGAGCTGTTGCTCGGCTTAAGATCAATAAAGCTGCGGATGCGGATGGCCTGGGCAGAGCTCTTCAAAACCGGGGGTGATAAGAATGATTTAAAAAATAAGGAACCCATATTTCGAAATAAAAAAGTTGATAATTTATTGGGTATGGGAATAACTTTCCGTCCATTCGTAGCCAAAGTTACGAGTTATTTAAACAATTAAATAAAACGTGATATTATGTGAAGTATGTGAAGAAGTGATAGGCGGGGATACTGACCACTATACTATCGAGGAGGCGGCCGCCGTAGCCGAGTGGTTGGTGCGTGACTACCATTCGGAATTCACAGAGAGAACGTCGGTTCGAATCTCGGTGAAACACCAAAATTAAGAAAAAGATTTTTCTAATAGCGGTCGCCCCTTGGCAGGCAATGGCAAACCTCCGAGTGTTTTTCTGCCATGAAAAAGCTCCTCATAAAAATAGTTGCCGTTCGGAGTCGGCTTGTAACTGTAGGTCGCTCCATTTGTGGAACAACATCAAGACGCACACCACAAATAGGAGGAGAAGCTCGGTCAAACACCCAAAAAGGGTGTACGCGCCAATTATATATATAATAGGGCGGGTTGATTTAAAAATCGCTCATTGCTTTGTGAAAATCGTATTCTAGGGATCAAAATAAGAAACTTTGCCGAAGGAACCATACCTCTAAAACGAATTCTGATGTCCCTCAATTTGGATCGAACTTTTGGGTAGGGGCAAATTTTCAAAAATCCCACTTTGACCCATTTAGAGTGCTCCAATCGAGTCCAAATGTATGACCGACCCCCACTAACTTTGGACGGCCGATCCACCCATGCCAGTGGCACATCCCCTAGAACTCCCCTGGGGGTTCCCCATACAATCATTTCAAAATATCACCATTTTTGGAAAAGAAACTAAAAAGTCGACCCAAATTGGGGGACATCAGAATTCGTTTTAGGGGTATGGTTCCTTCGGCAAAGGTTCTTATTTTGATCCCTAGAATATGGTTTCCACAGAGCAATGGGCGAATTTTTTGCCTCCCCACAAATTGACCCGGCCTAATATATATATATGTATGTGAAGAAGTTCCTTCGGAAGCTACAACTTTACTCCATCTTTCAGGCAGTATACGGATTCCTCTGACGAAAGATTCGACTTCTTTTGACTTAAACCATTCATTGAGCCAGTTTGCGATACTCTCGTAAGAAGTGAACCGCTCTCCAATAACGGCTAACTGCAATGTCTGGGTAATACGGCGGGTGGGGCAAGATTTCCCAATTCAGTCCCTCTAAATATTTCTGGACCAATTTAGAAACGTGTGGCCTGGCGTTGTCACACTTCAAGGTATTCGCTTGTATGTTTTGGTCGGATTCAAGTTACAAAAAGGAACCACAGACCATCACTTTGTTTACCTTTTTCAAGAGTAAATTTCTACCAATTAATCAATTGGAACTACAACTTCTTTTGTGGTGTTGTTGTAGGCAATAATCTCAGGCAGCTTCTTTGAATGATTTGGAAACACATTATCGCTGTGATGCATAATGCTCAATAACAACAGCAGTCGCTGCAGAGTACTTCGGTTGCTTCAAATGTTGCCTTGGTTATAACGACAAATTTATTGAGTTGCGGAATAGGTTCGTAGCGTTTTTACCGAAGACTTTTATTTAAACAAAAAACAATAATTATATCAATATGTTAATCATTTATATATTCGCCGTTGATGTTTATAACCTCTTCCCATCTCTCGACCAATTTGATGATGCCGTTCCGAAAAAAATCGCCTATCGCCTGGTCTGGTGTAAAACAAGTTGTTGCACCACTTTTTAAGGGCCTCTTTGTTATCGAAGGTAGCGCACTTCATATGGTTTGAACGGGAGCGGAATAGATGGTAATCCGTCGGTGCAAGGCCCGCAGAGTACGGTGGATACTGAAGGACCTCCCATTCCAGCTCTTGGAGTGCGGCTTTGACGACTTGTGCAACATGTGGCCTGATGTTGTCGTGAAGTAGTATGATTAGACAGTGTCGATCAGGTCTTCTCAGTCGAATAGCCTCATTCACGCGGTGTAGTTGGACAATGTGGAGGAGCTCCTTGTTAACCGTGGCATTATTTCCGCGCATTTTCCAGTGCACCATGCCCCCCTAATCGCACCAAACACATATCATGATCTTTTTTGGACGAATATATGGCTCGACTCTCGGCTTTGGCGTGTCTTCTGGAGCCACCCACTCCTTTCTTTGCTTCATATTGATGTATAGGCACCATTTCTCATCTTCCGCGGCGAATCGGTACCAAAAGCGGTGTTTATGACTGCTTGATACTCAATGGCAGGCGTGATGCTGGCAAGCAATTTGAAGGCGACTTTCTTTAATTATTTTCGTAAAGCTCGTGAGGCACCTACTTACTTACTTACTTAGGTAGCCATAACAACCCGTTACCGAGTTACGGCCAACCTCACTAGCTCTCTCCAGGCGCCTCTGCTCCGCGCGCGCCGTCTCCAATTCTGTACACCAAGCGAGCATAGGGTTTCCTCCACCTGGACTTTCCACCTGAGCAATGGTCTTCCTCTGCGTCGGCTCCCTTGAACTTCGCCCTCGAACACCTTCTTTGCTGGAGCTTTATCATTCATACGTACGGTATGCCCTAGCCAACGCAGGCGTTGGATGGCGATGCGTTGAACTACGTCAATGTCGGCGTAGAGCTCATACAGCTCGTCGTTCATTCTTGCCTCTGCGCCATAAAGCAACACGGGTATGATAAGCGTCTTGTAAAGTGTCAGTTTGGTCATGCGAGAGAGGGCTCGACTACTCCATTGCTTACTTAGCCCATAGTAACACCTATTAGCAAGAGTGATTCTCCGTTTGCCGTGAGGCACCTACACTCCCAATATTTCGGTAAATTCGGTAAACATTATTGAAAATCGTTTTATGATAGCAATTCATTTTTTCCGCCAATTCACGACTGGTTTGTCGATCGTTTTTCTTCAAATGTGATTTGAGACGTTCCTCATCGAATTCAGAAGGCTCTACACTGCGGGACGCGTAATCCACCTCAAAGTCACCATTTTTGAACTTTGCAAACCATTTTCTCAAACCATTTCTCTGCTGTAGACTCGCCTATGGCACATATGGCACACAATGAAAAGCAAAGAAAGCACGTATCGAAAAGGTTGATTTTTGTCTCCTGGGTATTCCGCTTCTAAGCCTCAAAACTGATAAAAAATTTAAAAATTCAAAAATACAATTAACATAGTTTTGTAAAGCAGAAAGAGTTCTATCGAATGAATTCTTACCCTTTTTCAAACAGTAAACAAATCGTTGTAAAATAAAAGCAAATTTAAAAACGCTATGAACTTATCCCCAAACCCAATATTTAGCACTACAATGCACGGCCAGCAGGGCCATGGATGGCCTTAAGTGACCAAGTTTCCAATTAATTTACATATGAAAGGCAAAAACAATTTTCTATAGATTTAAATGCGAATTCGTTGTACAAGTTAGCGTAAAATTAATCATCCCATTTTGTTTTTGAATAAATTTTTTACTAAATAAAACAGAACGATTTTGAGCGATGGACATTTTTATTTTGACCTTTACGCGCTCCATTGCTTGTCTGCTTGTATACAGCAGCTGTCTGACCAACCACCTGCGCCACCTTATTTGATATGATAAAAATATATTTTAGCAATATTTGCCATTTTTATGATACAGGCCACTTTATATTAAAAAGTTCACGGAATGAACTTAACGGCGCAGAAAGGTTAATAATCGTAGACATACTCGTACTTGAAAAAGTCCAAAAGGAGGAGCTGGTAATAAAAAGCAATTGAAAATGATAATGCAAGCATTAAAATAAATAAACAGAAGAACTACAAAAAGAAGTTTCTCATCTTAGTCGTTAATGGAATGGTGTGCAGTGAGTTGGAAGAATGAAGTGCAAGCAAATACTCTTACAACAGCTACTGCCGAAAGACATGGAGAACATGTGGCAACAACGGCAGCAAAGTAATCCACGTTGCAGTGAAATGCGTATGTTGTTTAATTTATTACACCACATCCGCTCATCATTTGTAATTACTTAAAGCTAACTGAAGCAAACTGTCGACCACTAGCGACGAGTAAAATGCACAGTGAAACGGTGAGACACTAGAAAAGTCACCACAAGTGGGTTGGGAGTTGTGCAAGGCGCTTGGTTGGCTAACGTTTTTCCACTCGACATGATGCCCTACTGCATGCCTGTCCTACTGCTTGGCTAACTGTACGATTTTGTGCGCTTAAATAAATGGATAGATGGATCACTGGACTTCCTTAGCTTTCGAGTTCGCTGTAGGATTGCTGAGAAAGATGGATAGATGGTTGGTTGGAACGTCAAGTTTGCTAAATACTCGAGTTGCGACAGCAAAAGGCAGCAATCAACAACACTCACACGATGCATAGCCACAACTATGTAAGTATGTATGTATGCAAGTGTGTACATGCCTAACAGCAGATGGGTTGTGGAGAGCCCCACTTACGGCAGTGGTAAGATAATGGCTAGAGACGCGTCGCGGCAAATATAATGGACGACAACCGCAGCGTCATCAAGACTAACGACTGGCTAAGCAACAGTGAGACTAAGGAGACGTGAAATCAAATAGACGTTGTACTGCAGAACTATACAACTGTAAACAGACAGAGAGGCCGACAAGCTGAAGTACCCTCTCGAACTGGAAAGTAACACAAAAGCTCAATAAGTCCTTTCAACATAATTGCTTTTATTGCGATTTATATGTCCTTCAAATACGAGTAATACGGTTTTGTAATGTTGTTAATATAGGCTTTTTTATGTAATGACTTTTATCAGGCTTGAATCGCTATTCTATGTCAATTGCAAAATTTTTGCACATCAAATCGATAACCATTTTCCACGACCTCTCTTCTATTCGAAGCCATTTTAGTTTACTTCACTTCTGTTTTGGCAGCATTGTTCGATTGTTTATATGGCTCTGCATTTCCTTTAAGCCAAGATGTCACGTAAGTGGGTGTAAATTTAAAACCTGCATTGCGAGGATACTAAAGCCATGCTCATTGTGTCAGCCTCTGCCCAGCAACAGCCAGGCTCTCAAAACGAGTATTCGGTTGGTTTAAGTGTTGATTCTCCAAGAATCCAATTAGCGCTTCCGCACCATTTTGTTGCCACATGCTCGCTACCACCAAGCGTTTTTCCTTCTCGATTATATCCAGTCTGTGCGATTGCGAAACCTTCTCAGGCGGCTTACGTCTATACCAGCTACCTCTTCGAGGTTCACAAAAAGCGTTTTGCCAAGCGTTAACATACTTGCCTCCCATAAGGTAGGACACGCACATATGGAGTGGAAGACAGTTCCCTTTTTCTCCGTTTGATTACAACTATGACAATATAAATTGTAAGGGATACCCATTTCGGCAACTTGCTCACACCAGTTCTCACCACTATAAGTCTGCAAGCATCCCATCGTTTCATATTTAACAATGTTGACATTAGTTTGTAGTTGCAGGTGGGCCATAACGTTCTGCTAACTTTCTATGCCGTTTGATCCCTCCATCTCTATAATCCGCGATTTATGGGTGTATTGCAGAGATTTCATTCTTGATTGCACCCATTGGTGTGAATACCGATTCTGCAATAATGTTACTCATGGCAAATCCCTATCTTGCCAGTTCCTTTGCTTTTCATTTTCTTCAATTTTCCAATGTGACGGGGCCCAGTTTAAGGTAACGTTATGATTTCCGCTCCAGAGGGTAAGCCCTGCTTTGCTCCACCAATTTAGAGGCAGTTGTAGCCGAGTCCAGTGTCTGGATTGACGCTTGGCTATCCGAAAGAAGTGACTTCCTATATTGCCAGCACTTCCTTCTGGACGACTCTGGTAATATTAGGAAGATGCATAGATTTTTCAATTCTGAGTTCTAAGTCATCTCTATAGGCTTTAGTGTCGAAACAGTTTAGGGAATGTCTCTTACTCCATTACTCACGTGATGGAAAGAGCGTAGCAACATTTCTATGGAATGTCACCGCTGGGACGATATAATCAGTCCTCCCCGAGATGTACTGAGCTTGTCGCAATAATAGACTGAGTCACAGAACTCTATATGACAAATACGTAGCCGGCCCACATCTCCTAGAGCGACAAAGCTCAAATTAATAACCGAATGCAAAAAGTTTACCCTGAAGCTCGGAAGATTCGCCCGTTCTCTTATCTTCTGGGACTACGTAACGAGACAATGCCAGGCAACATGCATGCTGGGGCGTATAACCAAAAAATATTCAACCGTCATCCGGATTATGGGTCAATTTGAATCGAATTTTTATTTGAATTTCTGAAATTGAGGCCGAATATGTTCGGATTGGCATGACATTTTGGCTCATTAGGTAAATCATATATGAATAATGAAATTTTTTTGGAATTAAGACTCCTTTTGTTGGGACTATTGGAATTTTGTCTGCTTTGCATATATTCGTAGCGTTGTTTGCGTTAGTATTCGCGCCATTTTGGCTTCTTCTCTCAGTATAAGCTTATGACTGTATTTCTCCTTTGCTTATTTTCCCCATCTTAATACAAAATTTTAGAAAAACATGGGTTTCTTACTTTACATCAGATTTCCAGCTGATGGCTCAGGTAAATTTGATTCTAAGGATGACTACCATTATTTGCCAGATGGAAAGAAGTTAGGTTAAGTTAGGTTAAATGGCTGCCCTAGCTAAGGGCACACTTGCACAAATATTAAAAATTCGCCCATTGTGGTGCCATACATGGGAGAAGAGAAAGGAAAAGGGAAGGAAGAAAGAGCTTCGGGATTAGGGACGATGATGACCATACATTTTACGGCGACGCTGACGGTGGCTGATTTGCGTTCGTAGTTAGCCGCATCAAGCTACTGATGAATTTCACCAAATTTATGGTATTTGCACCGGCTATATCCGCAGGCGTAGCGAAAAAGTGAGAGCCCAGGTGTCTAAGTATTTGCCAGACGAGAGCAGAGCAGCTGAGAAGAAGGTGTTAAGATAATTCCACCTCGTCCTCCAGACAGTTTCTGCAGGACGGGCTTGAGGCAATCCCAAGTCTCACGGCATGAACACCTAACGGACAATGTCCGGTAAGGATGCCCGCCAAATTCGAGAGCTGGAGAAGAAGTTAAAAGGCATCGAATATTTGTCTCAAGCTTCATTATTCTATATGCCTGTATAGTGATCCAAATATTTTGGACATTGTCGTCAATTTGTCTAAAAATTGATTTACTTGTAGGCTATTTACATTATTCAGCGTTGCTTGTCTCTCATCGGCAGATATGCAGGTAAGGTGGAAAATAAAATACCACTCGCGGAACAAAAGATGCTAAACACCTACTTGGAACTGCTGATGGAATTCTATCACCGTGCTAAGGCAGGTAGGCTAGCAACCTACTTGTCTGATATTTGACTTGCTAACGAATCTTGCAAAAGTTGTCAATGGTTGGTTTGTTCTTGATATCGAAACTATAAGCACATTGACTATGGTATAAGGACTAAGATCAGATTCTAGAACATGAAAACCCTGAAAAATGCTGACACAGCCAAAATATACGAAATCGAAATGTCTACAAGTCGAACGTGAAAGGTTGCGCTATGCAATTACCATCCTTGGCCTATGTAAGAGAATTAAGGTGGGATGAAATTGAAATTTGAAAAAAGGGGAACCTAAAAACACCGAGAGAATGGGAACTCCTTAAACACTCAAGCTAATCAGCTCATTGTATTCGAAGCTCTGGAAAGTAAAAGCGTTGATAGTCAAAGATGAAAGGAGAGAAGTGACAAAGAGAAAGAGATAGGAGAGAATAGAAAATAGAGGCAGAGGCAGAGATACATAATGCTGTGATGATTTTTCAGAAATCAAGTCTGAAAATATCCAACAATTAGAGCGATCGAATTTTACTCATTCTCATGACATCGGAACCCAAAATTCGTAGTCTTGCCCTAGCAAAGGCAAGACACTCACAGAGAAAATGCTCAGTGATACTCCGCTCCTCTAAGCAATACAGGCAAACCGGGTACTCAATGATTTTAATAGTGGTTATATGCTGACCCCATGAGCTGTGTCCCGTACTAATACCGACCATCAAGCGAACGTCTTTTCTACCAAGTTTCAGAAGAAAGTTCGATAGGTTTCTGTTCAAGGTTGTCACAAAACACTTTGCAGTTCTGCAGCGTTCTAGACTGGTGGTGGCATGGTTCTGGTGAATTCCCCTCTCCTAATGAACAATAGACGCACTAAGCTCCAAATAGAAGTTAAATGAATTATAGGAAATTATGTATCATAAGTAAAATTTACAGAGTTACCGGGAAAGTCGTCCGAGATACCTAAGGACATTGCTACTTAAGACATTTCTGATTAATTTCTTAATCCGCCCCGTGCTCAACTACAGATGTGAGCCTTGAACGTTGAAATTCGCTGGCATTAAGCAGCTACTGTATTTTGGAAGAAAAGTACAAAGAAACAAATTAGGACCTGTAAGACACCATGATGATTCCTTTGGAATTAGAAAAAATCGTGAGTTGGAGCTATTAATCAAAAACGAAGACAAAATACGGTTCATTAAGTCCAAGAGAATAAGACGGCTCGGGCACGTTATGAGAATGTCCAAAGACCGAAAAACACGAAAAACGCTTGAACTGTGCCCGGTTGGAGACCGAAGAAGAGATCGCCCAAGTGAAAGATGGCTCAAAGATGTGGAAACAGAGAAGCTAAAAGTGAGGCGTTGGAGGGATGTGGTTTTGAATAGAAAGGTTTTTCGAAATAGCACATGAAGGAATGGAGTTTCATCTTTTCTGTGGTTTCCTGGGAAATAATTTGTGCAGTTCCTCTTCAACAACTCTCAAGGGAATGCCGATGTCCGGGTAGGAGGTCTCTGAGGCCAATTCATTCGCCTTCCTGCCAAGCTCATCTGCAATTTCATTTCCATCTATGTTCCTATGCCCTGGAAGCCAGATTAAAGAAATGCTACCTGCACACCCAAAAGATTTAATCTCTTCCTTACAGGGGTTTACTGGTTTGGTTCTACACCATGGCATCTTTAAAGCGTTGATGGCGGCTTGACTATCGGAGAAAATGGTAATATCTCCTTCGCTCCCGCTGTCCCTAAGCATTTTGTAAAGATTGCGCTAGCACGACCCCGAACCTGCAGTTTGCAGATGGAGAGATCTATCCGAAGTTCGGAGAAATACGGTGTTAACTGCCCAAAAATACTACCATTTCCCTTGAGAGATTGCCTCCTGAGGCCAACCTCCTTTAACCTGATTGCACTTTGAGCTGCGATGCAAATAACGTAAAAGTCGATGTAAGTGCAAAACGACTTTCAGGGCAGGACTGTGGCAAGTTTCACATGCTCCAGTGATTCCAATGCATACACTCCTTTGCACTCTCCCCATTTTAGAGGTACTATAGCCCTTCCGAAGAGCTTCCCATAAAATCAGGCATCCATACGTTAAAATTGGCAAAACCACTGCGTTGAAGATCCACAGCACGACCTGTGGCTTGAGTCCCATTTTTTACCGAACATAGATTTGCGGGAGTAGAAGGAGTAGACACCACCCTGCGGCGTCCCCTTTACACGAATGTAGTGCCTTTAGCCCCTATTGCTACCGCACAAACGTTCCTGTAGCTAAGCAGGGACGAGATCCAGAGACAGATAGATGTTTCCACCTCTAGTCTATCTAACGTAGTGACAATTGATTCCGCCCTGATGCTATTAATACCACCCTCTATATCTATGAAGACCACCAAAGTGAATTGTTTGCCTTCCAGAGATTTTTCCACAGTACCTACAACCTCGTACCAGGCGGACTCCGTGGATTTCCCTTTCAGGTAAACATGTTGCGCTGGAGATAATTTGTATTCGATGTGCTCTCGGATACGATAATCAACCAATCATTCAAAACGATAAAAGAGGTAAGACTTATAGGTTTAAAGTCCTTGACCGAGTCGTGACCCCTCCTCCCTGCCTTGGGTATGAAAACAACCCTGAAGAGCGATACATGCCAGGTAGATTTCTTGTTGGGCAGGAACCACCGAGGTACTTGTTTTCTGAAGCATCACAGGCAAGATATAGTCAGAACCAGGAGATTTAAAGAGGGGAAAACTATTTAAAAAACTGTGGCTTGCTAAGAGAAGTGTTATGAATTGTTTGCAACTATCTGAGAATTTAAATGGATAAACATAAACAGCCCCAAGCACAGGTGCACAAGGGAGATGAGTAATGCGTATTTTAAAGGACTTATGGAACCACCCTCGTACGCATTTGTCTATTTGCACACATACACCTGAAAACAACAATAAGATAGGCATTTGGCTGACAGGTTGGCTTGACGCATTGTTTGATTTAGGGAATTTACTTCTTCCACTATTCCATTTTGAAAAGTAATTCCATCGGAATAGGCGGAGATCCCTTAACGTAGTTGCTACGTACGTCAGCTGCTCCGTCGATTTACAAATGTTCTGGAAGTTAGCAGTGCTGCTCGAAATACTTCTTTATATGTAGGCGTCACTCCAGCTAGCCTCAAAAAAAGAGTCATTGTGTCATTTTAAGGCTTCCCCAACCATTATTTGTTATTAATATTCGCTCCATTACATTTGATTTTCCTGCAACCATGGAAATGGATGAGCAACAGTTGGTGTTCAACATTTAAATTCCCGTTATTGTGTTACACTTTTACTTACTGCGGCGCCGAAGTGGGGGCAGGATAGGGGCTGTTAAGTTGTTAATTTGTTGAGGAAATATTATTCTCTACATATCTACTACGGATGTAAATCCCGGAATGACGGGATCTCGAAGTTTTGCCTACCGAAAAGACGGGGAATAGTTGATATGAATCTTGGATTTTTTTTTTTTTTGCTGTGAGTTAAAGTGTGGAAAAGATTTGTTTAAATTCTTATTAAAATGAAATTTCGCATTTAACTGAGGTACAAAATTTAACTTCTTGCCGTACAACAAGCCTATACGAGAACATATCCAACACTTACTTCAAAAGATTCATTTCGTTTCATGATTTCGTCCGCAGATTTTAAATATTCAACAAAATAATTTCCACTACAATATCTTTTTCGGAGTCTACCATCTTTGCGCGAATGGGCCCTAAGCTTTTGTTTATGATTTCCGTTTGCCTGGGGAGAGTTCATAGCTACTTTTATGTGTCGTAGATTGTTATTGTCTCGAAGCTCCTCAAGCTTTTTTGAACTAAACAGCTTCCCCGATCTGAAATTGGTTAACTTTGGTTCTGCTGTACGCTCGGAACCAATATTTTAATGGTGTGACAGCTTCTTTTGATGCTGTTGTTTTTGCGGGATAAAGCCGGGCATACTTTCTGAAGAAGCCTGCGACTGCTAATACGTGTTTGTACTTCGTGTATCTACCATGAACCGATACATAGTGATATATATGTAACGTTTCGTACGTTTTGTTCCATCTCGGGATCTTATGCAATAGTTCTTCGCTTTCCCACTTTTGCAAGAAAAAGCAATACAGTTTCTAATATGATTTGCTGCTCTATTTCAAATACTCGAAGATCAATAACTTTTCCCAATTGTTTCGGTTACTTCTTCTATGCCCATATCTCGTTGTAATACTTGTACAACACAGGCTGCTCCATAGACTCAGCAACGAAAAACAGTAGATCTTCTTCTCTGTTCTTATAAACTACCTCTTTTTGCATTTCACTCATTACTCTCCGTAAACTCTAACCGCTTTTTAATCTCGCCTGTTCGTGCATCTATATATTGAAACATTACCAGGTTTTCCACGAAGTGTTGTCTAGACTACTAAAATGTTATTACTTATACTTAATACGTCTATGTGTTACATTCGCTTGGTAATCCTACTTTTATAGCTCGAGGGTCCATTTTTGAGTTGGAGCAACGAAGTGGAACTGAAAATATCATCTTATACCAAAACAGCAACAAGTCAGACTTGAGGGAGCGAAGGAGTTGGTTCTCTGTGCCGTAAGCGGTAAATTTCTGAATATTGTGTTTTCTGATGAGAAAAAATTTCAGATTGAGCAATTCGTAAACTCCAAAACGATAGGGCTTAATAGACCGGCATTTCATACGAGAATTTCAGTCATCGATTGGACACCAGGGGTAGCACCCGCCACAGGAAATGGTTTGGCCCGCTGTAACCGCAGATGGGCGCTCTCCAATCGTTTTCATCGAGCCTGAAGTCAAGGTAAATGCGAAATATTATCGAGAAAGTATTCTGGAGGTTGCTTTGAAGCTATGGGCAGACAAACATTTTGGTGGCAGATCATGGACGTTTCAACAGGACTCAGCACCCTCTCACAAAGCTCGTGTGAACCAAGAATGGCCGAAAAACAACCCTCCGAACTTCATAACGTCCACACAATGGCTCTCACATTCACTAGACGCGAATACGGTGGATTAGTCTCGTACCTGCAAGTCACATTCGGGCAGCTTCCGATTCGTTTCTGGACCATCTCAAGGCCATAGGATACAAACTCGTCCCAATGGATACAATCGCTCCGACTCTAAAAGTATTCCATGTGGTGCCACTTGATGGTAGCAGAGGAAGAGAAAGGAGTTAGCACGAGAATGAAATGACTCCTAAAGTCTTAAACTCGTCCAAAATCGCGTAAGCGGTTATCACACCTATAGAGAAGAAGAAGATAATTTCATGATATTTATTTTTTCCGGCATATGAGCTACATGGCCTATTCGGTCAGTCCAATTTGACCAGTTGACTACTTCTTCCAACAAATCTGGCCGTGTGGCGTCAATGGTGGCTTGAGTAATGCAATAAATCGATGGAACCAAATGCCGTCGATATTTAGCTGACAAGGATCGATGATGCCGCCAGTGCTGTATGAGCTTCGCCAACAGATTTTTTTTTTTAAATAAATTCCCACAGTTTGGAAGCGTTGTTCTGGGCTTTCAAACTATAGTTATCTATATCGACAGTTCTCAAGCAGCTAAAAAAAAAACACCCAACACAACCGTTATGTGAACAAAATTATAATACGCCAGGGCCCAAGTGGGCGGGTCTTAACATAAAAAATAATTTTTCTGGCTTTTTGATATGTGCGATTTGAACAGTTTGTTTTATCGAAGCAGTTTATGTGAAGAGACATTTTTTTTGTTTTTTATTATTTTATAGGCCGTTCCCGAAACCCGCTGTGAGAGCGAAACACCAAAATGATAGAAAAGTTTTTTTAATAGCTTTCGCCCCTCAGTAGACAATGGCAAGCCTCCAAGTGTATTTCTGCATTGAAAAAGCTCCTCAATAAACCCTCCGCCGCTCGGAAATGCCGTACAATTGTATATCCCTCTCCTTTTTTGGAACTTCATCAAGACACGCACACCACAAATTGATTTAGAAACTCGACTAAACAAGCAACAAAAAGTGTAAGCTTGATGCTGCCCCAGAATGAACGGACTTATAAAGGGTTTTCCAAACAGAGGTGTTATTTAGAAGAAAAATGCAAAAAATGCGATCAGGATGTTTATTTCATTATAAAGAGAAAGGTATGCCGTTGATAGTGGAAAATACAATAACATCAAGCAAATGACCACCACGACCACGCTTACAGGACAATATCCTTTTCATGAAATTTTCCATAACCGAATTGCAAAGGGGTTGCCCCATGTCCTCGATAGCCTTACGAATTCCATCTTTGAGATCTTGAATCGACCCTGGGCTGTTGGCGTAGACCTTCTCTTTCACGTGGCCCCAAAGAAAAAAGTCACAAAGTGTTAAATCACAAGATCTCGGTGGCCAATTGTGATCACCTCTTCGAGAGATAACACGGTCCGGAAACTTTTCCAGTAAAAGATCAATGGTTTCGTTGCTTGTGTGGCACGTAGAGCCGTTTTGTTGAAAATAAAAGTTGTCCAGATCAATACCATCCAATTGCGGCCATAATCATCCGACGTTAATCATCTCTCGATAGCGATAGACAACACCTGCTATTGGAAAACCCTTTATATGCTATTTTTCTTAACATCTTAAAATGCTTCTAATTTCCCGGGATCAAAAATTCTTGCTAATATTTGCAGCTCAACTCAAATTTCTGCATATTAACCAACGGCATACAAACTGATCGAGCGCACTAAAAACCTGCGCTGCCCATGTAGTTCATTAAGATGAGTGAAATGTGAAAATTGCGGAATGTTTATTTGCAACAAGTACTCATTTCAGATTAATTCCTCTGTGGTGAAAACTGTCAACCAAACTCCTGCACTGCCCAGTCTTTACTGCTTCAATGAAAATTTGCTTGGCAATTTCCTGTTGAGTACTCGGCCGCTCGCACAAGTGTGGGTGGCTTGCCTCCTATTACATGATCCGAAGGCTGGCTTTTTAACTATGCAAATAATTTTGTTGATGATGTTGATGGCCCGTTGATGACTGTATTTAAGTTGAATTGTATAAGTACCTACCTAGGCGTACAGTTCCCATCATGAATTTCCTGGGCAATATGGTTACCTGTTAAGAGCTTGGTTTATTAGGCCAACCATTTGTTAGCGCTGATGAAGTAGCTGTGAAGTTTCAGCGAACTGATTGGTTGAATGCTTCACTGATTCTGAGGTAGTCAACAAAATTCCTGTTCTCCTACAGATAACGTACTCGCTGACATTCTTGGTGAGGGTTTTCCGGTGAGGCGAACCAGAATGAAAGGTGTTTCACACACACACATTTTTGTTGGCTTTCATTTCGCCAAATTAATTCGCTCTTCGGCTACCTCCACCACTGGTACGGCACCAACTAACTGCTCACTTGTTTCATGCCTCGTAAACAGTTGGTTGGTTGGACATTTAGTTGCCTCATTTTACTGCCACTCCATTCCCCCTCCGTTAGTTGGCCGCTTCCATGTAACGTTTACTTCTTGCCTTATTGCACTGCGCCTATTGCGAAAGCAATTGTAAGATTGTGTTCGAAAACACAAAAACAACTGACGGACGGCACAGGTTATGCTTCCTGCTCTTTTTGAATCGCTTGCATTAAGAGGATATTATAATAGGCCAAAGTTAATCCGCCGTAATGAATGTGAATGGCAGTGAAATAATTAGTCGCAAATGTTTTTCTGCCAAATTCACCTGAAGTTTCATATTCCTCGCTTACATATTCCTCGTTGTCAAACTTCTTGGCTAACTCGTCACGATGGTTTTCAATTATTTGCAAGTTGTGTGGCCACTTTTTACTTCAAGTCATACTTTTATGCCACAATAGAATTATATTTGGCTAAGCTGGTGGACGAAGAATTGGCGATGTGACTGTTAAAGGAGTGCTGAGGGCAGGAATATTTTTGTTCGGCTAATAAAAGGATTATATGTAGCTGAATATGTAGCTGCTGCTGTGGTGTACTAATTGTTTTACTCGTGGAAGTGTGGAAGTGTGTTACGGCAGGTGGGAATTAGTGAAACTTTGATTATACTGCCAACTATTTCGACACACACCCAAATATATTTAAATTTAACTATTGTCTTTGACATTTCAGCGCTTTTAATTAATTTTTAGGATGTTTCCGTAAATAGAGATAATTAAATATGAATATAAATGCCTTTGATATTTGAGTCGAATATAATTCTCAAGTAGACGAAATAAGAAAATAAGTAAGAGTAACCCAGTCTAAACTTCAACACATAAATAAAACCATAACGTCAAGTGAAGACTTATATGAGAAAGTTCGAGCTTTCGAAGCTTCGTTGACGAAAGGACTTGAAGCTTCAAGTCCCGCCACATATGGCAAAACAACCTATCCAACCTGGTGGAAATCAAGAAATTCAAGAAAAATCTTCAATATCTGCTACAAACCATACAAAGATTGCCTTAGGGAATACAAGAAAGTAATCAAAGAGCCTCGGACAGAGGCCTGGAGAGAGTTCTGTAGTTCCATCGAATCAACCAAAGATACGGCCAGACTAGGTAAGCTTTTACCCAAAGAACACTCCTGCCCTTCCTTCTTGAAGAAAGATAACGGAGAATGGACAAAATCCTCGGCCGACACACTAGAATATCTCATAAACACACACTTCCCAGACAACATAATATTATATATTGGGGTCTCCAACCAAAACTATCCAATTGGTCCTACACAGCCATATGCGGCACTAGTCTGGTGGTCTGCAACAGAAAAAAATACAACAAAACTAAGCTGAACAAGATACAAAGAACAACGTGTATCGTAACTACAGGAGCGCTTAGCACCAGTCCTACTGAAGCGTTCAATGTACTAACTCATCTGCTAGCATTAGATTTACACATTAAAACAATCGCTACTTGCAGCGCGGCAAGACTCAGAGACATAGAAAGCTGGACAACAAGGTCGTACGGTCACAGTAAGATCCTCCTACAAGGACCCTTGCTGCTCAAAAACAGATCAGACTACACAGTCCCCGATCTTAACTTCAAGAAAGGCTTTACGGTCCGTTTTCCACCGAGAGCCGAATGGAGCAAAGGGAAGGTGAAGGAAGGACGATATCGAAATCTATACCGATGGTTCTATGATGAATTCAGGTGTGGAAACTGGCTTCCATTCGGAGCCGCTCAACCTATCTCAGTCAATTCGTCTTCCTGACTATGCCAGCGTGTTCCAGGCAGAACTGTTGGCGATCAGAGAAGCATGCAAATCACTAAAATTCTACAAGGAAGTTGGTGCAAGAGTAGCTATCTTCTCAGACAGTGAAGCAGCTATAAAGGCCTTAGACTCCAACTCTATTTCATTCAAACTAGTCTTACAGTGTAGAGAGGAGCTAGAAATGCTTACTGATTGGCTTGAAATCACTCTGATATGGGTTCCCGGTCACAGGGACATACGGGGTAATGAGATAGCGGATGAGCTAGCAAGAAGAGGTTCGACACTAGAAATAGAGGTGGTGGCAGTTTCCACCCCACTCAATACAATATAAGCATTCATTGCTTCACACTATCATGCTTTAGCCGAAAGAAAATGGAAGCAACTAACTACATGCATTGCAACAAAAAACACATGGCCGTCATACAAAATTCAAAGGACGAGGATGCTTTCGACCAAACATCTCTCGCATCACTGCAAGCCTTACAGGCCATTGGAAAGTAGGGGAGCATGCAGCTAGAGTCAACCTTCCCTTCAATCCTATTTGCAGAAGCTGTCAAAAGTGGATGGTGCGAGGGAAAGTATTTTCCACTACTTATGTGAATGTTCAGGGCGAGCTAGGGCACGACTCCGCTCCTTTGGTAAGCCCTCCTTGCAACTAAATGGATCTGACTTAGACCAAACAAAAAAAAACGTCAGTAATTAGGATTATTTCAGAGGAAATACTCAACCACTTGAACAACAACAACAACAGACGAAATAACTAAGAATTCACTGGAATTTTAACACTTCCTTCAAAATGAATTTGCAGCTGAAGCTCTTGTTGATGTGTATTATGTACTTATGTTCTTTTATATTTATTTGTAAAAAGTTATTTTTGATTTTTACCGTTGTTGTTGTTGTAGCAGCAAAAACATTCCCCATACATAAATAAGGATAACGTTAATAGAGTGCCGGTCATTGGCCGAATATAAATCCTGGTCGTTCCGGTAACGTAAACTTGACTGTCGTGGGAACACCAATCGGTCCAATCGGTGCAATGAATTTATTTATTTTTTTTTTTATTTTTTATTCTTATATGCCAAGTTGATCTACAAGTTTTGTCGTTCGATAAGAGAAGGCATTGACTCAAGACGGCGAATGTTAATCAAATCAATTGATTTAGAGCGTCACCTGACGGTTATTCTAGGAACTTTTTAATCAAGGAAGTACAACCACTTATATTTCAAGTGAATGCCGATTAAGTAAAACAATTTTCCTAGCTCTGCAATTAAATACCTGTAAGTCTAATGCCCGGTTTCACCAAACAGCTTTAAATTTATCAGGCTGTGAACATTTAAAGTTGCACTATTTCAATACGATGGTTTGCTATTTTAAGTTTTCATATTTTTCGCTTTCTTGTTTCGAAAATAATATCTGAAAAAAATTTTAATAAATTATTATTATTTATGTTTCTCTTTGAAGTAAGAAAAGTTCTCACTCCACAATATTTTAGAAATAAATCAACAATTCTTGTATGTATTATTTGAAATGGGCCAAACTACTCCCCATTGCCATTTGGCTAGGCAACGACTTTCATTCTGATGCGGGTTGTGGCAAGCTATTCATCGCTCACCCATCTAACGTTCACAAAACATACCGAAAAATGTGTGAACTCATTTTGGTTTTAGTCCTTCTCTTTTTCTAAAAAGTGTCACAATTTTCGCCTTAAAAAGATAACAAACTTTTTCACGCAGATTCTTTAAGTTCCTACCTGTGGTGCGGCTGATTTTGACGACTGCTGAATCTGACAATCCCAACTGAAAAATTTGTGGCTTTCTTACAACTATGAAGTACCTAATCTAAAAGCGGCATGCTACGTACTATCTATGTAATACTCACATGACATTTGGCAATTGTGGCAGCAACATCATTCATATTGTCACACGTACACCAACAAGTGCACTTACCCAGTAGGGAAATCTAAACTTCAACTCTAAAATTTTGCACGTATGATGGTATTAAAAAGTGTTAGTAGTTTGAAGTTTCAATGAAAAGAAAGGCTTCCAAATGACTATGACGAAGAAAGAGTTTCGTTGAAATGTCGGGATCCAGATGACTATACACTTATTCGTATTATAAATAAAGTAAATATTCAACTTGAGTGCCTTAAGACTTGAGGACTTAAGACAAAATAAAAGATAACCGAGAAATTTAGAGTCAGTATTGGCCAAATTGATGGTGGCTGACGTAGCTGAATGGGTTGGTGTATTACTGCCATTCAGTAGTACAAGGGTTCGAAACCTCGGGCATGAAATATCAAATCATAGAAAAAGTTGGGCAACGGCAAACCTTCGAGTGTATTTCTCATTATCAAAAAGTTCCTCATAAAAAACAATCTGCCGTTCGGAGTCGGTCCTTCCATTTGCGGAACCACATCAAGACGTATGCCACAAATAGAAGGAGGGATCGGCCAGAAATTGACAAAATTTTAATTTTTAGTTGTGTAATTAATGGAAGCAGCATTAAAACCGATAACAATGTCTGCCTTGAAACCCAAAGAAGAATATCCCTTGCGAGCAAGTGCTACTTTGGACTAAGTGGGCAATTGAATAGTAAAGTCCTTTCTCGACGAACAAAACTAACACTCTACAAGGCTCTCATCATGCCCGTCCCAACGTATGGCGCAGAAGCGTGGACGACGACAATATCCGATGAAGCGAGGCTTGGAGTGTTTGAGAGACACATTCTACGCAAGATTTTTGGACCTTTGCACGTTGGCAACGGCGAATATCGCAGGCGATGGAACGATGAGCTGTATGAGCTTTACGGCGATATAGACATAGCGCAGCGAATAAAGATCCAGCGGCTTCGTTGGCTGGGTCATGTCGTCCGAATGGATACAAATGCTCCGGCTCTGAAAGTATTCGAAGCAGTACCAGCTGATGATAGCAGAGAAAGAGGAAGGCCTAGTCTGCGTTGGAAAGATTAGGTGGAGAAGGACTTGGCATCACTTGGTGTGACCAACTGGCGCCGGTTAGCACTAGAAAGAAACGACTGTCACGCTTTGTTAAACTCGGTCAAAATCGCGTAAGTAGTTATCGCGCCAATCAAGAAGAAGAATTAATGCGTTTAAGAATTGGACTCGTATTGTGATTAAGAGGGAAAGGAAAAATCAAAGCGTACCCCTTCAAGGGGTTGTCTAACTATGAAATCTCTTCGCAAGTTGATGTGGATTTTTTCATGAGAATGAGTAACCGTTGTGAGCCTATCAAGCAAGTGAAATAATTCGGGAGTTCAACTCAACAGAAGGATTGTGTCGTGTTCAATAAATTTTATGACGGGATTTGCACATTTCATATGAAAAATATCATAAAACTTGGTCTTCCATCAGAGCACGAAATATACCATCTTATCTTCCATTTGCTGAAAAATGCAGATTCGCAGGTAGATAACAGAGACAGGTTTTATTTGTGGACAAGAAATAAATGATTCATACAAAAATGATAAATATTGGCGATCTAAGGGCTCATCCATGATTTGGTAAGGCAGAAGTTATAAATGGGTAATACCAAATTGCTTCTTTTTTATAAAAAATAAATTGTTTGTTGTATTAGTATTATTACTATTATGTAGAGCTAATGGACGAAGTTTTAGTTGTCTTTTGAGTACAGTAGGTTCTCTTTTTATGCGGCTTTTTTTTATGCGGTTTTGAAATAGTGCGGTTTTTTTTAAATTACAAAATGCATGTCGACCTATCGGGAATTGTACATATAAACAAGATTCTAAACCAGCTAAGCAAAAACTCATCATAGATTACATCAGAAATGCTAACCCTACAAGTATGGAAGATATATAAAGATAGAATTTTCAAAGATACAATATTTTGTTTATGCGATTTTATTTAATTATTTCAGATTCATGCGGTCTATGGAACGTATCTATAGTAATAATATGGGACTAGTGCCCTTTTTTATGCGATTATTTCAGATTTATGCGGTTTTAGCATTTGAAACGTATCTATAGTTTTACTATAGAACTAGTAGCTTTTTTTATGCTGTTTCTTGCGGAACGTATCTACCGCATAAAAACAGAACCTACTGTATACATTTTAGATCCTAAGTTTATTTTCAGAAGTGATCTACTGTTTGCTAAGTGACAAAAAAAATATTGACTAACCAAATCTCGACAGTCGAAACTCTGTATCTGAAAAACTTCATAGAAATGCTAAGTGCTTGTTTCATGGAAGAAAAGAAACAGAGCAGAAGTCAGTGAGACGAAAGCCAATTTCCAAACTTCTCTAGAACCACTCCATGGACATTTTTTTCTCTTGTTCACTCCTTTTGGGAGCATAGGGCCTCGACAAGACTTGTCTTGCGTTGGTTTCGTTAATCTATTTGATTTCTGATAGAGTAGGTGATTAGCCTACCTGTCGTTGCTTAGGAACAACGTCTTCTTACTACTTGGAAAGCCATCTGTGTGTCAAAGTTTTTTACCAGAAGGATCACACACAGATGGTTGATGACTTCGCTAAAGTAGTGTGTCTGCGCTATTACCACGGCTGCCCGCTTCCTCTTACTAGCGCTGATGCAATGTGTAACTGTGTGTTTTTCTTTGTTTTTACTTGTATTAGCAGCCACAATGCTAATAATGCGCTGACTATTGTGCGGGAGTAAGGATGGAAAGGATACATTTTTTTGTTTGAGGAATGATTTTTTTTTTTTTGTAACAGGGAAAGTAGGTAAATTTCGAAAAGGTCGAGGACCGGGGCTTACGTAAGAAAAAACTACCTCCCATTAACTAAAATGCTACTTTTTCAAAAAAAATACGACTCTTTTGATCGCAGTGCGCAGTAGCTTAGGAATAATAATAATTTTTCAGAAGATTATAGATTTTCAAACAACACTTCTGGTGCTGAACCAGAAGTGACTTTCACCACTTCAGGCTTTTCTTGCGGGGTATTAATGCCTTCGGATGTGTGGAATACGAAATACCAGTGCCACTCTTCGCACATTTGTACATACATTCGTACAACAAGCGTGCATACAAATTCGTATAATGGACATTCATTTTTGCTGGGCAGCCGGCATTGTCAGCACATTTGTCTTGTATAAGCCTGGCATACTTCACGACGCACTTTCTTAACTTTTCAAGCCATAAACGTTTCGTAGCGTACCAATGGCCGTACATTTTCATTTTCATATGCATGGACGGCTCCCTTTGCACGTTCGCGAACTTGTGTGTGAGGACATAAATTCAATGCACACATTTGTACAAAATAACAAACACCCTTATAAGCCGGTGCGTATGCGTTGTGTTGCGTTCATATTTGCCAACCTGTCCCGCCCAGCTCCTAGCACATATGACTGGCGTTAGTCTACTCAATTGGTCCTTTGCCGATATGCCTGCCTGTTGGTGCGCCTTTCGGCCATATTTCATTGGACATTTTACGTTCGCAATTCAAAGCGATTCAGTCGTTTTCATTTTGCATTTTTTAGTTTTCGCTTTTTACTTTCTCCTTACACTTTTTCATACTTATACGTACATGCATACATACATACGTACACTCGTTGCTGTTTCCCCTCTTTTGAGCCTTCAAACTGTGAGAAATTCCTTTGGCTTTACACCGGCTTTCTATTTTTTAATATTTCTGCCTTTCAATTTCATCGCCCCAACGCTGCCGTATTTTCTGCTTACTTGCCGTATATAGGTCGGCATGACATCTGACAAAGCCACAAGGTATTGCGGTTGACGCACGGAAAGAATGGTGCAAATGCAGCTGATGTATTGCAATCGCCTCCGCCATTATCGCTCCTCGCTCGCTGTCACCTTCATATCGGCTATATCAAGCGAAATGTTTTTAGGCGGTCAGTATTTCGGCCGTTTATGGACGCTTTTTGTAGCTTAAAATGAACTAAAACTGAATTGGAGGCGCTGTTTATATATTTGCAATAGTTTGATGGAGCTAAAAGAGTTGAAGAGCCTAATATTCATTTAAAAACATTATTTTATAGTTTCCCATAACCCTTTTCCCCAAGAGCTTCCAATTCGTGCAATAACTAATAAACAAAACACAAAATATTTGTAATACCTAAAAAAAGCTAGGCCTATACCCCATGTACACTTAATGCTATAAGTCTATGCTCCTTTGCGCGTAGTTTAAAAAGTAACAGGAAATTTTTTTTTAAGTTTTTGAAATATATTTCCTTTCTTTCATTTATATTAGGATATTAGGCTTTTGACCCTAGAAGGACATTCATATTATTATATATTTTTAAGACGGTAAAGACATTCTTCGTCAAAATGACGGCACCTACTTTTAAACTTACCCCAGACTGCACCTAGTCCCAAATACCATAAACTAAAAAAGGCATTTCTTATTCGAAATATTTATTTAATACTTTGAAAGCTTCTTTATTTATTGAAAAGTCATGTTAAACTTAAAAACTAAATTATACATTTTTTTTTAACATTTGTTTCATCCTCTTCTTCTTAATTGGCGCGATACCCGTTTACGAGATTTTGGCCGAGTTTAACAAAGCTCGCCGTCGTTTCTTTCTCGTGCTAACCGGCGTCATTTGAACACCCAAACTGAAGCCAAGTCCTCATCCAACTGATCTTTTCAATTCCTCTTCCTCTGCTACCACCAGCTAGTACCGCATCGAATACTTTCAGAGCCGGAGCGTTTGTATCCATTCGGACGACATGACCCAGCCAACGTAGCCGCTGGATCTTTATTCGCTGCGCTATGTCTATGTCGTCGTAAAGCTCATACAGCTCATCGTTCCATCGCCTGCGATAAACCCAGATAAACCACGGGCTTAACCAAAACCGCCCCTGCGAGAGGGCTGTCCTAGTAGCGTTGGACCTGAAGAAGGCTTTCGACACAGTCAGCCATTCCACGCTACTAGATGATATTTATCAGTCGACACTCCCGCCAGGGTTGAAGAGGTGGTCCGCAAACTACCTGAGCGGTCGTCACTCGTCAGTGATTTTTCGAGATCAAACATCAAAGCAGAGAAAGATAAAGCAAGGTGTACCGCAGGGTGGTGTCCTTTCTCCCTTGCTGTTCAACTTCTACATCTGGAAGCTCCCCCAACCACCAGCGGGAGACTCCCTGGTCTTATACGCTGATGACTGACCTTTCTCGCTTTTTCACTGCGAGCTTTTCTGACACTTGGCACATGAAGATTTAGTCATTCGTCGTTTGTATGCTGGACAAATAGCGCAAATTTATCTTGTTTTATTAGTTGCCAACTCTCCACATATAGTCTATGGGACCCAGATGTATAATTATCCTGACATTTCTGAATAAAAATTCCCATACCTTCTTTATTGCAGCAAATTTTTCTGCTGCAAACTGCATGCGTACTGCTGTATCACCAGCGGGACATTAGAAATTTGAGGAGCTCTAAAAATATCTGAAATAACCCACAGTGCAAAATATTTTAGTTCAATGAATTTAAGTTGGAAAACCATCGTACATTTTTTCTTTTTTACGAGCTTTCACTTTTGTTCTCAAAAAAACTGTCGCAGCGGCGTGATTTGTTTAATCTACATATATGTTCTTATTTTTAAGCACGAACAGATTTGAGCAAGGCCAAGGCAAAATGACATAGGTAGTTACTGCTGTGCTTTCCCCCCAGCCTATATACCGCGCCAAACTAAAATTGTATTCCTTATTTGTAAAAAAATCGTGATTTTTAAATATTTACTTTAGTATTCCCACATATTGACTGGATAATCCAGTAAACACGTATGCGACTGTATACAGCGCTGGTCAACTAAATAGCAACACAACGTATGGAAACTTGTTTTAAAAATAACTCGAATTTCCACTGCCAATATTAACAACTTTTTTTGTAAATTGTATTCAATATATTAGTTTTTCCAATTAGATTAGACAATAAAATTAAAAAACAAATTCCACTCCCAACTGCCACAATTTTTTGCTTGTCGTTCGATCTCCTAGTCGTAAAAATGAAAGATCAAAAACTTGTTTGAATGGCTAAATTTTTTCTCTAGAAATTTGTTTAATTATTTACAATTCTTTTAGTGGATGTCCCAACATTCGAGGTGTGCTCAAAAAGTAGGCAGACTTTTTTTTCTAGAAATTTTTTAATTTTTAATTCATCAATTTTGGTTTTGCACTCTTCAAAGTCATCCCCCAAATATAAAGCGGTTGTGCCAGTGCTTTTTCATTCTTAAAGTAGAAAGACTGTTGATCAAATAAAGTCAAGAAAGTATGAGTGGGATTTGTTCAAGAAATAAGTTAACTTTTTAGTTTTTGTAAAAAAATATGTGAGTTTGTCGGCTATTTTGATATTGAAAAGCAAAATTGTGAGATTAATTTCGGCTGTTATGTCACATGGGACTCGGCAATAGAATTCTACCCGCTCATTTCACACGTATTTACACTCTCGAACAATCAGGAGTTGTTCAGACGACGACGAAACATTTTGAGGGGTGGTTTTGTTGATTTTTTTCGCATTTTTTTTTTAATATTCCCATGGCACTTATTGCTAAAAGAAAGTTTGTAGATCCTCTGTAGGATTTGACAAAAGTATAGGTGAATAGGTAAGTAAATATAAAATACCTAGGCATTAAGTCAAATAAATAGGGTGATCTCCATTTTCACTTTCGGAAATTCTTAGATCTAATCCTTTGCAGAAAGCTAACGTGGAAACCGATAGCGATCAGAGGATGAGGAAAGCAACAATTATCTTGTATGGATTGGCACAAGATTGGGCCTTTCGCCTGGAGTTGTGTTTTTGATTTATAATATTATTACTCGTTTAGCCCAAGCGGGGCATTCTTCACTTACATGCCATCAAGATCGACCTGTTGGCTCGAAGGGGAAGGATTGGCGGATAACTATTCTGTGAGAAACTGCCCATCAGACTCAAATTCTGGCTACCGGACCACTGCAGTGTGCCCCAATCAGAGATTGGCTCACTTGTGTAATAACTGTCACGGAAGTTTATATCATCTCTGACAGCCAAACAGCCAACTGGTCTGGGAATGTTTCGATCGCATTCGAGTCATTTGATATTAGGCTCATCTGGGTGTCTGGCCACAGTGACATTGCAGCGAACTGCGAGGCAGGTGAGCTAGTTAGACATGAGGCCTTCGAGGTAGATTCCCCGCAAAATTAGAACATTTGGATCGCCGATTACATGAGGCTCGTTCCGAGAAAGGTGAGCTTCGCGACAACTCATTCATCGCTGGGCAGATACACAAGACGCCGCAAGATCCTTCTGGCCACGGGTGCAGCTGAAGTGCTCGAGAGAGCTTCTAAGGCTAACAAATTCTTGACTCTCGACTTCTGTGTAAAGCTTTAGAGGACACTGAAAGTGAGATATGCATGCTGTGAGACTCGGCATTACTTCGAGCTCTTTTCGTATCAGCTGTGTGGCTTGAGTACAACTTTAATTCAGTTATCGTTCGCTCGATATTTACAAACTCTCCCCTCATTCTAATCCATTAACTTCCTTACAAAAGAGAGTCGTTTTGAACCTTTTTTGAGAAGTCTGCAAAAAAGAATTGGGGAATCGCTAGGGAACTGAGTTGTGCTAAAGAATTATTGATACTTCTACTATACGGATTTAGTATACCTATACTTCCATGCTGAATTGGAATCATTACGACCCCCACAAAGCCTCTGAAAACATTACACAGAACTTACTCCGCGAATGTCGTTCTTAATTAGTTGATCGTAACTGTATGTATGTGTGCGGTTGCTGGTTGTACACGAATTTTCAACTTGATGTGTGTAGAAGTATCTTATTGTGCAATTGTGTTGCTTATCGCAAGCAAATGGTATTGTAGGAGGGGGCTGAGCTTAAAATGTCAGCTTCAATATTCCATTGTCAGCTCTCTTATTTGTGGCACTTTGTTAAATTGGGTATGTGAATGTTGCCAAGAACAAAAAACTGTGTAAAGCGTATTCGGATGTGGGGTTGGAAAATCGAAATTATGAACACGCTTGAAAATGTATGCAGCACAAGTACAAGTATACGAGTACATGCAAGTGATTTCGTGCGCGTTTGAGCATGGCGCAAATTCATTTTGTTTTATGTTTAGCGAACGTGTTTGGAAAAGTGAAAAGCTTAGCATTAGCCACATTCTCCCACCCCACACCCGCACACACAGACCCAGCATTTGCAGCACACGTTCTTTATCTAGACACTTTCAAAAAGTTGTATTTAAAACGATTGGAGTAAATATACACTTAGTGACAAAAGTCGACATACATGTACACTTACAAGGTCTTACATATGAACAAGCATACGAATATGTCGGGTATGTCGCTTATTTTACATCAGCCACACTTAAAATTTTCTCCCCTATAATTTTAATTGCATTTAATTTTTTTCGTAATGCCAAAATAGAACCAATTTCATGCTTCATATAGTCGTATTATAAATGTATGACGCATTGGAGTGAGGGATTATTACTTTATTATTGTTGGCATTTTCAAAAATGATAAACATATCGATATTTAGGAACTTAGTCTAGTCACAAAAGATTTCCAACTACTAAATTTCTTCGGGTACTAAAGCTCTTAGTTCGCTGAATGATTTGCACGACTCTCTGTTGATTGTTGTTTTCGATCGACCCCTACTTCTTCCTCCTTGCGAGTTCCATTCTAAGGCGGCATGTGCTATTTCGCTCACAGGCTTGCGTAAGGTGATTGCCTACGCGGATGACGTAGCACTTATTGTCAGGGGCAAGATTCTAGATACTCTGATGGAACTGATGCAGGGTTATCTGAATCTCGTTATGAATTGGACCGCAAATTCCGGCCTTTCCATTAATTCTCTGAAGACGGAGCTCGTCTTATTTACGAGAAAATACAAAACACCTAGAGTGTTTCTACCCTCAATAACGGGCGCTCCATTGGTGCTCTCTGGCAAGGTGAAGTACCTGGGACACATCCTTGACAGAGGTCTTACGTGGAATATATGGGGCAAAATATGGGGCCTCTCGCCTAAAGTCACTTTTTGGCTTTATAACAATCTTGCTATACGGAGTCCTTGTCTGATGGACCTCGCTACAAAGGTCTGCCCTCATTGGAATCAGTGGGGCGCTGTGTACCACTCCCACTCTAGCGCTTAACGCTATGCTGAATGTGGCACCCGTGGACATTGTAGGAAAAACTACCGCTGCACGCGCCGCAATCAGACTAAGGTGTTCGGGCCATAAGCTAGACTTAAGTTACGGACACTCTAGCATTCTTAAAAATGTGGAGTTCATCCGCATGGTGCTGGATCACTGTGCACCCACGCTAAGTCCGATCGGACCGATTTCTACCCCTATTCCCTCAAGGGATGAGTGGACGGTGTGCAACATTTGGCGGCAAGGCATGGCAAACATGTTCACGGATGGCTCGAAGTTGGACGGAAGGGTTAGTGGAGGAGTATTCAGTAAGAAGCTTCCCATCAAATTTAAATTCAGGCTTCCGGACCACTGTAGTGTTTTCGAAGCGGAGGTATCCGCAATAAAGGAAGCAGTGGACTGGTTCCTTACCTCGGTAATTACCGTTAAGGAAGTAAATATTTACTCCGATAGTCAAGCGGCAATTAGGGCCTTGGGCACGTTGTTTGTGCGTTCGAGATTGGTCGTAGGTTCCCTTAAGAACCTGTGGTCTGCTTCTGGAAAGATGGGCCTCGAGCAAACTCAGCGAGCGCTGGGCTAGTGCACAAACGTGCATTGTCGCGAGATCCTTCTGGCCATCCTTACTTACTTCTGGTGGGTATCCTTACCGGACACTGTCCGTTAGGTGTTCATGCCGTGAGACTTGGGATTGCCTCAAGTCCGTTCTCCAGAAGTTGCCTTGAGGACGAGGTGGAATCATCTCAACACCTTCTTCTCAGCTGCCCTGCTCTCGTCTGGCAAAGATTTAGACATCTGGGCTCTCATACTTTCGCTGCGCCTGCGGATATAGCGGGCGTAAATATCATAAATTTGGTGAAGTTCATCAGTAGCTTGTTGCGGCTAACTACGAACGCAAATCAGCCACCGTCGGCGTCGTCGCAAAATGCATGGTCATCATCGTCTCTAATCCCAAGGCTCCTTCTTCCTTCCGTTCTGCTTTCTGCTCTCCCATGTATGGCATCACAACGGACGGATTTTCAATATTTGTCCTGAGATAGGGCAGCCATTTAACCTAACCTTGCGTAAAGTGCGGCCGATCCAACCATACTTTCTTTTCATAATTTGTTTGTCAATTGGTTCTTGTTGTGTTAAAGCCCATAGCTGCTCGGTCAACATATTTTTAAAATTTGTCTCAAGCATCTATTAATAAAGGTTTGCAGCTTACATATGTGTGAAAGAATCACAAGCCAAGCTTCTGATCCATAAAGCAGCACTTTTTTGCCGCTAGCATTACTAATTTTGAATATACCGTTTAGCATCAAGCCTACAGCTCTCCAGATCTTATTTAAATTGGTTGCCTTTTTTTAACCGGTTGATGGTGTCAATGACGATACCTCCCTCAGTAGTCACAATTCCCCCAGGTGCTTAAATTGAGTAACGTCTTCTACTCATATTCAACTGAGCATCATTGTTGGCGTTGATTCGCATAGATTGAGTATTATCGATGTTAATGTTGAGACCCACTTTTTCACATTCTTGCGCATGGCGTTTTGATATAAAAACTAAATCATCGACTTATTCGAGGTCGCTTAACTAACAACGCAGCCCCCAGGTTATGCCATAACTTTCAAAATTAACAGTTTATTGCACAGCATTCAGGGCTGTGATAAATATATGTGAGAACAACCCCGTCTCACTCTATTCGTAGACGAGAACGGCTCGCTGAGAATACCATTATGCAAAACACAACAAGAAGCTCCTTCATAAGGGCTTTGAAATATGTTCGCTAATTTCGGCAATATCCGTCTTGATTCAAGTACTGTCCAGATAAAGTTTATTTTTAATGCGTTAAAGATTTTCTTAAAATCTGCGAAAGTTAGAATCGGGCTCGCATTTAGTTCAACTGTTCGATCAATGGTGCTTATATGATCTGTAAAGGTTTGCCCTGGGCAAAAACCGGCTCGATTTAGTCGAATAAGGGCATTTAGTAATTCTGCAGTTCGACCCTCATTTATTGATCTAAAAATGTATACTTAAATAAGAAATTCTAGTGACTCTGCTATCCTACGTCTCCTTCTTATAATTGGAGCTCACAAGCTCCTTAATCCATATTATCAATGTTAATAATGATAACTACCAAGTTTAATGTTCCTTGCACTAACTTCTCTTAATACTCGGACAAACATTTTCATTGATAGTCAAGCGCCTATTAAAGCAACTATGGCTTCTTGTACTAACTCGGGATGTGTTCAATGGTGCAGATCCAAAATGGATGAACTCTGCGGAAATGGGCAGGCAACTATTTACTGGATACCAGGACTCAAAGGAATAGAAGGAACTAAGAGAGCTGATGAGCCCGCTAAAGCAGATATTTCCTTGCCGAAATTGACATCAGACATATACCCATCACTCTCCTTTCTGAATACGGAACTAAATGAGGAACAAACTCAAGGAAACGCAGGCGATATGGGAATACTCTACCTCGTACAAAACTACCAAAATTATGCTACAGACTTAGAACTCGAAAACTGCAAACTTTATTTTGTCACTGTCTAGGAAAGGCTGCAAAATATTGGTAGGAGTTCTTATGGTAAACTGTCTCATCCCGCTTCACGCAACCAAAATGGGATTGGTCCAGAGCTTAGACACATGCAACGAAGCGAATGCTAGGAGTACTTTGGAACACTTACTTTGCTACTTCCCTGCTCTTTTCACGACTCGACAAAGATCAACGTATTTTTGAACGGCTTGTTTAAACTCGCGATGATATCTTTGACTCCAAATACAAAGCACTGGCAACACTATGAACCCTAGATGCTTAAGTGAGATCTGTTTACAGATCAGCAAGCACTACCTAACTTAACCTACTGAATAAAAAAATAATATAAGATTAAGATGCGTCAAATTTCAGATATTTAAAAATTATCCTTGTAGTATGAGACACGATTTTTGAAAAATTGAAAACAATTTACATATATCTTCTGAATGTTTTTGTGGAAAATATGTCGTTTTAAGGTATTTTAACTATATTGTCTGATTTTCGTTATCAAACATAAACATTTTTATTTTAGTATAAAATGACAGATCGAACAAGCGCTGAAATTGAGCCAATTCTCCGTCATCGAGAGCCTGTGAAATATTTCGGAAGTGATTCAAATTATAATGAAGAAGATATTCTTGAAGAACAAAAAGAGTCGTGTAGTGAAGAAGACGCTGAAGAATTTAACATAGAAAAATTATCTGAATCTGTTCATAGTTCAAATGGAGAAGAAGCAGAATCACAGCCATTAAAGTCTACTCGACAACGACGACGTGTGTATGGGAAATATCGGTATAAATGGACATTAAATTTACCTGAAGTACGGGGTCGGCATGCGTCCTTGAAATCCATTTGCCAGGTAGAAAAAATTGTGCCCCAACGGCTAAGTCCCCTCTCGACGCTTAGTCGGTACTGCTTACAGGTGGTATATTGGAGATCTTTTTGAAATATACGAACATAAAAATCGATAAATACTTGTATAACGAAACGGCAGATGAAGATGATAATTTTTCTCGCAGGTATGAATAGAGATAATCGCAATAGTACGGAGGACATGTGGTCTTACGAATATGGTGGTAATATGTATGGAAGTGTTAGAAGGATGCAGAGATTCGAATTTATTGCCACGCGATAACGGTTTGATGGTAAATCAACAAGAGCAATCGGATAACTTCGCGCCAATTAAAAAAATTTGGGATATTTTCATAAAAAATTGTAAAGACAATTATATTCCATCGGAACAATGTATTATCGATGAACAACTTTGGGATTTCGAGGAAGATTTCACGCGAAAGTTTTCATTAAATCTAAGCCTGATTATTGTGGTAATAAACGACGCCAAAACATTTTACTTATTCAATGCCGTTCCGTATATAGCAAAAGTCACTGGCACTGACAGGAATGAGAATGCCCCAAGTTATTACGTTAGAAAACTGTGTGAACCCATTTATGGCACCTATCGCATTATTACGTGTGAGAATTGGTTTACATCGGTTGATATTTTCAAAACAATGTTAAAAGATCATAATATTACGGTGGTAGGTATCATCAGAAAAAATAAATTTTAAGTACCGGAATCATTTACATCACGTCACAACACTGGGAGGTTCACGCTACGATTATGATAGTACCAATCTTCTTCTATCTTGGTACCCTAAGCGGAACAAAGTAGTTTTGGTACTATCCACACTTCACAGATCCGCAAAAAGTAATGAAGAGACTGGAAAACCAGAAATGATCGATTTTTATAATCGTACTAAAAGTGACACGAGTTGTGTATCATTTACATGAAAGAAAAAACCTTCAGAGATTAAACAAAATTACTAATATCCTATTTATACATACTTGGTGATGATGAAACTAGGGATTCGAATTTAGAATGTAAATTGAATAAAAGAAAACTATGATAAAAAAAATTACTGATGTGTAAAATTAAAAAAAAAAACTGTTTGTGAAAATCATAGATACACAAGCTGCTCCCATTGTATTTAAGACGTTTTTGAAAAATGATAGAATAAAAAAATTGTCAGAACCTTTTTTTAACCATTAATTACTAAAATTTAAGAATATATCCAAAGAAACTTGAAGAAAAAACTTTTCTGTGATCGAATATTTGCACTTTTAGAGTGCCGCAGTTTAGCATTATAATAAAAAATATTTTTATCTCATAATTTTTCTCATATCCTAAGTTCCTTTAACTTTCACTTTCAAGTTTCTGATTTCGTCAGTTCGTTAATAAATCATGATTTTTTTATGAAACTACTGCGCAGTGCAAGTTTCATACCATTTGTGTATGATAAACTATTTTTAACATAAAAAATGTTGAAAAAATCTCTTCGGATATGTGTCGCGTTATATAATATGTAGAAATAAGCCCCGGACGCGAAACATGGCATTAGGGCTAGTTATTATAATTTTTGTCTGCTTACAATTTTAACATAAAAACTAAAATTTGTCCAATATTTATTTTTCTTTCCGAAATTCCCACTTTACCCAGATAACTTAAAGGTATTTTTGGTAAATTATTAGGTATGGGAATAAGTTTCCGCCCTCGTAAAAGAGGTATCGCTGCTGATACTATTTTTGTTTTCACCATCTCTGGCGATCGTTACCGACTGCGGCTAATGCGTTTGAATCGAGCTTTCAAAGAAAAGCGACCGGAATGGGACGGTAAACATGACTGCATAACAACGCCACGCCAAACGTTGCTAAATCGATCCAAAAATATAATATTTAGAGGGTTTGAATTGGGAAATCTTAACCCACCCGCTGTATTCTCCAGACATTGCACTTTCGGATTACCATCTGCTCCGATTACTGATCAATGTAGTCATTCCTTATTGTAGAGCGGTTCACTTCTTACGAGAGCATCGCAAACTGGCTCAATAAATGGATCAAGTCAAAAGAACTCGAATTTATCGTCAGTGGAATCCGTGTACTGCCTGAAAGATGGAGTAAAGTTGGAGCTTCCAATGGCAAAAAATTAACGTAATATTAATTGTTTAAATAATTCGATTCTTTGGCTAAGAAAGGACGGAAACTTATTTCCATACCAATAAATAGCCTTTAATATCTGATTCAAATTATAAAAATGTTATATCTCATACAATTTTTGAAAGTCTCTTGTTGCTTTCCCATACAAATTTTTCGTCAAGTAAGCAGAGCTCAGAAACAGCAGAAAACTGACGCATCGAAGGCACCCTAAGTTATGCTATCACAGATATATGTATGGATTTGCTTTCAGTTCTTTAAATTGCTTAAATCATCCCACTACCTTTTAAGCTTCTCAATTTTCCACCAGCTAACATCATTAGGTTGTATGAGTAACATCAGGAAATAATGAATAAAATCAATTAAATCTCTGAAGTAGCGCTAGTTTCAGCGAATTCACGATTCCCGGAACAATATAATTACCTACATTTGTACATACACAGTCGATTATGTGTACAAACATGCGCACAAACACACACACAATCTCATATGCACGCAATTTTGCGCAAATAATGAGCTATCAAAGCCGCTTCTTCAAGCAAAACCGGAAAGTACTGGCAATTAGCAACATTTTACGCACAGTAATTAGCAATAAAGCGAATCCTTAATGCTAAATTAAAAACCGGAATTGTTGCTGTACACACGCAGTGTGTGTTGGCTGAAGTAGCCAACGGGGAAAATACAAAACGATTCCTGCACACACTGGTAAAACGCATTACCCACGAAAAATGCAGCAAAGCCAATGGAGCGAGGCCGTAGAGGCCGAAAGGGATGTTTGGGGAAATGTAATCTTGAATGGCGATGGGTTACAAACATTTTCAATAGCAATGTAGAATGGAACAATGCAATTGTGGGAGCAGCGAAAACAACAATAAAAACAAAAAGGTATTTAAAAACTTGCACAAAAACAATGGGGAAAAGAAAAGCAATTTTTGTAATCGCTGTTGCAACAATTGCATTTCGAGTATATCTTGCTGCTTTGAGTCTTCTTTTAGCTGTCAGCAAGTGTTTTTCCACCACTCGCGCCATACATTGTTGCACAAATTAAACAAATGTTGCAGCAATCCGTTGGCGCGTAGACAAATGATTGTATGTATATGTAGTAGTTTGCCCCTAAGTTAATTCATCATCAAGCTCGGACAATGAAGCACTAAAACGGAAGAACTAACAACAGAAATAACAATAAAAAGAAGCAAAGAAAAATGAGTAATCATAAAAAGAGTACCAATTTTAAAGTGGAAAAATCTCTGAATGTTGAATAACAAAGCTGCCAAACTGCCGATATTTGAGACCATCAATGGTTTTAGCTAGTTAGTTTATAGGATATAAAGGGTGATTTTTTAAGAGCTATAGGAAAGTTTTTCAAAACAACACACGTAAAATTCAGAAAAATGCATGAAATGTTTATTTAAATCGATAGTACAGTCCATATAATTTAATGTTTGAAGATTATTTCCTGCAAATGTTGACCGCGATTGCGCTTCAAATGGTCCATCCGCTTAGCCCAATATTGGTATACTCTTTCCAATGTTTCGGCCGATATCTCACATATAAATGCTTTATTTGTTGTCTTCCAATGCGTTAATTTAAGCAGGCTTGTCTGAATAGACATGAACTTTAACATAGCCTCACAAAAAATAATCTAAAGGCGTTATATTGCACAATCTGGGTGACCAATTGACAGGTCCCGAACGTGAAATAAAAGGTTCCCGAACTCGCCTCTCAACAAGTCCATTGTTACGCGTGTTGTGTGGCATGTGGCACCGTCTTGCTGAAACCACATGTCATGCAAGTCAAGCTCTTGCATTTTGGGCAAAAAAAAGGTTGTATATCATTTCACGGTAGCGCTCACCATTCACAGTTACGTTACGACTCGCAGTAGCTTTGAAGAAGTACGGTCCAATGATACCTCCAGCCCATAAATCGCACCAAACGGTAACCTTTTCTGGATACATTGGTAGCTCTTGCAATTCTTCTGGCTGATCTTCACTCCAAAATCAACAATTCTGCTTATTTACCCATTGATCCAAAAATGAGCTTCGTCGCTTAACACAATTTTTCGATAAAAAAGTGGATATTCGGCCAACTTTCCAAGAGCCCATTCACCAAAAACTCTGCGTTGCGGTAGGTCGTTCGGCTTCAATTCTTGCACCAGCTGTATTTTGAAAGGCTTCACACCTAAATCCTTTCGCAAAATTTTCCACGTTGTTGAGTAACAGAGGCCCAATTGCTGGGAACGGCGACGAATCGATAATTGATGGTCATCATTAACACTGGCCGATACAGCTGCGATACTTTCTTCAGTTCGCACTCTACGTAAGCGTGTTGGTGGTTTGATGTCCAATAATGTAAATTTGGTTCTAAATTTAGTCACAATAGCTCGAATAGCCGCTTCAGTGGGTCGATTAAACTGACCATAAAATGAAAGAAGCGCGCGATAGACTTTCTTAAAAGAACACTCATTTTTATAATCAAATTCAATGATTTGCAAGCGTTGTTCGTTTGTAAGACGATTCATGGTTAAATTATAGACCAAACTGAAGATGTTTGACAGTAAACAAAACACGTCACGTGCGTCAGCTGTTTAAACCAACTGTTTAAAAACATAATAGCTAAAAAATCACCCGTTACTTGCTATCGAAAATTAAGACATGCAAAAATATTTTACAGTTATGTTTTTACGACCAGTCAAATCTCATTTCAATATTGTTTACGAAAAATTTGCTCCTTAGCGATTTTAGGCTCCAAGCTTGACTGCAAACAATTTAGAATTAAACCCGCCTTGCTGAAAGTTTGTTCAGAATCAAATAAACTCGCAGCATACAAAGAAATTTCTTTGCCAAAAAGGACGAAGGTATCAGAGGACTAACACCACGATAAAGAAATCTTTTGCGGAAACAGCGAAAGAAAGCTACATAAGGACGGTGATTGATCCCAATTCTGGACTTGATAAACTGGGACCTGATAAACAGGAGTATTTTCAAAGTATGAAGGAATATCCTGAAAGAAAATCCAAGACCTCCACAAAGTTGCTCGGATGCAATCACGCGTCAAATTAATAAGATGCGCTGATCAACGATCGAAGGACGTATACATTCCGACAATATAACGCATAGGCTGCTCGTCTTGGCCGGGGGCTTGCGTCGATATGGTCCTCCGAGAAGACATCCCCAACCGGGAAAAAATAAAAGCTAAGGTACCAGACTTCCACTCCGGTCCAGAGGAAGTGCTGGAACTAATTAAACTGGGGAACCCTGAGCTACCTACCAGCGATTGGAAAGTAGCACAGATTGATGAAGTGGATGGTAAAAGAAGGCTAGCAGTGATCATCTTGAATGAGGAATCACTTAACCTACCCACGAACCGGAAATGGAAGGTAGGTTACGGCTTCCAAGCACTGACACTCAATGTCTACAGACAGGATGTAGCCAGTAAAAGTAACTCCGCAGAAAACATGATCTCATCTGAGCAGGAGACCACGGTTGCGTTAAACAACCCTCGAACGACAAATTGGTATCCAGTTTTGGCATGGTAGGCGAACTCTTTCGAAGGGTTACCCTAAAGGCCATGGTTGGGGACACTCCGAGCTCTGTTATGATATGAAGTATATCCCAACTAAATCCGATGAGGAGAACGCTGACCCAACCGCGGTTGGTTGTCATTCAACAACGTATACCAAATCTATCTCCACCACAGTAAGGCGGCCTCAGCCGCACTCATCCTCCGTCTCGCTGAAAGAGAAGAGGATATCGCGCTTATCAAAGGACCAAGGGTTGTAAAAGATCGAGTTTGCGGTTTAAGCAACAAGAAACACTAACTGGTATATATCAGCAACAAAGGAAGCCCAGGTCGGGCATACTAGTGGAAAAACATATTAATGTGTACTTATTGATATAATTTGGCGATGCTTATAAAGTCATCATATCATCGGCTTTCTACGGAATGACACAATGGTTTGTTTTGTCCTACATGGCACATGACCTGGAGCATTTACTCCCAAAGTGGGATACTACGTCCTCGGCGTCTTCGACTGCACCTCTTATGAGTAGCACCTCCATCAGTACTTATAAGAAGTGCAGTCGAAGACGCCGAGGACGTGGTATCCCATGTGTAGCACCTCCATCACTGCTTATAAGAGGTGCAGTCAAAGACGCCGAGGACGTAGTATCCCTTTTATACTGGAAGCAAATGCTTATGCTCACCATCATGTCTGGGGCAGTTCAAACACAAACGAACGCGGTGGGTACATCTTTGAATTTATAACGTGTGTCAATGAACGAAGGGCACAAGTTCTAAAAGATTGGAGGGTGCCTAATTGCCAACTGAGCAAGCCGGTTGTAAACCGCAGACGCACAAACGCCGGAACATTTGAAAAAATATTACACAGCAATCAGTCGCGGTAGCCGAGTCGATTGGTGCGTAACTACCATTCTGAATTGGGAGTATGTAGGTTCAAATCTCCGTAAGATACCAAAATGAAGAAAAAGTTTTTTCTAACAGTCGTCACCTCCAGGCAGACAATAAAAAACCTCCGAGTTTATTTCTGCCTTGAAAAAGCTCCTCATAAAAAACAATTTGTCGTTCGGAGTCGGCTTAAAACTGTAGGTCCCTCCATTTATGGAACAACATCAAGACGCACACCACAAATAGGAGGAGGAACTCGGCCAAACACATATATATAATCTCTCTGGCGCGACATACCACATTAACTGCGAGCTACAACTCAACTCTGCTGTTGATGACCTCCGTGATGGTCCACTAACATAGCAAAAGCTGATATTCATCAAAAGAAGGTTTTGTTATCAGTTTGGTGTGATTACAAAGGAGTTGTTTACTTTGAACTCCTACCACCCAACCGAACGATCAATTCTGATGTCTTCATTGAACAACTAACGAAATTAAACAATGCAATTGAAGAAAAGCGGCCCGAATTGACAAATCGAAAAGGTATTGTATTCCATCATGACAATGCAAGGACACATACTTCTTTGGCCACTCGGCAAAAATTATTGGAGCCACATCCACCATATAGTCCTCACCTTGCACCATCTGGTTACTTTTTGTTTCGATCTTTACAAAACTTCTTGAATGGTAAACATTTCAATAATGATGATGATGTCAAATCATACCTGAGTCAGTTTTTTGCCAATAAAAACCAAAAGTTTTATGAACGTGGGACTATGATGCTGCCCGAAAGATGGCAAAAGGTTTTTTTTTTTTTTGTTTTTAAATAGGTTGAAATCAAAATGTCAGAAACATCTCAAAGGTGCCGTCACACCAATGGTATGTGGGGCACGCTCCCACTAATACTATAACAATCCTCCACCTCGGCTAGTTCTACCCTGGGACCACAAAAGTAAAACTTCTGGGTAAAGCCGCGTTTTTGTCCGAAGACACAACAGGTACCCGCGTCCAGGTTCCTCTCTTGTAGACGTATGAAGGCTATACACCGTCGATAGTCTCAATTACTCCCACTATGTTTATAGGTGGTCCAAAGTAAAGGAGGCATCGGAAAGCTTACAGTAGTGTTATCTAAATTCACTACCGTCTTGTCTTCTGTATGATACTGTATTGAGTGTTTCACTCAAACGTCTGTGCTTGTTGTCGGTTCGTCAGAGACTGTCCGCCATCTCTGTTGCTGAAACGTTTTGCGTCCCCAATCAATAGGGCGAAGTCGCGTCATAATCTTACCTTCAATCGTTTGCGTTGCCTCCCACTTACCGCGGTTTGCGCACTTATCTCGTTTGAGGGTGCTGGAGGACGGTTAATGACCCAGGGCTTGCTCCAGTATAGCTCGTTCCTCTCTAAAGCGGTCGCAATAAAACATGACGTGTTATGCGTTTTCGTCTGTATTCGGGCAGTTTGGGCAGAAAGGGCTGTCTGCCTGCTTAAAACGGTGCAGGTATTTCTGAAAACAGCCATGTCCGCTGAGCAACTGTGAAAGGTGATAGTCGGTGACTCCATGTTTTCTCATTAACCACTCATCAACACGTAGTATGAGTTTGTAGGTCCAACGTCCGCTTTGTGACTCATCCCACCGCTGCTGCACCGGCTTATTGTCAGCAGCCTCTCCACTGCTTTTTCTCCAGGTGTGGGCCGCGTTTCCTGTCTGTTATAGAGCCGAAACATTTCATCTGCCAAGAGGTTAAGGGGTATCTTTCTCGCTATTACGCAGATTGCATCATCAGATACCGTTCTAAAGCGCAAGCTTCACGCAGCGCGCCTTGCCTGTATGTCTGCGGGACTTCCCGTAGATTAGACTTTTTGGTCCCCGCCCAGATAGGTGCTGCATACAGAATTATAGAGTCAGCAATCAATGACAGTAGCCGTCTGCGATTTCCCTGGGACCCTCCTATATTAGGTTGAAGTCGCGTTAGGGCACCATTGATAGAAGCCGCCTTGGAACTTACATTTATCATTGATCAAAATGGGCAATACATTACAGAATAAAGTTATTTAGTTCCATGAAAAAATTGTCTTTGATTTTCTAAAAAAAATCCGCTATTACTTAGTTGCCAACCCAATATTTTTCGTACCACTTCTATCTTCCGCCCGCTTTAGTATTCCATTGAATTTGTACTCGTATTTCTCGAATGCATTCAGGACTCTGTTACTGGGTTACGTTTGTGGCAGCCAGTAGTTTATTTCATTTGTGGCTGCGTTGTTCTTGATGTTGTATGCAGTTAAAACTTTTCAGCTTTCCACACAAAACGCAATCGTTGTAACACCATTCGCAATCGGTAATCTCAAACTGATTTACGACAGATATCTTTTTACATACCGAAAAGTTAAAAGTTAATTTATTTGGGAAAATTGCAAATATCGCCTGCCAATGGGTTGGCAAATGTACGGTAGAGAGATGCAGGTGATTTTGCCGAGCGACACGTGGCTGACAGAAGGAATGTCAGGAGATAACAAAAAACAGACTTGGAAATTTTGAAATTTGTGTTGAGAGAACTTGTTTAGCTAGCAGTACACTCGAATGCGCGCGAAAAGGTCGAAATGGCTTTACCAATTAAATGGCGAAGAGGAGTGGGCAATCACAAAAAACAAAAACAGTGACTTAAGGAGTGAATATCTGAAATGCAGGACCAATACGGAGTTTGGGTAGTAAAAGGCGGCAGTGAAGCATAATGATTTGATGCGTAGAGGAATGCAAAGTGCTCGTAAGCAACTCACAGCCAAGGTGTTGGCAGGGATATTCGATGCGTTATCCAATTACGCTCATACAGTATACTCGAGCCAGCCCTTTTAGTCCTCTATAAGTGCTTTTTTTCTTTACTTTTTTTCAGATTTTACTTTTCTACTTAATACTCTTCTTTTATGTACCTTCTTCTGTTTTTCGGTACAATTTCGATAATTAAATTTAATGGGTAGCAAAAAGCAAAAAACTCTAATCAAAGGTCCTTTCGACGTTTATGTAAATTAGCACAATAACAACGCAAATAACAAAATTGAAAGGAAAGGATTTAGCTTGTACTTATGCACGTGAAAGCCAACTCAATAGCCATCCCAAGAGTGAATCTTTAAATAAATGAATGGGCGAAAGACGCTTTCATCTGTCGCTTGGGCCAGTTGGAAGAGCTGATGCACTCATTGATAAATACTAAATACTGTCCTTTAATCCCAGCATTCTTGCGTATTTTTCTTCTTTATCTAATCAAACCGCTTCCTCCTCTTCTTCTCCTCTAGCACAGTTCATCTCTCATTGTAAATCAAAATGGATGCCGAGCAATTTATTAACGAAGTGCTATGAAATGGTTTTTGCTTGTTAGTTGTTGCTGTTGCAAGCTTTAGTTGCACGTCAGCACTAATTTGATGCCGCGTATTCATTTAGGCTTTCACTCAGCAGCGCATTCGGACATTCACATCCCTAACCATTTTCTAGCGCTGTGCGCCATACACCGCATCACCTCGTTTCGAAGGTGCTAAATTAAAATTTTTTATTAGATTTGATTACAGTTGAAAGCTTAATTGAAATGAACGCTTGAAAATGTCAAATCCAATAAAAATAAGCAACCCTTTGAAACAAAGGAGTGGCACAGACGCGGACTGCGTGAAAAATTCAGTGACAATGGAAAGTCCTTTGATTATTTTGTAGCCGTGCAAGTAAGCTGGGTCAGTGTTTGTTTTACTCGTTATTTTGTTGAACAAATTTTGACAACTCAAATTGGTAGAATGAATTGGATATTTTAAATTTCCTTTGCATCTATGTTTTTGTATTAATTTGTTTTTTTTTCTGCGAATAATCACATCATTAGCGCTCTGTTTTTTACTTTTACACTTAAAATAAATTCTAAGATTAAGTAAATGTAACAACACAACAGCAAATTTTTTGTGTGACAGTTGGTAAATAAATGTTGGCTTAAAACAGTCCAGTAGGAAACTAAAGGGTGGTTAAATTTCAAAGGCCGATGTTGAATGCGAACTACACCTAAAGGTCAAGTTTTTTTCTGCAGTTCATTAAATATTTTTTTAATTTCAGACTAATTCAATTTTAAGTTACGCGTTAAAGTTATTCAGGCTTATTATGTTAAAGTTATTCAGGCTTACTATGAAAACGGGCGTTTTCGGTCAATTTAATCGTCCAAATGTGCGTACAATCGGAAAAATTGTGGGAAAGTTTGAGCAAACCGGGTCTGTAGGAGATGTGAAAATACCAGTGCATGCTCTTACAGCTCGTACTGCAGAAAATATTGCTGCTGTTCGCGATAGTGTGGTTGAAGAGCCGTCCACCTCAACTCGTCGTCGTGCCCAACAATTTAACCTCTCACGCTTGTCGTTGATGAACATTATGCATAAAGACTTACATTAACACACTTACAAGGTGCAATTGACTCCTGACCATTTGAAGCGTCGGCAATGGTCAGAATGGTGGCAGAAAATGGCAACAGTGACCAATTCTCGAAGAAAATCATCTTCAATGATGAGGCACATTTTCACCTCAGCGGATTCGTCAATAAGCAGAATTGCCGCATTTGGGCGAATGATAATCTAAGAGTGATTGCTGAAAAATCAATGCACCCACAAAGAATGACTGTTTGGTGCGGTTTATGGGCCGGCGGCATCATTGGGCCGTACTTTTTCTAAAACAAAGCCGGTCAGGCAGTTACTGTGAATAGTTTTCGCTATCGTGAGATGATAACGAACCTTTTATGGCCCGAATTGGAAGATATGGATTTGGACGATATCTGGGTTCAATAGGACGGTGCCACTTGTCACAAGCTAACGAAACAATGGCTGTTTTGCGCGAAAAATTTTATGGCCGAATAATCTCACGTCGCGGCGAAGTCAATTGGCCGCCAAGATCATGAGATTTGACACCGTTAGACTTCTTTCTTTGGGGTTATTTGAAAGAAAAGTTGTACGTCGATGAGCCAGCAACAATTCAAGAGCTAAAGGATGAGATAATTCGGTCCTTGGAACTTAACCACCCTTTAGAAAGTGCACTGGTAGAATGCACAGCCCATCTCAAATTTAAGAGAAATTAATAATGAAAAGAGTATTGTATTTTAAATTGGCTGAAATCGATTGTACGATAGAAATGGAATATTATGAGATCAGCTCCACATATTAAAGGAAGTTTTTGGGTCCTTAATACACTTTGATCTTAGCCATAAAGCCAAGAAGCAAGCAAGGAAAAGACTCAGCCAAACGATTTGCTCTAAGACTGAAAATGTCAGGACAATTCTCTCAGAGGCTTTTTGGTCAGAGAGGCAACATTCAAAAAGCCTCATTATAAGAGCAAAACGGATGGAAAGATCTAGAATCCATATACCATACTATTAAATAATTCAATTTCTTTGCAGATGGATCCAAAATGGCGAAAGGATTAGGAGCGGCTATCTTTTGTCCACAATTTGTTCTCCAAAAGGTTGTCAGACTCCCAAATTACTTTAGTATATTTCGAGCTGAAATCTATACCGCAAAAAAAGCAGCTGAATCGGCTCTGGAATTAACTTCTCTTAATACTCGGACAAACATTTTCAATTGGTAGTCAAGCGGCTATTAAAGCAATTATGGCTCCTTGCACAAACTCGGAATGTGTCCAATGGTGCAGTTCCAAAATAGATGAGCTTTGCGGAAATGGGCAGGCTACTTTATACTGGATACCAGAACACAAAGGAATAGAAGGAACTATCTAATAGAGCTGACGAGCTCCCAAAGCAGGTGTTCACTTTCCGAGCATGTCAGATATATACCCATCACTCTCCTTTCTGAAAACAGAACTAAATGAGGAACAAGCTCTGGAAACGCAGTCGCTATGTTAACACTTAACCTCATACAAAAACTGCCAGATGCCGGGTGCTTATATAATCTTTGAAGCTCGTGATTGAATCGCATTCTCCAAATGCCACTTTCGCAAATAGCATCGAATATTTTTCGTACGATTTTACGCTCAAAGGCTTTGAGATTTTGCTCATCGACTTTGTTTAGTATCCAAGTTTTACAAGGGTATATAAGTACTGGTACGATAAGAGTACGATCAATTGTTATTTTTGCTGGTCTTCCAAGAATACCACGTTTTCGGTGTCTTTGTAATGCAAAGTGGCATCGTTTCGCGGCAAAATTTGTTTGATCAATGTAAACCTGTAGGGACCTTGTGGTGATCACACCATTGGCTTCGTCTTGTCTGTATTAAGTGATAATCCCGTTCTTCTTGCCGCTCTATCAATTTTTATAAAAGTTTCTTCAAGGTCATTAAGGGATGCCGATGTAATATACAAATCATCTGCATATACCAAGATTTGTATCGATTTGAAGAATATAGTTCTGTCTATAGTTAAACCAGCTCCCCTTATCAACTTTTCAATGGCGAAGTTGAACAGCAGGCATGGAAGACCATCCCCTTGTCTGAGGCTATTTCTTGTTATGAACTCTGATAGGAGCGAATTTCCAATTTTTTTAATTAAAATTGACACTAGGATTTTGTTAGTCCAATAAGTTTGGGTGAGATTCCAAATTCATCCAAAGCGCCGACGCCGGTTCGTATAATACTGCCATATGCAGCTTTGAAGTCAATAAAGAAATGGAATGAGAATATTATATTTTCTAAAATAAATACATTCTGTCAAAAAAGTACCGGAAATCATTCAATAAAACGCCAAATAATTGTTTAGTCATCAAAATTTATTTTGTCGCCTTCAAAATAGGCTCTATTAGTATCAATATACCAACGCCAACGATTAGTCCAGTCATCAAAGCACATTTTAAACGCGTTTGAAGAGACCTTCTTCAGCTCATGCAGCGAATTCCCCTTAATGGCCTCTATCGACTCAAAGCGGCGTCCGCGGAGTGGCGATTTAAGTTTTGGGAAAAAGACACAGGGGGCTAAATCCAGTGGATACGGTGGTTGTTCGATGATATATGTCGAGTTTTTGCAAGATCCATGAGTTTTCTTTGTACGAATTGGGCCGTTGGGCCGTTTCCTACTCACATTCCCTCTCAAACGTCGCATAACTTTCAAATAATATTCCGTATTCTTTATTTACCGTAGAACCGTTTGGAACGAATTCCGAGTGCACAATACCAGGATAATCAAAGAAAACGAGTTGCATGACTCTCTCTTTTGACCGACTTTCACGTGGTTTTCTGAAATCCTGCTCATGTGGATAGCACCATTCAGCCACATCAGCCGCCTGTTGACTGGTTTTCATGTCAAACTCATACACCCACGTCTCATCACAAGTTATGATGCGCTAGATAAACGGTGGGTCCGAATTCACTTGCTCAGCCGGCTTCATGTCTTCAGCCACCTTCTTCCGATAAGTTTTTTTAAAGAAATTCAACTCGGTTGGAACGAGTCGAGCAGCCACGCTTCTTGGCGTCTCATGCCCAATTGATGGTGTAAAATGTTACGAATTGATTCGTGAGACACCCTAAGGTCGCGAGCTACCTCCCTCAAACATAAATGATGGTTTGACTGTTTTCCAGCACTATTTCCGTGACTTTGTCGACGGTTTCATCCGTTGAAGACGTTGATGGGCGACCAGATCGGTACAAATCTTCCACGACTTCTCGGCACTCTGCAAAAGCCGTATACCACTCGTAGACCCGTGTTTTTGATAAATCACACTCGCCATAGACTTTCTGCAACATTTTCAACGATTCGGCACACGAAATCCCGTTCAAAACACAAAATTGAAGACAAATTCTTTGTTCGATATTTGTATCCATAGTGAAAATCGCAGGACGCACCTGCGGTTGACTGATGTAATTAAACGCCAAAAACAAGCTAATCTGTTACGCTGAAACTCTGCGACACTATAGAGGACAGTTTGACCAACATTCCAGGAAAAAAAAATTTAGATATACAGTGAGTCATAGTCAAAGTGAGCCACCAGTTCCTAGAAGACATATGTTTAAATAACTTTTGTGATATTACTTTTTGCTTGCATCTTATTCTCAGTGCTTTAGTTGCTTGTTATCAAGCGAGTAATAAAGATAGGTCGACAAACAAGTGTTGAAATAAGGCAGTTAATAATTTATCGTAACAAAAACGGAAAATCCCAAAGAAAAATTGCGGAATATGTAAATAAAAGTCGAGGAACTATCTAGCACATCGTACATCGCTTTACTAGAGGAGGAGCAGTAGCAAACAGGTGTTTATTGTCCGGGAAATAAAGAAAAATCTTGGTGCTCCGAAATTGACGAAGGCGGTTGAGGAGCAATTAAATATCCACGTTAATCCCGAAACTGTACGAAGAGTTCTAAGAAAGCATGGTTATAATGGTCGAACGGCCAGAGACAAGCCATTTATTAACAAAAAAAATAGAAAAAAAGGTTGGAGTTTGCACGGAAATATGTTCATAAGGATATGAGTTTTTGGCAAAAGGTTCATAACGGTGTAGTGCTTTGTAGAGACTATAATAATGATTTTTTCGGTTCTATTTACAGACGAAAGTAAATTCAACTTATTTGGCTCTGACGGTAAGAAGATGGTATGGCGTCAAAAAAACTCTGAGTTTCAGCAGAATAACCTCACTCCCAGTATGAAGCGGTGGCTTCGTCATGGTTTGGGGCTGCATGCCAGGTGATTGAACTGGAAATCTTCAACATATTCCAGGCATAATGGATAAATACGTTTATATAGACATTTTAAAGCAAAATCTTAAGCCAAGCGTCGAAAAACTAGAGATCGAAGGAGACTTTTATTTTTACCAGGACAAGGATCCATCGTTTGTTGCGCGGGAATATCTATTATATAATTGCCTCCACGTATTGGAAGTACCACCGCGCAGTCTCCAGATATAAATATTATTGAAAACTTAGGGTTCCGTCTTGACCAAAACCTACGGAAACATAGCATTTTGTCGAAACAAAACCTTTTAGATGCCTTACAAGGCGAGTGGCATGCAATTCCTTCCACATAGGTATACCTGCAATTTATTAGAATCAATGCCTAGATGTCTAAAAGCCATTATTTCCACCAATGGTGGCACAACCAAGTATTAAGGGGTTACATGGGGTTCGTCGGGTAAAAAAAGGCCTATTTTCAATATTTTTTTTCTATGTAAAAAATTATGTACGAGTAATTAATTCAACCTATTTTCTGTCTTATAAATACATATTTAAAGAATAATTTCTGAAATTTTCAAAAAAAAAATGAAAACTCCTCTATTGTGACGTCATTTCCGGTGACCCCTCGAAAAAAAGGTGGGTCTGCGTTGTCAGCATAACTCCTGACAGGATCATCAAAAATGCTTGAAAATTTCGGTCAAATTGGCTTGACATTTTTTTTTTTTTAATAGTTGTAAATGAAAAAACATTGACATTTTTTTTTTAAATAGTTGTAAATGAAAAAAAAAATCCTTCGTTCAAGCACGAGTAAATTGTATGTCGCACACCTCTGAAAATTTCATCAAGATCGCTTGAGTAGTTTTCGAGAACATTTGACAACTTTGAAAACACGGTTCCGAGAAAAACGCATTCAAAGTTTTGAGTAACAATAAAAGTGGCTTGGAGCGCACGCCTTCCAAAGGCTGTATCTCCGAAACTATTATTCGGATCGACTTGAAAATTTAGGATAATATTCTTGAGATGTTGTTGAAATTAATAAGTCAAACAAAAAAAAGATTTTTTGAACCCACGAAACCCATGTAACCCCTTAATTTATTATTTAAGTTTATTGGAGTCAATTTCACTGTGAGATAAATTTGTGATTTATTTTAGTTTTTGTTCATTTTTTGTAATAAACAAAGGAATTCCTTCATGCACGCAATGGGTTTTTGAAGCTTAATATTCAAACAATAGAAACACACTTAAATATGTTTCCCAATCTGTATTCTTTTTAAAAAATGTTCCAGTAAATCTGATAATTAGGTAGTGTGGCTCACTTTGACTGTAACTCACTGCATGTGCAACGCGCGCTTTTTGAGTGAACAATTCCCGATATTCGTTTGACAGAATATAATACTTGAAATAAGGAAGCCACCCATCGACATAGCCACCAGTAAACCAATTTTCAGAAAAATGTACTGTACGATCATGCCCAAAATACTCCGATGACTTGACATGAAATCGCTCTACTTGTGTTCTTATTTTCAAAAACTTGTTTTTTTTTTCTTACTTTGGCAGACAGCTTGTAAAGTAAACTGCTTTGAATCTTTTTAATGAACAAAAAATCATGTAAATTTATATATCCGCTTTGTTACACAAATAGCCAATGGCCTCAACAGCGAGTTCTGCTTGCAGAGATAAACTTAAACATACACATACATACACACATATTTGCATACTATAAGCGTGTAAGTGCTCTTGCTAACCTTTCATAGAGCACCTAATGCAAGTTTTCAGATTTCAGTAGCATACGAGTTTTTGCATGCATGCTCTTTTATCCTCTTAAACTCGTAACAGGTGTAATTTCACCCAGCACTTGCACTTATCTCTTCGCATTTGTACAAGCACATTCATGTGAATCTTAATACCGTTGGCCTTAACAACAACAATTAAGCATATGTTTCGCAAACTGCATCCAAAAAATAAAAAATAAAATACTAAAGCAGAGCAAATGGTAGAGAAAGGGAAGCTGCAGCATGAAGTAAAGCGCATAAGCCGTATTCGAATGCGTAGAACTATGAGTACCAAATTGAAAACGAAAACTTTCACCTGAGCACTAAGCGCCGACGACTCTTATAATTTGTAACTTTCAAATGCACATTCAAATGGATTTTTTCGAGCACTCTTACATCAATTTTTTTAGCAACTTTTCGGTTGATTTTTTTACCCATACGCTTTTGTTTGAAAAAATTTCGTAGGCACTACTCTTGTGTACGCCTGACGTATAAGTACCGTGTATGTAAGTAGCTATGTATGTGGGATGTGAATGCCTTTATACCTAAATATGCACACATATAGCAATTGCACAAACACACACATATGATTGCATTAACACTCACCCATACATATGTATATGTAAATACAACATTTCATATATGGTATACAGATGAAGTCATGCCAAAACAATCAAAAGTGGCAGAAACAATAGCAACGTAGTCAACCAACTAGAAAGACTCAACGACCCCACTCTATCTGAACATTTGAGCAGCACAAACAGCCCAGCTCTCGCACAACTACATGCACACGCACACACACACACTTGGATTGGCGTGAGCAGCGAGCCAAAACACAAGTGTTCGACACTTCACACTTGTTTCCCAAATGAATGAATATGCATTGAATTGCTGTTGCGGCAGCATTGGCAATGTCGAATCTGAGCGATTGTCGGAAATGTGCATTCTTCTACCAGCAAATTTCGCATTTTAAATTCATTGGATTTTCTGATGAGATATCAAAGATTTCGTTGACTTTGATTGAAAAGTCTGTTGATATCTTCAGGTCATAAATAGAAATTATAGTGCTGAAGCACAAGTCATTGGTGATTTTGCTTTTTATTTTGGAAGAAATGTTAAACATAAGAAGCACTAAAATCGCTATAAAAGGCCACAGTGAAAAATTATATTATACACATAAATATATATAAAAGAAACTCACACTCGTTGACTGTTTGGCCGAGCCCCTCCTTCTATTTTTGGTATGCGCCTTGCTGCTTTGCACCAATGGAGGAACGTAAAGTTTTGCGTGTGCCGCAAGGTTCAGTGCTAGGCCCCACGCTATGGAATATTATGTATGATGAAGTGTTTCGCCTGCCATTCCCCACAGATGTATGTACACATCATTGGTTTTGCGGATGATATATTTAGCTCTGGTAATCGTAGCCAAACTGGTGAGCGATATTGAGTTCAAATCAAATACCACTATTGCAACAGTAACAAACTGGCTGGATACTCGTAGTGTTGATTTATCCATTGCAGCGGAGAAAACCGAAGCGGTTCTCATAACTAGTCGTCCAAAACCCGAGACAGCCGCCTTCAGCATAGTCACACATACATTTAAATCGTCTCGTCAGCTGAAATATCTGGATGTCATAATTGACGATCGGCTCAGTGTTGAGCCACATGCACTCTCTCGAATACTACCGAACTTAGGGGGGGGCGAGAAGCAGCAAACGCAGGCTACTAACCAGCGTCATCATGTCGACTCTGCTATACTATATGCATACGAAGCATTGTACAGACTTTGCTCACTGAGGGTGGTAAGCGCATGCAAAACCATTTCGGTCGAAGCTGCAATGGTAATCGCAGGCACGACGCCCATCGATATATTGGCAGAAGAGTGAGCAGGAGTATATGCGCTAAAAGAGCAGGGTCGAACTAACATAGCAACGATCATGAAGACAGAGAAGGCCAGATCCTTACTCAAGTGGGAAAAATCCACACAGGGAAAGTGGAGCAAAACGCTAATCCCAAACAGCGAAAAATGACTAAATCGAAGCTATGGTCAGCTTAACTTCCACTTAACATAATTCTTGACAGGTCATGATTGCTACCAGAAATACCTACATCGTACCTACAGGATACGGGACTAGCCTTTATGGTCAGTATGCCACGAAGTAGAAGATGCAAGGCATGTGTTTTTCGTATGCCCACGATTTGCAACTATTAGAGGCAATTTAGCTGCACTATCAGACGACCCGATAGTACCAGAAAACATAGTCGACATCATGCTGTCTTCAAAGTATGCGTGGGATAAAATTTCGGCAATCAGCGATATGCAACATGCATTAATGCACGCAGACATACAGCACAAATAGTCGATACTTGACAAAGAAGCGGACTCTAAAGTCGAAGTGTTACAGGTATGGTGGGAGAGGGTGGGCAGGCCCAACTTGGGTGGTTTCCTTCGGGAATAAACAAAAGTAGGGGAGGATTAAAGTATATGCAACTTTTGAAGGACTGCATGGGAAGAGTAACTGATGTAGAGCCTAGTGCTCAACCGCCTTCCCGACGATTTACTTAACTGTTGAACCGGGAGAGGATCGGTACATTGTCCCTACACTTATGTGGTACAGGCTTTCGTTACTTCCCCCTCTTAAAAAAATTAAAAAAAAAACAGCTGTGTGCCAACTCCGAACGGCAGATAGTTTTGTATGAGGAGCTTTCTCATGCCAGAAATATACTCGATGGTATTTCATTGCCTGCCGAGGGGTGATCGCTATTAGAAAAAACTTGTTCTATCACTTGGTGTTTCATGCCCGAAGTTTCGAATCAGTGTACTTCCCCTTGTGACTATAGCAGCCGTTAAAAAAATATTATATATTTCCAACAGACGGCAATAACTACCGGTATATAGAGCAGACTTACCGCTTGAACAAATGGCTCACTAGCAACACTCTATGGAGTAACAGACAGGTATTTCAAGCAATAGGAGAAAATGTAAAACATTCTATGCAATTTTTGAACAAAAATAACTGTAAGAAATGTTCGGGCAAGCAAAGTTTGACTTTTTTTTTTGCCGAACCCGAATTGAAATTTTATGGCCGACTTTTAATTGATTTTGATGACGTTTGAGTATTCCCGTTTTTTTTTTAATGCAGTACATCAAATGAGTAGTACCTATAGGGATTTTTCCTTCAACCTATCTTTTTGTGCGCATAAACTTCTTGACCTACGGAAAATTTTGCATCTTGATTGCGTACATTTTGTGTTTGAAGAAATGAGGCAGCTAAAATAGTACGCGACTGATGACCATGTAACAATTCTGCTGGAGTTTTTCTACTGACAGGATTCTGTGTGGATCTATATGTATAACTGCTGGTCACCTACGTAAACGAACATGCTCTCTCCTGTCCAACTAGCGAGCCTCATACACACACGACTCTAAAGCAGTTACAATGCAAGTGTGAATCGGCTGCTGTGAGAACGAGTGCAGTTAACACCAAAGATCATACGCATCGCTTGCAGTTGCCATGCAAGTGGGAGGCGACTGCTGAGAGAGCGAGTGCAGTTCACAGCGAACATCATACGCATCGCTCGCAGTTGCTATGTAAGTGGAAATCGACTGCTATGAGAGCGAACAGAGCAGTTAGGAGTAAATAGCAATTAAGTGTGAAGTTCACCTTCATCCGATTGGAATTGGTTAATGGGAGTTCTTTTCAAATGGACCAGCTTGGAAATGACTACGATGACTACGATTACTAGCTTTTCTAAGTTTACAAGATTATTGTGAACTCTTTTGTTAAGAAATAAATATTTTATAATTTATACACGCATGCTTGTACTGTAATTAGTCATACTTCTTCAACCGTCGTAGAGGACCAACATTTTCAACCATTTCATCTACGATCCCATTTAATCTGAGTGCTATAAATTATTAGCCTGATCCACAAAAACATTATTTTTATAATATATATTTAATATATTTACTCATGAAAATGTGTCTTCCTTTTGCTAAAACATGACAAATATAACTCGAATTTTTAAAGACAAAAATTTAAATGTTGCTCAAGTCCATTTTATACAAAAATGATTCACTATTTTTCGATATTTATTGTATTTTACTACCAACAATGCCTTGCTAGGATAAAATAATTACCTACGACAATAAAGCTTCAAAAAGTTGCATTTTAAGGATGAGTTGAAATTACATATGTGTTAAAACTACAAAATCCTGGTTGGTGTGATATGTTAAAAACTCACCTTTATTTCGGTAAAATAGAAGAAAACGTTATGTTACGGCTTCGGCTTATGTGCCAAAGCTTGAGTGCAGAATACGGTATTTTATGAAAAATATAAAGTAGTAAATAAGTCAATGTCAAATGACAGCAGTATGATAGGGCTGCCAACAATACCGCATACAAATATAAGGATGCGTTCACGCCATACAGTAACTTATGTGCTTATGTACAACTAAACGAATATCATCTATAACAATAAGCTAGTGGATATTTCAGCCAAGGTAAAGTGGATATTAAGCCATATTTTTTTTCGTTTCGTCATATTTCGTTTGGTAAGTGTATAAGTGTATGTACGAGTATGTGCATATATTAAGATTTTTAAGCCTATAAGGACACATGTTCTCAAAAACGTTCATACGCCCATTCAAGCACATTAGGGTGGGTTATTTTGTGTGGAGCGTTTATCCACTATTTAGAATCCAAATCTCGGCATCGCTCCCAGCAGATACGGATTCTACGTTAAACTCTAAAAAAAAAAGTCGACTAGAGCAAAGCTCTCACGATGTAGATAATAATAAGGTCGCCGATCGTGGTACCGCTACTTTGCTCTCAGCGAATTCGACAGCATCGCTGTGTGTGTGGCGTTGCAATTGTGCAGTTTATTCGTGTGTTGTTTCTGCAATTTCTTCTTCTTCATCTCATTCTGGTCGCATTTTCACATCTCTCTCATCCAACTGCACCAATGAGACGTCACGCACCCTTTAATAGGCGCAATCTTGTTTCTATCATTCTTGTATAGCTCTAGAGCAGTGCTGACCAAAACTCACACAATCACATATTTTACTTTTACTACAGAGAATGATAGAACAACTCGCTCACCTATCGGATCCAAACAATGTTGTCAACGAATATGGATTGCATATTATAAGGAATAGGTGATATTTTTATTATGTAAGTAATGTAATTATATTGAAGCAATAGCCTTTTAATTTAGTTAAATTCGCTTATATTTCTTAGTTAAATTTGCATTCTAGTTAAATTTCTAAATTAACATTTTAATTAGAATAAAACGAAAAAACTAAAGTATATATAAATAATAATACATATAATAACTTGAAATCTTAATAAAGAATTAATCTTTAAGGCATTAAATTTATTTCCTTTATTTATGCCGCGTCAAGCAACGGCAAACAGTCTGGTACTCCTCAAGTAGCACTAAAGCGCCGTTTTGATACCATTATGAGACGTCCAACAGACAGATATCTACAGCCAGCCAGAGCTGTTGATATAATTTTTTTTTTTGGCGGCGAGGTAGGTTTAAAAATGCCTTCGCACCATATAGTAACTGTCGCTACTACATGTGTGGTGATTCCACTAAAAATATCCCTCTTCTCTTGGATTTTTCCCTCCACCCCGGGACTGCTTCCGCATTGCTTCGAGGTAGAGGGCCAAGACGGCGTCCTAAGAAGGACACTTATTTACTCACCCTGCGTCCAGGGTCGCCTGTTTTGAGAAACCTATGCTCAATGCTCTTCAGCATAACTTTCCATTTCGCGCTTCTTTCTTCGGATAATATCCTCTACAAAATTTGAGACGGTATTCCATTTTTCTTCGTCAATCATCATTTTCTCGATCATTTCTTCAGGAGTAAATACACCAATAGCTCGTTGCAGACCTGTTCTCTCTACGTGCCACCTCTCGCATTTAAAGAAGGTGTGCTCCGCATCATCATACTCAGTATCTCCATATATGCAGTTTGGTTGGCTCACTTTTCCCATTCGCCTCAAATACTTGCGAAAGGACCCATGTCCGGACAAAAACTGTGTGAGGTAATAGTTAACCTCACCGTGATTTCTTTCTACCCACTTTTTTCCATTCTTGCCTGCTAAAACCGCTGCTTCAGCTACTGTTCTGTATGAAGAACACTCTGGCCGGCATTGCACTATTAGCGAATCTGCCCATATTTCACATCCGTACAAGAGAATCGAGTTCATCGTGTCCATTAAAGGTTTTCGCTTGTTCTGCGTTGGACCTCCAAGGTCCGCTTACTTTGGCAGTTCCTGTGGCAGCATGGTTTATATGCGCCCAGTAGGTTAGCCTTGTGTGTAATGTCACTCCTAGGTACTTGACCACTCTTTTTGTCGATAAAGTGGCATCAAGTGCTTGTATGTCTACTTCTAATGGGATACGTCTGTTCGTTAGAAGGATTAGCTCTGTTTTCTCTGGGGCTAGCTTTAATCCGTGGTCTTCTAGCCATGTCTGAACTCGGATCATCACCTGATTTAACTTCCTTTTGACTTCGTCAATGGTTCGGGCGATTATTACAGCTGCGATGTCATCTGCGTATCCCACTAAATGCACATTCTCAGGCATCTCTATTCGAAGGATTTCTTCGTAGCTTATATTCCAGAGTTCAGGTCCGAGTATTGATCCCTGGGCCGCACCTGCTGTTATTTGTTTAGTGTTACACCCTTCTCGCGTTTCGTATAAGAGCACGCGTTTGCTTAGATAGCTACGAATAATCTTGAATAGATTATTCGGAATCTTGAATTTTACCTTTAAGGCTTCAATTACGTCGTCCAGGCTTAAACTGTTGAAAGCATTTCCAATATCCAGTGTGGCTAGTAATACTCGTCCTAAGCGTTTGGAGTATCGATTACCTGCCTGGACATGTTCTACGCTAGCTATTACATCTTGGATGGCTCCTAAGGTAGATCTTCCACTTCTAAAACCATGCTGCCTGTCAGAGAGGCCGCCACTGTTCTCTACGGCTTCGCTAAGCCTATGCTTTATCAGTTTTTCAAAGAGTTTTCCTGCGCTATCCAGCATACATAACGGTCTATAAGCGGACGCTTTCCCTTACTGATTAGTACTAGTTTTTGTTTTTCCATATTTCTGGAAAAAATCCTTCTTTTAGGCATGCGTTTCCCATGTTTAGCAGCAAAAGAGGGCGTTCGATTGCCAATAGTTTCAATATTTCTGCAACTACAGGTATGCCATCAGGTCCTGGCGCTTTATTGCATTTCATTGCTTTTGCAGCATCCATAAGTTCTTCTTCTGTGAACGGGACAGGTACCGTTGCTTCATACTCGAGTTACTGTTGATATAATGGAGAAGATTGATGGGATTTATCTGAAAGGTCATCATAGCAACTGCAATGGGGTTTAAATGGTAACCCTCGCTTTTCCGCGAGTGTGCCAATCGTCCAGTGACCGGTAAACACAGATACGAGTTTGGAGATTGAATGGCGAGCAGTCCAAAGAGCTTTCTGAATCCTCCATATATTGTACTGGGGCCAAAGGATTTTCGAAATAGCACATGAAGAAATGGAGCTCCACCTTTTCTGCGCTTTCCTGAGAAATAATTTGTGCAGTTCCCCTTTAACAACTGTCAGGAGGATGCCGGTGCTCGGGTAGGAAATCTCTGAGGCCAATTCAGTCCCCTTCCTGGCGAGCACATCAGCAACTTCATTTTCCTCTATGTTCCTATGTCCTGATCATGGGGTTAATTACATAAAAAATAGAAATCAAAAATAAATTATTTGTACCAAAGAATCTCCTAGTATAAGTTTGCGTTACAAAAAAAAAAATACATTACTTTGGTCAATATTAATTTTTAGTTGATACTAATTAAAGATAACTACTTATAAACTTTGAGGAGCTCGAAATTGTCCACAAGAGGGACTTTTTTCTTAGATTCTACTAGGAATTATGTCGAAAAATAATTGGACCGCCCTAATGTAGATATACATACTTATACATATGTGTGGGTGTACTAGAGGGCAATGTACATAAGTATGTATATGGCTACCCCGTTCCTGCTAATAAATTTTCTATCGTTATCGCCTCCTCTTCCTAGATTAGGCGCCTACAGGTAACGTAGCATACGGCCTGACTGGCTATGGGTACCGTCAATTTTTAAATTTATTCCAGCAAGTGGTACTTTAACCGATACAGCTACGAAACAAAGAGCGTAAAGTGGATGAGACAGACATTCGCAATTTAAGTTCCACTTAACGTACAAGTTGAGTGCAAGAGTTGGAGTGTGTGGCAATAATTTGAATTACCACTGTATGTGGGCACGTGTGTATTAGGGTGTTGGCAGGAGCATATGGTAATTTCCATTGCTCAACCTATGGCATCGGCTAATTGCATTCGTCTACATACCTACACTTGTGCGAACTCAATGCATATTTATGTTTGTGTGTGTCGGCTAAAGAGGCAGGTAACTTCTAGTGGCAGCACTCACTTAGTGAAAACAACTTGCCTGCACTCAGCTATGATACTTTGCCTTCTACTATACATCTCGTTGCAAACTGAGCATCATCTCCAGCGACTTTGAAATATTGATATTTTATGCGCGGAGCAAACTAAGGCTGTGCTTTAAATTGGTGCTAATTACTCAGATGAACTTATGCATATTGGACATGAAATATGTGAAGTTATAGAAAAAAGTGGCCTACGCCGTAGCACGCAAGTTCAAAATACTCTGCGCATTTAATGTATAAAAGTAGCTTAAGAGATTTTTGAAATATGTAACAGTCGCCCGACGGCAGAATATGGAAAAATTCCGAGCGCATTTTTATTATTTGGTCAGAAACGCCAGTTTGGCTCTACGGAATGCTGAGCAGCTACAGAGGAAATGTTCCACCTTTTTCTCACCTCAGCTGAGTTGCAGCTACGGTAGGAAATTTTCTACCCTAATCGCATGCCTTGTATTAACTTGCAAACAAAGCAGGAGACGAATCGCAATATTAGTGAACAATCAATTCGTCACCCAGCATAGCCTTTCGTTGAAATCCGACATTATTATAAACATAAAGGAGTAAAAGAACGTTCATTTTTAAAGGTATTTATACCAATTTTTTGGCACTCTTCCAACACATGAAGGATGGGTGCGTTAAAACTTATATAAAGGGTGATTTTTTAAGAGCTATAGGAAACATTTTTCAAAAACCCACACGTAAAATTCAGAAAAATGCATGAAATTTTTATTTAAATCGATAGTACAGTCCATATAATTTAGTGTTTGAAGATTATATATATATATTATATATTAGGCCGGGTCGATTTGTGGGGAGGCAAAAAATTCGCCCATTGCTCTGTGAAAATCATATTCTAGGGATCAAAATAAGAAACTTTGCCGAAGGAACCATACCTCTAAAACGAATTCTGTCCAAAGTTAGTGGGGGTCGGTCATACATTTGGACTCGATTGGAGCTCTCTAAATGGGTCAAAGTGGGATTTTTCGTTCGACCCAAATTGGGGGACATCAGAATTCGTTTTAGAGGCATGCTTCCTTCGACAAAGTTTCTTATTTTGATCCCTAGAATACGATTTTCACAGAGCAATGAGCGATTTTTAAATCGACCCGCCCTAATATATATATATATATATATAATTGGCGCGTACACCCTTTTTGGATGTTTGGCCGATCTCCTCCTCGTATTTGTGGTGTGCGCTTTGATGTTGTTCCACATATGGAGGGACCTACAGTTTCAAGCCGACTCCGAACGGCAGAAATTTTTATGAGAAGCTTTTTCATGGCAGAAATACACTCGGAGGTTTGCCATTGCCTGCCGAGGGGCGACCGCTATTAGAAAAATGTTTTTCTTAATTTTGGTGTTTTCACCGAGATTCGCACCGACGTTCTCTCTGTGCATTCCGAATGGTAGTCGCGCACCAACCCATTCGGCTACGGCGGCCGCCGTGCAAATGTTGACCGCGATTGCGCTTCAAATGGTCCATTCGCTTAGTCCAATTTTGGCATACTCTTTCCAATGTTTCGGCCGGTATCTCACATATAAATGCTTTAATGTTGCCTTCCAAAGCGTCAATTGAAGCAGGCTTGTCTGAATAGATATGAGCCTTAACATAGACCCACAAATAATAATATAAAGGCGTTATATCGCACGATCTGGGTGGCCAATGGACAGGACCCGAACGTGAAATAAAATGTTCACCGAACTCGCCTCTCAACAAGTCCATTGTTACGCGTGCTGTGTGGCATGTGACACCGTCTTGCTGGAACCACATGTCATGCTAGTGAAGCTCTTGCATTTTGGGCAAAACGATGTTGGATATCATTTCACGGTAGCGCTCGCCATTCACAGTTACGTTACGATCCGCAGCATCTTTGAAGAAGTACGGTCCAATGATACCTCCAGCCCATAGCGAGCACCAAACTGTGACCTTTTCTGAATACATTGGAAGCTCTTGCAATTCTTCTGACTGATCTTCACTCCAAAATCGACAATTCTGCTTATTTACGTACCCATTGATCCAAAAATGAGCTTCGTCGCTGAACAAGAGCCCATTCACCAAAAATTCAGCGTTGCGGTAGGTCGTTCGGGTTCAATTCTTGAACCAGCTGTATTTTGAAAGGCTTCACAACTAAATTCTTTCGCAAAATTTTCCAAGTTGTTGAGTAATAGAGGCCCAATTGCTGCGAACGGCGACGAATCGATAATTTATGGTCATCATTAACACTGGCCGTTACAGCTGCGATATTTTCTCCAGTTCGCACTCTACGTAAGCGTGTTGATGGTTTGATGTCCAATAATGTAAATTTGGTTCTAAATTTAGTCACAATAGCTCAAATAGCCGCAGTGGGCCGATTAAACTGACCATAAAATGGAAGAAGCGCGCGATAAATTTTCTTAACAGAACACGCATTTTTATAATAAAGTTCAATGATTTGCAAACTGGAGATGTTTGACAGTGAAACAAAACACGAAACGTGCGTCAGCTGTTTAAACCAACTGTTTAAAAATATAATAGCTAGAAAATCACCCGTTATTTCCATAATTTTTGTAAAAATTACTAAGTGTTGAAAGTTGGCAGATATAATAAATTGGAAAAAAACTAAAAAACAAACTTTGACTTGAAATTTTCATCCGAATTTATACGATTATCTACAGGCCTGGAGCGATACATATAATTTTAATTGTTGTGTGTTTTCAATAAAACATTTAAAAACTAAAAAGTTGTTTGTTTTGTATTTATAAAGTGTTATTTTTTTTCTTTTGTTTTTATTTGATTTTTTGTTTGTTTGTTTGATGTATTCACTTTGACTCCCACTTTAATCTACATATGTATCTACATACATATTTTCTTAATTGCTAAATTCTTACTGGCTTGCAAATACATGTCACTTTATACACATGAACTCGTATGTATGTATGTGTAAGGCAAGCTACTTGCAGTGAAATCAAACTAGCAAAACTCTTGTTTTATAGAAGGAGAATTTTTCCATAAATATTTATGCGAACATTTAGCAAAATATGCACAAATATGTAGACTTACGACTATTGCAGCTTCTCTCAACAAAACGAAAAATGGAATCAATGGCAATACTTCAAGTTTATTGTGCATTTCGAAGATACGCATTTCTCTTCCGAAAAAAAATGTATTAAATGCTATACATTTCCTAGTAAGTGCATACATAGAAAAATTTAATTTTCCGATTCGGTGTATTTTTTAAGTTCTTGTATTTTTCTACAGCAGTTAAGATATTTTCTATGATACTTAGCTTACGATGTTACAAAGAAAAACAATGAATTTCTGACGAAATAATCAAGAACTTAATTGACTTGGATTATAACTAAAAATTGCAATAAATCTTGCACTAAAATCAGTGGTGAGAATGTTTGCATGCGAGTGTTTCGGGAAACTATTTTCGCACTTCAGGCAAGGATATTCAATTGCGAATGAAACAAACACCATCTTGAAGGCTATTGTCCTTTTATGCTGCTACAAATATATAAGTATATGGTTGTATGTATGTACAAGGTCGCATAAAATAAGTCAGCCAATTTTGGTTTTGAATAACTTCTTAAGTAAGTAAAAACAAAAATGATTTTGAGTGATGTAAATCTTTATTTTGACTTGTACGCGCTCCATTGCTCATCCGCTCTTCCTCGACAACGACGAGGTGACAATAGCGATAACGCGGCTAAAGAACAACAAAAGTTGAGGGCGCCGACGGACTGCTAGCTGAGCTATTGAAATATAGCGGCGAGGAGCTGGTAAAATGCATGCATCAGCTTCTGAAAAGTCTACCATCGACCAAATATTCAGGAAAGGAGAATCGACACACACCATCTTTTCGTCGACTTCAAAGCTGCATTCGACAGTACAGAAAGGAGTTACTTGCATACCGCGATGTCTGAATTTGGTATCCCTACAAAACTAATACGGCTACGCAAAATGACGTTGCACAATACAAGCAGGACCATCAGAATTGGGTAGAACCCTTGCGAGCCGTTTGATACCAAACGAAGTTTCAGACAGGGTGACTCGCTGTCGTGTGACTTCTTTAACCTGATGTTGGAGAGGATCGTACGAGTCGCAGAACTTAATCGCTCAGGCACAATGTTTTATAAGAGCGTACAATTGTTGGCGTATGCCGATGATATTGAAATCATCAACAACCGCGCGGTTAGTTCCGCCTTCTCTAAACTGGATAAAGAGGCAAAGCGAATGGGTATGGTGGTGAACGAGGACAAAATGAAGTACCTCCTGTCATCAAACAAACAGTCGCGTATCGGCACCCTCATCACTGTTGACAGTTATGATTTCGAGGTTGTAAAAGACTTCGTATACTTAGGAACCAGCATTAACACCGATAACAATGCCAGACTGCAAATCCAACGTAGAATCTCTCTTGCCAACAAGTACTACTTTGGACTAAGTAGGCAATTGAGTAGTGAAGTCCTCTCTCGACGAAAAAAACTAACACTCTACAAGGCTCTCATCATGCACGTCCTAACGTATGGCGCAGAAGCTTGTACGATGACAACATCCGATGAAGCGACGCTTGGAGTGTTTGAGAGAAAGATTCTGCCCAAGATTTTGGGACTTTTGCATGTTGGCGATGGCCATGATGCAAAGAATAATGAGATGGCGCCTATCGTGGTCCCGTTAATTTGCTCTCAGCGAATTTGACAATGAGTTACGTCGTTTTAGCACCAGTATGGCCAGATTACCATTTTCGTAACTTAATTTAGCTTTTTTTGTTTTGTTATTGAGTCTCGAAGTTTTAGTTCTTTCTTCATGACATTTTTTTAGCCTGTTCTAATTAAAAGTAATATTTATAATTTTGTAAAATATTCATTTTTTTTAAATTAGTTCAATAATTCACTCAGTTTTATTTAGGTTTACTTTTTTTAACAGCTGGTAGCATTCACGCGATTGTATTTGTTGTTGGTGTTCTTCTTCTTTCAGCAGTCAAATCTCTCTATCGCTACCGCATTGTTGCCTAGCTTTGGATTTAAAAACACACTAAAATGCCGATTTAAAGAAAATAAAACAACAATTTTTTATTGAATTACCTAAAGAGCTTTAAATGCGTGACGAATTGTTTTTAAAATGTGCGCTTTTTTAAATAAATCTTTTATGGTTATGTACAATTTATTTTATGAGTTTTTTTTTTGCTAAGATAAGGTCCTCCTTTTGTAAAAATGTCATTATTTATTTAGTATTTTCTGATTTTTTTTTTGCTTATTTTTACTGTGCATACACCTCTTAATGCCCTATGTCCACTAAGGATTGATGACCGGAAGAAACGATTAAACCTCTATGGTTTTAATCCGCAATCAGTAAATTCAAACGCTTTCTAAAATGTCTAAAAAGGTTTTCAATCTTAAGAAGCCTTGAGAGAAGAAGATTTAATATTGTTTTATAACCTTAAAAGGAACAAGAAATTAAATTTGCACTTTCAAAATATAAAATTTTATAAGAATCAACAAATTTTCATTAGCACTAAAATCTTCTCAGAGTGACCTTTTTTAACCTTCTTTCATTTAATAATAGAGTTATTTTTTAACTTACAGCTTCTGTAGCTTTTAAATTAAACAAAATAAACGCATTAAACATAAAAACGCACTAAATTTATTGCGAAGGGCAAATGGTTGGCAACACTTGGTTGGTTATCGCGCCAATTAAGAAGAAGAAGAAACATATGTTACCAGAATAGGAAATAAAACTCAATAAAACAGGATAAATACTAATATTTATTGAAGAAGTTGCGCTCAGAGAAATACTTTGAATCTATGAGGTGGCAAGTCGCAGTACTATTGGGTGCGCAACTAAGCTCCCGCTGTTTGTCAGTAGATGTCGCCAGCAGTATGTGCTAGTTGATTCTAACATAACCTAAACGTCATAAACCAAGCTTAGACATACGGTAAACAAACTGCTTCGACACATTACCGATTTTATTTTGGTATCATACACTTTTGGTTTTGTGAAAATGTCTGATTTTGTGCCGAATAATCGTCATTTGCGAGAAGTCTTGATTTTCCTCTTTCATTCGAAAAAAAAAACGGCGGCTGAAGCGCATCGAGAGCTACAAAAAGTTTATGGAGATGCTGCTTTAAGTGAAACAACGTGCCGAGATTGGTTCCGTCGCTTCAAAGACGGTGATTTTAATGTTGACGATCGGCCGCGTGAAGGAAGGCCAAAAACCTTCGAATACGCTGAATTGGAGGCATTGCTCTATGAGGATCCGTGTCAAACGCAAGAAGAGCTTGATTCAGTATTAGGAGTTACCCGCCAATCCATTTCCAAGCGATTGCATGCTTTGGGAATGATTCAGAAACAGGAGACTGGGGTTCCTTATGAGTTAAAATCAAGGCATGTTGAACGTCGCTTTTTCGCGTCAAAATAGGAAGGGTTTTCTTCATCGCATCATGACGGGTGATGAAAAATGGATTCATTACAGCAATCCAAAGAAAAGAAAGTCATGGGGACGGCCCGGTCAGGCTTCTACGTCATCGCCTGGGCCGAATATTCACGCTGCGAAGGTTATGCTATGTATTTGGTGGAACCAAGTTGGTGTTATTTATTATGAACTGTTTAAACCAAGCGAAACCATCACTGGGGACCATTTTTTCAGAATAAAGTTGTTGAATGAATGCGTTGGAAAGTGCATACTCCCATTTTCATTAGGTAGTATGAAGAGAGTCATATATGTATGCATGTATGTATGTATGTATTTGCATATGTATTTATAACTGAAAATAATAAAAGAAAAAATCCAATAGTAGCAGCAAAAATATCGCTTACAAACACAATTTTCAGCACTGCAATGGTTAGATTTTCAGGGACCAAAGCATTCCCTGCACTTTTATGATTTATTCAAATATTTTAACTGCGAACTTTGATATGTTTGATATTTTAGTTACACATCCACTTGTGTGTATGTGTAGGTAGATGTATTCAAAGATATATTTTGTAGATGTGTTAATATTCATATGTATGTACCTGAAATGAAATTTCGCCAGGAATGACTTTGTGATGATATTTGTGAAAATGTATGACTTTGTTTGTACGCAAGCATACATCCGTAAAAACGATTGATTTATTTAAAGGCTTTGTTTTGTAGCTGTCCTCTAATAGAAAATGATATACCTTTTGGAATGCAACTAAAAGACAGGATCACGGACCACGTAAAGGTCAGAAACGTCCTTTAAAAAAGTTCTTATGTTATTTTGGTCTGTCAAAACGGATACATGACTTCTCTACGGTGTCACCAAGAAATAGTAATAATACACGAACTTTTATGACTGGGTATTCACATTTTATAGGCAATAAATACATAAGCTGAAAAGTCCGAGGCCTAACACATAGAAGAGTCACTTAAAGGGCGCTGGACGTACAAATTAATATCACATCTCGAGCAGTGGGTAAAAAGAAAGCATGGTGAAACTGATTATTACCTTACGCAGATACTCACCGGTCATGGCTGCTTTATAGATTATCTCCACCGCTTTCAGCTGGCAGAAAGCCCATTCTGCCCAAGCTGTCCTAATGCAATCGAAAGCGCGGAACATGTGGCTTTTCATTGTGATCGCTTCGTACGAGAACGTGCAATACTTGAAAGGGTTTTGGGGCACTCAGCTGATCCTAATGACATTGTCCAGGACATGTGCTAAATGGGTGGCGGTTCGAGCGTTTGCTGGAAAAATTATGCTACGACTCCAATTCATCGGATGGGAGCGCAAGACCCAGCAACAGCAGCTACAGTTGCAACTACGAAATGGAGATGAACTGTTTCCGGACAGAATGATGACAAACACAGACACTTGAGTGAATCACTCACAATAATATCAGACAGAAGACAAGACGATTGTTCGTAAATATTGCGCTATCGCAAATTTTCCGATGTTCCATTTTCTCCAGAACCACATATGAAAACAGTGGGGGGAGTGGATACCATCGCTGACGTAAGATCTCCCTCCGTCCACAAGAGAAGGACCACATATTTTCAGTTACTACGAACCTTAAAAAGAAAGTTGTTGCGTGAAGAGTGACACTACTTTTGTTATTTTCAAAACAATGGATCGAAAATAATTTTGTGCTCACTTCAAACGCGGTCGTAAAGACAGCGACGATGCACAACGTAGTGGAAGTCCAAATGAGGCGGTAACAGCAAAAAACATCAAAAAAATCCCCAAATTCGTTTTGAATGATCAAAAAGTGAAGTTGCGTGAGTTAGCTGAGATCGTAAAGGTATCAAAAGGACGTCTTGGCCTTATATTGCACCTGTTCAAAGTGGGTGCCGCGTTTGCTTACTGTCGACGTGACGCACCGTGTCACAAGTCAATCAAAACAAAAACAAAACTAAATGAATTGATCTTCGAATTGCTCCCACATCTGCCGTATTTGCATGATTAGGCGCTTAGCGACTTCTGGCTGTTCGCAGGCCTAAAAAAAAAGATTGCATGTAGGAAAGTGGCAATCAAATGACGAAAGAATTGAAAATATCTTACCGTAGCATCCACCGCATACTGAAAAATGATCTCCAAATCAAGCCTTACAAGATCCAAAAGGCGCATGATCTCACACCAAAGCAGCAACGAGTCAGTCTCGAGAGAGCGAATGAGTTGCTTCGCTTCGCCAAAAGCGGTAAATTTCCGCTTTCTAACGAGAAAATTTTTCAAATTGAGCAATTCGTAAACTCCCAAAACGATAGGGTTTATTTGACCGACCATTCGAGAAGTTGAGTCATCGATTGGCCACCAGGAGGTAGCACTCGCCTCAGATAATGGTTTGAGCCGTTGCACCCGCTGATGAGCGCTCTCCTTTCGTTTTCATCGAACCTGGCGTCAAGGTTAATGCGAAATATTATCGGGAAAGTGTTCTGGAGGTTGCTTTGAAGCCGTGGGCAGACAAACATTTTGGTGACAGACCATGGACGTTTCAACAAAACTCGGCACCGTCTCACAAAGCTCGAGTGAACCAAGACTGGCTAAAAAACAACCCTCCGAACTTCATAACGTCCACAGAATGGCTCTCAAATTCACCAGATACGAATGCGATGGACCATTTTAGAGAGCAAGGTCCGAACTAAAAGATTCACCAGCCTCGAGGCGCAAACGCATATTCGCCTAAAAATATGCAGCTTTGTATGCATAAAATTTTCGAAAATTATTTCTAAAACTGTTTTGTGTACCTTCTTGATAAAGGTCTTAGTTAAGCTTCCTTACTTTCCTCTTCCCATTCTTATAAACAAAAATTAATGGTATGGTAAAAATATTGTTTTTAATTATAACAATCAAACATATTTGACATCTAATTACATTAATTACTCAACACTAGCATTTGTGTGTATGTATGTGGGTATGCAGGTTGGGCAATACAATGTTTTTGAAAGAACCTTTGCCACAAATCAGCACCCATCAGCTGTGCCGATACGCCTGTCAGCGTGACGACGTCAACAGTACCACAGTAATTGATTTAAAATGGCAAGCAAACTTACCGAAATGCCAAAGCTTCACACACGCATCTCGAATGACAGCAATCGATTGTTGTCGCCTAATCCTAAATGCTTGTTGATGGCTTTATTAAAGTTTTTTTCATTTCTTGTATGCACAACTTACAAGCATGCGTACCCTAATTTAAGACTATATGTGCATAGGTATGTGAAGTTACTTTTTGTGAAATATCTAACGTGAAGGAATGTTTGTTCGTCAGCAGCAGCAACCTGACGTAGCAGTTAAGAGAGAGCGTATCGAGGACAAAGACTGCAGCAGGAGAGGTAGCGAGATATGCGAATGCTGAGAAAAACGTTCGAGAGTACTGACATGCTGTGACAGCCAAATATAAACACATCGATAGAATGTCAAGAGATAAGGTGATGGTGTTAAAATATGCCAACCGCCTTAACCTAATCGTATAGGAGTACATACATACATACATACGAGTACGTATGTGCAATTCCATGCACACAGAGATGATTCATACAAGTATGTGCAGTGCTGTGCAAAAAATGTGCAGCTGGGTTGGTCATTCAATTAAACTAATTTTTATTTTCATAATACATTTTTAATTTAAACTGCGTTAATGGTTCTCGAAAAAAAATTAAAGAACGTATTTATGAATATTTTTTAGTTTATAAGATGACTTCTAATTGAGATCAAAATATGTATATATATATTTGTATAATTATCGTACACCCTTTTTGGGAAGTACACCCCTCCACAAATGGAGGGGGCTACAGTTTTAAGCCGACTCCGAATGTCAGATATTTTTTTATGAGAGCCTTTTCCATGGCAGAAATGCATTTGGAGGCTTGCCGTTGGCTGACGAGGAGTGACCGCTGTTGGAGAACATTTTGTCCATCATTTTGGTGTTGCATGTACGCAGATTCGAACCTACGCACTTCCGAATGGTAGTCACACACCAACCCATTCGATTAAGGCGGCCGTATTGAGATTGAAATATCGAAAAATAAATAATAGCACTAATTTAATTTGATAAATTAATGGTAAGCCGCCGTTGAACTCTGAAAATAAAAGTTCGAATAACAAATTTTAATTACATATTTTTTAAATGCCCCCTATTTTCCTATGTAGTGGAAGATCGGAGAAATGATACCTGCACACCAAGAGAGATCATGTCGCCGTCAGGGCCTTGATCGCTGCTTGACTATCGGAAGAGATGTTAATATCTCCTTCGCTCCCACGTTCCTATTCTGCATGTCAGCAACCTCGCAAACTCTTCTGCCTGAAAAACACTAGCAGCAATCAGCAGTTTTAAGGAAATAGATAAATTGGCTAATTTAGAGAAAACCTCAGCTCCGACTCTTGATTCTATTTTATAACCGTGAGTGATACATAAGTACCAGCATCGGTACAGATCATCCCCTTATTCCAATCCTGCCTACTTGGAAAGTTTGCCATGGCATGACCCTCAAACTCCAGTTTGCATCTGGTGAATTTGAGAGACATTTTGTGGACGTTATGAAGTTCGGAACGTTGTTTTTTAGCCATTTTTGGTTCACTCGAGCTTTGTGAGACGGTGCCGAGCCCTGTTGAAACGTCCATGGTCTGCCACCGAAATCACACCAATCGATGACTCAAATTCTCGTATGAACGGTCGGTCAAGTAAACCCTATCGTTTTGGGAGTTTACGAATTGCTCAATTTGAAAAATTTCTCATCAGAAAACACTATGTTAGGAAATTGACCGCTTTCGACCAAGCGAAGCAACTCCTTCGCTCTCTCAAGTCTGACTTATTGTTGCTTTGGTGTGAGATCATGCGACTTTTGGATCTTCTAAGGCTTGACTTTGAGATCATTTTTCAGTATGAGGCGGATGCTACGGTTAGATATAAGTATTTTCAATTCTTTCGCCATTTGATTGGCACTTCGTCGGGTCGCTCAAGTCGCTTCTTCACATTTTGAACCATTTCACGTCACGTTGCAGTATTTTGATGACCATCTCCATGATGTCTCGCGATGCTACCAGTATCAGTGTAACAGGTAAATCAAAATTGTATTTACTTTAAGGTGCTCGAGCTCAAGAACAATCGCTGGTTGTGATTTTCCTGCCAAATATAATGCAATCACTCTATTACGTTTGAATTCTACTACTGATTTTCATTTTTCGCGTTTACTCTCGTCAAAAAGCTTCTGCACGCTTGTAAACTATGTATACTCTGGATTGTCATTTAGCTAACTAACGGACAGCTGATGCCCGTGGAGTTGGTTACACTTCGAGTGGCGGGCTCTGTAATAAGAAAAATTTGTTGGCAAATTGCTAGATACTTCATTTATTAAAACAATAAGATATTTAACTTTTTTTTAGTAGAAATCACAACTAGGTGGACTTTCTGCTCAACATTCTTCATCTGAACTGGGTAGAAGTAAAATTTTGTCCGACTCCCTCGATCAACTTTCTGTAGCTTGGTTTGATCGTTATACTTCTCTCAGTTTTTGTGCCTTTTTTACGCGTAGTAGCTTTTTACGTTTTTCAGCATATTTGATGCTTGCCTCCAAAGATGCGTTGCATTGTGATGTCATTATGATGAGTGTTGCTTGTGATCGTTTAAGTCTGGAGCTGGTAGTCTGTTTCAGCTGAGGCAGTGGTGGGATCTTCCATGGCGTAATGAAATTTGTCATGGCTGCGCTACTTGTGCCCACAACTGGTTCGTCTGAAATGTTTTCTTCTCTGCATTGCGTATCTTCGAACAGGCTTTGGTATTTTGGGATATAAAATAACTTTGGAAAACGTTCTTACCAAATTTAAGCTCTTTTATTGCTATCTGCGCGGTTTGGATGTGTGGGTATTTTTTGCAAAAAGTTCTATGACATCAAATTGAGCAGCTTTTCAGTTTTGTTCTCGCTTAAACCGCCTTATATATTCATTGTAGTAGGTGTTAAGAGGACCCATAAAGGCTATATCTAAGAGTGCATTTTGTGTGTAAAATTTTTTCATTACGGAAAATGAGTTTTCAATATTGTTTCGTTTTGCTATTTGAAATGCAAGCGAGTGAATATCGCTACGAGTGAGTCTCAAAAAGTTAGCATCCATTTCTTTGAAATTACGAAATTTCTCTATGATCTACGGATCTAATTTAAGTCGTCACTTACTTTTATATACATGAGGATGTATGTATTTAATATGATGTACCATATCACATTGGAGTACTTAAGCTACCTATATCACATTAGCCAAACACTAGTTTTGAAGATACGAAATTTGCTTCCTAAAAATATACTAAAGAATGTTAAAAACCTACCTGAGTCCTAGGTTAGGTTAGCCAGGTTGGAAATCAGCCACGCATAGACCTTTTGGTCCCTAGCGGTGCCAAATGGAGACCGACCTTTAAGAATACTGAAAGTAGACGCTGCTGGCGTCCTCCAGACCCTCAAACAGTGGGGCACCCAGGCATTTTAAACGCGGACAAAAGCATTTCTTCATTTACTGCATTTGTCCGTGCTAGCAATCCCTATTTTGTGACCATGTGCGGCCAACATATTATGACCTGTCAGCATACCTATAATAGCTCTGCAGTCCTTTCGCGAGAGCGTAAGTACGAATTGAGTTAGTTTTTTGTCGTTACTTCCACATATAACTTTCGCTGCTTTGCATGTGGTCACCTGGCTTCCACTAGTTTTTTCATGTAGTCATCCATTTCGTTGTATATAGTATTCAGCGATTTTGGTATGTCGTTCTCTTGTTCAAATGGTAGTCTCACAGCGCTTTTTGCTATCTCATTTACTATTTCGTTCCCCAGCCTACTGTTTGCAGCTAGCCTTTCTATGCCCTCCCTACTCCGTTGATCATTTTTGGACTTAATACATTATGCGCTTATTGCTTTTATTGATGCTTGACTGTCGACGTATATATTAATTGTTGAGTTCTTTCTTGCTCTTGTGTAGGCTAGCTCCGCGGCTTTTTCGAAAATACTGCTGTGGTCTGGCAGCTTGATAGGCTGCTTTAACCCTAGTTTTGAGCAGCAACTGCCTGCTCCCACTCCATTTAAAGTTTTAGAGCCGTCTGTATATATGTGAAAAGTCCTATGGCCAGGCTTCATGCCTTTCTGCCATCCCTCCTCTTCAATTGAAGTAAGAAACCTTCTCTCCCCATTGAAGTACGGAGTCATGTAGTCTGTGCAACCTGAATTTCACTTTCCTATTGAGCTGTGTCCGAGGGTGCCACAGTTGAATACTCCAGCAGCCACTAATATCCTCGCGGATTTCGCTGCCAAGTTTTCCGCCATAAGGTCAATAGGTGGCATGCTGAGTATCATTTCCAGGGCCGCCGTTGGAGTGGTTTTCATCGCTTCTGTTATGCACAGAGCAGCGAGTCGCTAAATCCTTTCTAGTGGCATTAAGTATGTCAGTTTTCTTGTCGCAGTCCACCATACTAGGGCCCCATACAGCAATATCGGTCTAACTACTGCCGTGTAGCACCAATGCATTAGAGAGGGTGATACACCCCAAGTAACGCTCAGCATTCTTTTACATGCGTACATTCGCTGGCAGAAAACCCTATAGATTGGTTGTTTTATTTCCGGTTGCTCATGTTGCATATATTTTGCACAATATTGTTTATGTGGCTGTGCTTGAAAGTAGACATCGTAAATGTAGTGTTGCTCTTTTCACTAACCCAAAAATTGCGATTTTCATCGCCAAACAATTTGATATTCAAATTGAAAATACGAAAATAAAAGTGGATAAGTGGAAAGGAATGTTAAATGTGCTCGCGTGTCTACTCCCGCTACGAATATATAGCATTCCTTAACACCAACAACAACTCCATCACCATCAGCGCCATCACAAGTAACGCGTGTCAACCATATCACCAGCGATGATTTATGCCTTTTGGTGGGTCTCACACACACACACACACACACACATTTGATGATGGCAACCCTACATAACTGCAATAGTTGGTGACACTTTGTGGTTCTTTGGTTGACGCTTTGTTTGAGCGTTGCTATTTTACACAGGGTGACGGCGAAATGATCACTCTATTTTAAAAAACTCTCATTTTTGCGAATACGTCATCTATCTATCTTCGAGGCTTTGGCATACATATTTTTTGTCAGACATTGTTTTTTCTACTTAGTAGGAAAAAAATTGCGATTGGAATAGCCAATAATCCTTTTGTGGTCTTAGGAAATTGGTTGATTACTTTTGTGCTACCCTGTATGTATGTATGTTTCGTACGGTTTCCAAACCCGATTGCTCATACCAAAAGATTTGTTGCTTTAACACATTTTCACACCTACACATGCATATACATATGTGCAAATGCATGTGTTCACCAGACCAGACACGAGCAAGGGACGATGATTTTGTCGAGGAAGGAGGCATGTGAAAAATTGAAAGATGTGTATCTGTTGATGGTCAAAAGCGTTGGCAACAGATTGAAATCTGGCAAAAAGGTTTGGTTTGGGACTTAACACTAATCGCGATTTGATCAAAAGTGGGGTGAAAATAGAGTAGATGCTTCCTTTAAGGGCTATTAAGATTATTTCAAATGATTGGAGCCCAAAAATAAAAATATATTTTTTGAGGTTAAGCGAAACAATATGCGTCTGTCCAGATTTGAGTTCATAAACGAGTTTTTTTAAATGAAACACGTGGATCGATTTCCAACGAATAACAAAACTGTATTTCCCGATTTGATAAGTACATCAATGGTTGCAAGATTTGATAAATACATTTGTACAAGTACATTCTAGGATTTACATTTTGATATACATTTTCAACACGAGTATTATGGGTATTTATTTTTCATATTCTTAGAAATCCTTTGTTGAATGCTTGGTGAGCTTCTCCCCGAATTTGAGCTGTGTAAGGAAAGGCTTACCGATTTGTATTGAATCGTAATGGCAAATGGCAACTGGTTTTTTATGGTAAGCTATTTTCAAAGCAGAAATGCACTGGAGATTTTTCTGCTGAGGCGCCACTGGTCTTAGAAAAATTTTTTTCTATCATTTGATGTTTTACGTCCACAGTAGGCATTGAAACCCAATACATCAGTAACAAAAAGGAAAAAGTTGAATATGTCGTGAAAAATGGGGTTTGAGCTCATATACAGTTTGTCAAGAAAATGCTTTCACATACTAAAATATGCAAGACATTTGCACTTTTTTAAGGGGTTACATGGGTATCGTTGGTTCAAAAAATCTATTTATTTTTTTTTTGCTTATTAAGTTCTACAACATCTCACGAATATTATCCTAAATTTTCAAGTCGACCCGAATAATAAGTTCGGAGATACAGCCTTTGGAATGTGTGCGCTCCAAGCCACTTTTATTGTTACTCAAAACTTTAAACGCGTTTTTCTCGGAACCGTGTTTTCAAAGTCGGTTTTCAAATGTTCTCGAAAACTACTCAACCGATCTTGATGAAATTTTACAGAGGTGTTCGAGATACAATTTACTCGTGCTGGGATTAAGGATTTTGGTTTTTTTACAATTACAACTATTTAAAAAAAATAAAATGTCAAGCAAATTCGACCGAAATTTTAATTTTTTTGGAAAAATGTCTGCCAAAATTCCAATTATAACTTTTTTCTTTCCTTCGGTCAAGCACGAGTTTATGGTCTTAACTAAAACACTTATTTTTGTTTTTTCATTTCTGATTATCCTATCAGGAGTTATGCTGACAACGCGGACGCACCTTTTTTCGAGGGGTCACTGGAAATGACGTCACAATGGAGGAGTTTTAACTTTTTTTTTTTTAATTTCAGAAATTATCCTTTAAATATGTATCTATAAGACAGAAAAAAGTTTGAATTAAATAAATAATTTTTTACATAGAAAAAAAAATATTGAAAATAGGCCTTTTTTTTACCCGACGAAACCCATGTAACCCCTTAACTAAGCGGTGGTTCTAGTAGTGGTTCTAATACTTCTACTGAATTTGGAGAGACTTTCAAAATTATTTCTTAACTTTCACAGGTACCAGTACTCCGTAACGCTAAACTTTTTGAATCCATCAAGCAAGCAAAAACAACAATACGAAACAAATGCTTTTCTCTGCTGTCAAGAAAGTGTTTTTAAATATCTCTTTTCAGCATCGTTTGCTAAGTTGATTTGATATACCGTTACCTCTCTGAGTTGCTACTCACGCGTTAGTCATCTATCAGTCATGAAATGTTCGTAAGAGTGATTTGTTGATCAAAATATGAAAATTATAAAGAACGCAAAAATACCTGGAAAACGCACATCGTTTGAGGTGACTCAGTCGGTCTATTATAATTATACAATGGGAAAACAAGTGCAACAGTTATTAGAAATCTTTTATTTAACATGAAAAACTATTTGTAACAAAATAAGTCCTGCAAAAAATGCAAATAGGCTGCATCTAAAATCTATGGAAGGTCACGGAAAATATCTGATCGCGCCGAACGTATTTTGCTGAGAAAAAACGCCGCAAACCCGCAGCTATAACAAGAAATCTTGATCTTGGAGATGATTGCGGAATCGGAGTGTCTCATGAAACGATCCATCAAGTCTTGCAAAAGCACATTTATACTTCACGAGTTGCTCGAAAGAAGCCTTTGCTTTCTACATAGCACAGCAGAAAAGCGGTTGGTTATCTCTTGCTAGAACGTACCTAGCTTAAACAGATGGCTACTGGGATGAGGTAATATTCTGCGGTTAAGCTAATGAAATGCTTTATTATAACGATGGACCCAATAGCGTGTGGCAGCAGCCATTAAAAGCGCTGCAAAAGTGGCATATTATACCCACGGTGAAATTTGGCCAAAAATTTCAGTCTTGGTGTGGAGATCCATATCCAGCTAGGGAATGGATGATTTGATATTTGATGGAGAAGATAAGAAGAATGCACAACAATATTTGAATATTCTTCAATGCCATTTGAAGAAATGATACAACAAAACTTCCCAGCTTGGTTGACTAAAAACCTCGATTTAAATTGTTCCAGAACAACGATCCAAAACATAAAGCTCTTATGGTCAGAATATGGCTTCTTCTTAATTGCAATAAAGCCTTGAATACACCAGTCCAAAGCCCGGACTTACTTGTGGGCAAAAAGTAAGGTGAATTTGGTTGTAAAATGAAAAATCTTTATTTATTCTTGTAAAACAATTTCATCCCCTTCAAAATAATCCCCTCTTGATGAAATACACTTATGCCAACGATTTTTCCAATCCCCGAAACATGCCAAATAGTCCATTTCCGGTAACTCCTTCACTTTATTGACGTGTTGGTCATCTGTTGACGTCGATGGTCGTCCGGAGCGCTCCAAGTCATCAACACCTTCACGACCCTCTTTGAAGTCTTTGTACGACTTATAAACATTTTTCTGCGACATGGTCGAATCACCAAATGCCTTTTGCAACATTCTAAACGTTTCCGCAGCCGAAATTTCATTCCGCAAACAAAATTTGATTGCACTTCTCTGCTCAATCAAATCAGACATTGTAAAAATCGAAAAATGCACTCTTGATCGTTTGGTAAACACAAGCGTAAATATAATATATTACTGATAATGAGAATTCACATGAAAGTTGGCCCAGATGTTATTAACAGTGCTGCCTTTTTGCCCACAGTATATATGTATAATTGGCGAGCAAACCCTTTTTGAGTGTTTGGCAGAGCTCCTTCCTTCTATTTGTGGCGTCTTGATGTTGTTCCACAAATGGAGGGACCTACAGTTTCAATTTATTATGAGGAGCTTTTTCAAGGCAGAAAAACGCTCGGAGGTTTGCCATTGCCAACCGAGGGGCGACTGCTATTAGATAACACCTTTTCTTCATTTTGGCCTTTCACCGAGATTCGAACCTATGTTCTCTCTGAACTCCGAATGGTAATCACGCATCAACCCATTCGGCTGTCCGATACTATGTCGAAATATGTATTCCAGAGGCTTTGCATAAAAAAGTAAGCCCACAAACAGGCCGTAATTATCTGCTTAATGCTGGTTGTCATAGCAGAGTAGCACGTCGCAAGCCCTACATTTCAGATATTAATAGAAATAAGAGATTGGAGCTCGCCAAACGCTATATAAATGAGCCAGATTCTTTTTAGAAAAACGTCACATTCAGTGATGAGTCGAAATTTAATGTTTTCGGATCAAATGACTCTTCAAAAGTTGAGCGAAAAAAAACTACTGAATGAAAAAAGTCGTATTCCTACCGTTAAGCAAGGAGGAGGAAATGCAATGGTTTGGGGGTGCATAGTTGACAACCGAGAACATTTGACAACTGACTTTGAAAACACGGTTCCGAGAAAAAGGCATTCAAAGTTTTGAGTAACAATAAAAGTGGCTTGGAGCGCACACATTCCAAAGAAAATCGATTTTTGAACCCAAGGAACAAATGTAACCCCTTAAGCAATAACGAAATTACTCAATTTTTTTAATTTTTTAATAAAAACATTTCTAAATGAAATAGTGGAATTTAGAAGCCCCATGAAATTTCTGTGCAGCGTTTTTGGTATATATTTTCTTTGATATCCGATTTTTCACTTTAATGCGTATTAAATTCAATTTTGCTTATCAGTGCTGTATATATACATTTATGTATGCGTGTGAAATCATAAGATTTTATTCTTTTTTCTTCGATGGGGAATGGAGCTTCTAGCTTTTAATTCTACACTCACTTAAAATGAAAAGCATATGAATTTATCCGTATTCAATGGAATATAATAAAAATAATTAAATTTCAACATTGAAAGAGTATTCAGATATATGCAATCCTTGTGCATATATTCATTCAGCCTCAACTATTTAGCACAAGTATTGTATTTAAATAGTTAGTTAGTAAGGCCGCTTACTCTCGCATTGTACAGAAATGTGCAAAGTTGGATTTCGGGTTCGTGGTGTTTCGAAAGATCGAGAGGAAAAAGAAATGTTATGTACATATCTATAGCATACAATTACTTAGTTGTACTGTGTTAAATAATAGAGGCAGTAGTACGAAGGTCATTTGAAAAGTCCGGCAAAAATAAATACTACTTAATCGCGTGGGGTAAACTTTTTTATTTTTCGCCATAGCCCCCTTTTAGGCTTATACACTGCGTCCAGCGCTGTTCTAGTTTGTTGATCCCTTCCGATAAATAGGATTTGTTCAAGTTGCAAGAATAGCCATTCGTTTCTGCAATCACCTCCTCGTTTGAATAAAATCTCTTTCCCCCAGCCATTTCTTCAAATAGGGAGGCGAATAGTAGTCCGAGGGAACCCAGGGAGCCAAGCCTGGAGAATAGGCGGAATGTAAAACGAGTTGTTACTCTATTTCTATTAATTATGCGAGCACAACTGCTGAGGCGTGAGCTGCTGCATTGTCTTGGTTTAAAAGGAAAATCACTCGTCCCTCTCAATTCAAACGAATGCCAAACGCAATGAAATACGCCGATTTGGCTAAAACTTGGTGTGTGTTCTTCCAAGGCATAACCTCTAACAAAACATATCCTCGATACGCGCCAGTAGTGTCATCTCTCTGACATTGCAAAGACTTCCCAAACGACCCTCGTAGTACTGAGCGATTGCTGAATGCGCTCATGTATGATTAAGAATATTTCTGTGGTATTCACATACTTTTCTGTTCGAATTGAAAGCTATCAATCTTTTCGAAAGGTTGCTTTTATATTTACAAACAAACAATCCCATTTTCGAAACTAAATATGAGAGCATTAAATTTTCACTATTTAAATTATTATGCTCTGGGACGCGTATGTACATATTTGCTTCAAATGAGATATGTAAATGTTTGTGAAAACTTTTTCACCACAAAATTTATACAAAACCAAAAATGAGTTTTTCCTTTTAATATTCGTATTTTAAATTATTCCAGTGATGGTAATTTTGAATAATTATTTTTTTTATCGATTCACTGTTTAATTGATCACTCAGGTTGATCAACTATCATAACTAACATGAATTTAGTGAATACGAATTAAAGCCATACATGCGTAATTATAGTAAAAAAACAGGCAAAAAAAATACCAGATAATACTTAAGGAACTATAACGACCGTTTTAAAAAATGAGTCCCTTATCCTGTGACATAACCTCAAATATAGCAAAAATGTGTGGCGCCATGAAAACCTTGCCATCCATGGCTTTGGACATCATGCTGCTTCTGCCAACCCTGGCTCTCTTCTGCAAATACTCAGCGCCCTGCTCCGCTTTAAGGCTCAAAGCGAGCTAACAATGGAGGACTGTCACACATGGACATTCAACTATCTTAGACTCCTACACGGATATACCCAGTGACTGTGATCATCACCCTCCCATTCTCTGCTTCGAAAGAATTTCCTAATGAAAATCCCTTCTAGACTGGAATGGCTTGAAGAAGATCCATCACCCAACACACCCATTAAGATCTACACGGACGGAATTAAAATGGACACCGGTGTAGGATCAGAGTTATATTGCGAAGAACTTTTTATCAGTGAATCCTTTAAACTACCGGATCACTGTAGTGTATTTCAAGCAGAAATAAACGCTATTCATAAAGCTTTACGATGGTTAGAGATAAACAGAATATCAGAATTAGAGATAAACAGAATGTCATCAACCGATATCTGCATTCTATCAGACAGCCAGCTGCTCTATGGGCTCTAGATGCATGCCAAACGACATCAAGGAGTGTCTTACATTGTCGCCAATCTCTTAATGAGATGGCTAAACAATATCCTATCATCTTATGGTGGGTTCCAGGCCCCAGAGATATACCAGGGAACTGTAGGGCTGACCAACTTGCAAGAGAAGGTACCTGGGTGCCAAAGATAAGTAATTTTATGTGGGTACCTCTCGCAACTTGTAAACTTCTTATTATGGCCACACTAATTAGTTCTGAAAATCAAATATAGATTAGTGCCAATACTTATGAAATTGCTAGGCAAACATGGCCAAGGCTAAATCTACGTCTTTCCAAACATATTGTAAAATTGAGTAGACTTCGAATTAGGACCTTAGTAGGGGCGCTCACAGGACATTGTCTCATAGGAAATCACGTAAGGAGATTAGGCATTTACATGCATGTCCAAAGGTCAAGATAGTTTAATCTAGATGGGGGAACGTGATCCCGCCGCTTAGACCATTTCATGGTCTAAGTGACATCGCTGTCCCTATGTGCGATGCGGCTGCCAAACCTAACCTAGTAATTAATTATTAATTTAATGTATTATATGTATGAAAGATAAATAAAGATTATTATTCAATCGGAATTTTATAATTTTTGTTTATCAATTTTAGCTGCAACTTTAAATTTCAAGTAATCGCCATGGTGATCGAAGAAAACAGTGAGCAAAACCGTGACATGTGATCGCACTTGGCGTGCTTTCTTTGATCTTGGCGCTCCTAGACTCTTCCATTGGGACATTTGGGCTTTGGTTTCGATGTCATATTCATATACCCATGATTCGTCATCATTCAACAATTCTTGAGCGATGCTCATACAATTTTGGAACGAACTTCGCTGCTACACGCCTAATGCTCAAAACTTCCAAAAAGATTGCACCGATATGCTGACATCTTCAACAACTCTTCTAATTGTGATTCAACAAATCTCCATAGACTTTCTCAACATTTTCATCGGTTGTTGATATGCTGGGGCGTCCAGAGTGAGCGACTTCTCGACCTTCTGTGAAAATCTTGTACCACTTCTAAATATATTTTCGACTCAGAATAATCTCACCGTATGCGACTGTCAACATTTCAAGTGTTTTTAAGCATTTAGCTCCATTTTTTACACAAAATTTGATCCAACTTTTTTTTTCCTTTCTTTTTCTTTCTTTCTTTTTTTTTTGTCGAAAACAGAAAAACGCCGAACACGCAAAACACTTGTCTTTTTTATGCCTCTCCCAAACAAACTAAAAATTCTACAGGGTCCAACTTCAGACCGCTCGTGCAGCTGATGTACTGACCTCAGCTGCCTGTTAGTTGGCTAAATGACAGTCCAGAGCATTGTTTATAAGAGCGCGGAAGCATTTTGCCGAGAGTAATCGCGAAAAAAGAAAATCAGTAATGGATTTCAAACCTAATAGTGTGATTGCATTATATTTGGCTGGGAAATCACAACCAGCGATTGTTCGTCAGCTCGAGCACCTTAAAGCAAATGAAGTTTTTTTATAGCACAATTACTCGTTACAATGATCCTGGTAGCATCGCAAAACGTGATGGAGGTGATCATCAAAAGACTGCAACGTCACGTGAAATAGTTCAAGAAGTACGTACTTACTTAGATAGACCGCGGTAACCTGTAATTGACTAAGTGTATGTATGTATATGTAAATACTTATTCGCAAAATATTATGAAATACAAAACACAAATAATCGTATCTGCATGAAGTAACGTGTGAGTGACTGTAAATGCGTTGCCTACAGAACTTGAGGTCCACATTGTCGGGTGACTTACAGGGTTACGAAATTTATTATAGCTAAATATGATTTATGTATGTATACTACCCTCCTATCCTATCCTCCATCCAATATTATTGAGATATGTACATGTGACAAATTTTATTTTTTCTTCAGGCACTTCGGCACGATCGTCAGATACAGAAACTGCTCAATACCAACCGAACAACCAGGAGTTTCCGCCCGATTTAATTAAGGGGATTGGAGACAAGGCTTCTCCATGAACTATGGCGTGAACGCTGATTGAAAATAAGGCCTTTTCAACAACGAGCCCATACAACATTGGTCCGAGAAACCAAACGAACCCACCATGACAGATAGGCGACAAGGTCTCGTCAGCTAGCGCGACCAACCACTTTCCGAGCGGGAATTTTAGCAGCGGGATAGGCTCTACCACCAATATGTACCGTGTATTTTATGTGCATAGGTACGCATATTAAAAGAAAAATTGATATGGATATGTATGTATGCACATCACCTTTTCAACGCGTTTGAAGAGATCTTCTTCAGCTCCTTCAGCGAATGGCCTCTATCGACTCAAAGTGGGAAAAGGAAAAAGTCACAGGGGGCTAAATGATATTTGTCGAGTTTTTGGTCAAAAAAGTTTTCACAATATGAGCCTTTTGAAACGTTGCATTATCATGGTGTAAGATCCATGAGTTTTATTTTTTTATTGGGCCGTTTCCTACGCACATTCTCTCTCAAACGCCGCATAACTTCCAAATAATATTCTTTATTTACCACAGAACCACTTGGAACGAATTCCGAGTGCACAACACCATGATAATCAAAGAAACGAGTAGCATGACTTTCACTTTTGACCGAGTTTGACGTGGATTTCTGGGTTTCGGCTCATGTGGATAGCGCCATTCAGCTACATCAGCCGCCTGTTGACTGGTTTACGTGTCAAACTCATATACCTACGTCTCATCACCTGTTATGATGCGCTGAATAAACATTGGGTTCGAATTCACTTGCTCAGGCACCTTTTACCGATGAGTTTTTTGTAAGCAATTCAACTCTCTTGGAACGAGTCGAGCAGCCACGCTTCTGGTGTCTCATGTCCAATTGATGCTGTAAACTGTTGCAAATTGATTCGAGAGACACGCTATGGTCACGAGCTACCTCCCTCGAACTTAGATGATGGTTTTCCAGCACCATTTCATTGACTTTGTCGGCGTTCCCATCCATTGAAGACGTTGATGGTCGATCAGATTGGGGCAAATCTTCCACGACTTCTCCGCCCTCTGCAAAAACCTTATACCACGCGTAGACCCGTGTTTTTGATAAAGCACGCTCTCCATAAGCTTCCTGCAACATTTTCAACGCTTCGGCACACGAAATCCCGTTCAAAACACAAAATTTAAGACAAATTATTTGTTTGATATTTTTATTTATATTCGATATGGGTACTGTTCGATATTTTTTTGACAGAATATACATATGTAAGTCCAGCGTTTGGAATTTTTAATTACGTATTTTTTAACTTTGATGGCTTAAAATAAAATCCGTGTTTTCTCAGAAATTTAGCTTGTGCTTAGATATTTATAAAATGCGTACTATTTCGCTTGAAAAATGATGGGAAATACAAAAATCGAGAATAAAAAAGTCAGCCGCCTATAAGCTGTGATTTGAACCCATCTATACAAGGAACGAATCCAGGGTTGAAAAATTAAATCGATGTTGACATTTGTGGGACAAGTGCCGAAGCTCCTTAAAATGTGCAGCCGTGCAAGTAATTTGAATGAAATTGTATTCCACGTTTAATAGGAAAATTCAATTTTTCCAACAAAAAACGAAAAATTAATTGACGCATCTTTTATTTATAGCCAAATCAAATTAATCTGCACCCGCTAGATGGGCCAACCTAAACCCATGGATAAGGCACAACCTTTTCAAAGACATTCGTTTTTTCTTCAGAGTTTTTTTTTTTTTTTTTGATGGGCTCAGACATTTTAGATTGGCGGCCGCCGTAGCCGGTTGGGTTGGTGCGTGATTACCATTCGGAATTCGCAGATAGAACGTTGGTTCGAATCTCGGTGAAACCAAAATTAATAAAAACATTTTTCTAATAGCGGTCGCCCCTTGCCAGGCAATGGCAAACCTCCGAGTGTATTTCTGCCATGAAAAAGCTCCTCATAAAACATATGTGCCGTTCGGAGTCGGCTTGAAACTGTAGGTCCTCCATTTGTGGAACAACATCAAGACGCACACCACAAATAGGAGGAGGAGCTCGGCCAAACACCCAAAAAGGGTGTACGCGCCAATTATATATATATATATATGTAGTATACGTATGTACATACAAACACGCACACATAAAAAATATGTCCCACCAACAACTATCATGCAAAAGAACTCTTCATGTGTTAACTAAATGTTCCATTAAATATGTATACAAATCATTTAATCATTTAATAACATTGTAATTTATGTTCAACACAACGCACCCACAAACACGCCCACTTCCTGATAAACTGTCAAATTAAAACTTGTCTGCACCTCTCATCTACTCAACCCCGTCACCCTTTTATCTCTTACAATTTTTTCCATTTGCACGCTTTTCATGTCCACACAATATCTGCTTTCTGCTTTGTCATGTTCGGCTTTGACCGACTTGTCATGTTCAATTTGAGTTTAATTCGAGGAGTTTGTTTGTCTGTCGCTGGTTAGCTGTACCACAGCTTTGGGCCACTGCGTATAGTCGTAGTTACAATTAGTTTCTTTTTCTTTCGCCATACTTTCCTTTCGATACAACTTTCGCTGAAAGCCGCCACGCAGAGCGAATCTCAGCGGAGTTGTTAGATTTTATATTAGGGAAATTGTGAGACTTTCGTTTAGAAATTCATCAAAACAAGAAGTGAGTAGACGCCGCTCAGTGCTTACAAATTATTAGCATACGTGAGATAGAGAACTACTCTCTGCACGTGAAGCTTTGCTAAATGAGCGCAACAACAGCTATTCCGAATTCTCTTCGAAAATCAGCGCTCCGCATATTTATTGTATTCTACTCACTTATTCTCTCCTTACCTAGTTTGCTGAGTAACTGAGTAGCTGTGCAAAAAAAAAAGCAGCAACAAACAAAAAATTACTTAAAGAATGCATTGGAAGGAATACAGTCTGGTCCTATTATTTCATTTAATCATATTAATTATTTTTTCTTTTTATTTTGTTGACTGAAAATATAAAATCAATGGTGTGTAATGTACGCATAATTTGTACACTGACTCTGCTCAACTCCCATCTCCACAGAAACTGGTATAAAAATGCACTCTTTAATTCTCCAACGAGTATAATGCAACTCATCCCTCGTTGGTTCTCTTTTGTTTGTGTTGAGTAAGTTTTGTATTTTATTAAGTTTCCGTGGCTGCTTAATGTTTCAAGCTGGTACGCAAACACAAAGAGAGTTTTCCATTCACTATAAATTCGTCCTTGACTCGATTCGCACTGGCTGGCTGGCTGGGTGGTTAGCTCACTGATTGTGGCATTAGGTGAATGTTTAGGCATTTTGTTGCTGCAATCTCTCGCAGGCGTTCCACATTTAACATACGTAGTAAACATTTAAACGCACTTGTATATATGTATGTATAAACTTTTATGTGTATAGGAATGTTTACTGAATGTAATGTAGAAATGTGACGGGTGCGTTTAATATATGACTCTTACTGCATCTCCATTTGTCACTTTTAGCATCGAACCGAAGAGCATCACTTAAAATGAAAAAACAAAACTTCGCATAAAATCTTGTTTCGTATCACAAAATTTGAAATGCTTTTCACAAATTTTTGGTGAATTTTGGTATGCGTGATATGCATATGTATGTATCTACATATGTACTAATTTAGCCGTGAAGAGTTAGTCCAAAAGAAGGCACATAACTTCAGGAAAGTATTGCATATGTATGTGTGTATACTGGATATATTTTTTGTCATAACTAAAAATGAACAAAACGACAAAGACATGCATACATGCATGCGTATTGGAAGCAAAAGGCTTTCAAATATCACGTTTTAGGGGTTACATATGTATGTACTTCGTGTTGGACTAAAAAATCGAAAAAGTTTTTATGGCATATTATAAAAATACATCATCTTCAAAATATAAATTCAAAAAATCATAAAGATCGGAGCCTTAGAACGAAAGTTACAGACCGTGGGAGCGCGAAATCGTGTTTTTTGAAAATTACCGACGGTGATCATTATTTATCAGAAACTATTTGACCGATTTGCATAAACTTTTTTTTTTAATTATTCGAAGTTACAACCTCGTGAATCTGAACAGTTCTACTTACTTACTTACTTAGGTGGCCATAACTACCCGTTACCGAGTAACGGCCGACCTGACCAGCTCTCTCCAGGCGCTTATGCTCCGCGCGCGCCTTCTCCAATTCTGTACACCAAGCGAGCATAGGGTTCCCTCTACTTAGTCTTTCCACCGAAGCAATGGTCTTCTTCTGCGTCGGCTCCCTTGGACTTCGCCCTCGAACACCTTCTTTGCTGGAGCTTCTTCATCCATACGCAGGCGTTGGATGGCGATGCGTTGAACTACGTCAATGTCGGCGTAGAGCTTATACAGCTCGTGGTTCACTCTTTAACGGTAGTCTTCGCCACCGCGCACAGGACCGAAGATCTTACGAAGAACTTTTCTCTCGAACACCCCAAGAGCGCCTGCATCGCTTTGTGACACTACCAATGCCTCTGCGCCATAAAGGAACACGGGTATTATGAGCGTCTTGTAAAGCGTCAGTTTGGTCATGCGAGAGAGAACTCGACTACTCAATTGCTTACTTAGCCCATAGTAACACCTACTAGCAAGAGTGATTCTCCGTTTGATCTCCAGGCTGATATCGTATCTGAACGGTTCACTTTTTATAAATATTTGCATAGTTCGCTGGAATTAATTTTTTTTTTTAATTTTTCAACCCCTCAAAAATCGTTTTTTTGGTGCAAAGCGATTTTCATATCGAGACAAAATTTTTTTGGGTAAATAAACCGTTCAGATTCGCTGAAAAACATTTTTCTACAATAATCATTTAATTTTTTTTTTGATTTCAGTTGAGCTGCTCATGCGCTACCGTGATCACCGCAAGCCTCTTCTAAAAAACGGCGTTTCGGGGCAGGGGCGATATCAACAATAAATAATAATATTCTTTCAAATAAAAACACCAAAATGTATTCTTCGAGAGTTACCCTTCAGTATGATGTATAACTCATTTGAATAAAAGTTCTAAAACATATTTAAAAAAGTTATGACAATCGTCCATTTTTTCGGGCTCACAAGGTATGTAACCCCTTAATAATAAAGTTTCAAAAATATGCATTTGTAATACCGAGAGTGACTAATATTAACAAACATTACATTGGTATCCTGTTTGTAACGAAGATCCTTTTAAGAGTATAATGAAAATTTTAGCGGCTTTAGTAGTAGCCGATTGGGCATTTTTCGTGACTGTCATTCAGCTTCGGGTTTGTTGGCATCTCATAGTTTGAATCACCAAATGATAGGAAAAGTTGTTTCTAATCATCATCATCATCATCACCAACATCATCTTTACTTCGTCTCCGTTGCGAAGCATAGGACCAAAGTAAAGTTTTTCCATTTTGTGCGATTCCCGGATATATTTTTCACTTGCTGCCATTTCATTGTTTTGTCCACGGCTTTTTATTCCTCTTCGATGCAGCGTCGCCAAGAGCTCCTAGATCTGCCTCCTCTGCGCTGTCCTTGGGGGTTACAGTTCAGCGCTTGTCTGCTGATTTCAGTGTCACCTTTCCGTAGTGTATGGCCAACCATCTCCATTTACGTTCTCTTATTTCAGTTGCAATTTGTTTTTTTTTGGCAATTCGGTGTTGATATCCAGTTGTCTAGCCACCTACGTATCGAAAGTTGAGACGCGGTTCACGAACATTTTGAAGCTTCTGTACAATTTCCGCAGACAAACACTATGTTTCACAGGCGTAGAGCAGAATTGATTTAACATTGGAGTTGAAATTTCGTATTTTAATGTGCATTTGCTTGGACTGCCACACCGGATGAAGATTTGCAAATGCACCTCTTGGTTTTTGCAATCTTGTAGATACATCATTTTTGCATCCGCTTTGCGCAGTGAATTGGCTTCCAAGGTATTGAAAAACGTTTCGATACTATTTAATTTCATTGAACGATAATTTGAAATTATAAATATTTAGAAACCGACAAATCAAAAGCCAAAGAACTTTAAATATGGTTGAACTCTTTCAAGCTCTTTCGCTCGAGGAATAATAAATCAATTTTTTCGAGGTATATCGAAATGAATGCGCTCTAAGAGAAAAGGCGAGCCAACTGTCCCATTTATAATATCGAAAACAAAGCAGAGTGAAAGTATACTTCTTTTACTTTGTCACAATTTTATGTTTAGTAATCCACACCTTGCATTATATGAAGGGCTCGAATCAGTGAAGTTCAAAGGTCTGAGTGCAAAACGAAGAAATTTCTTTTGAATGTGTTCAAATCTATTGATGTGGCACTGATGATAAGGCCTCCAAATAAAGACGGCATACTCCAACTTGGATCGTACGAGTGAGGTAAATAGTGAATTCAAAGTATATATAATATAAGTAAATAGTGACTCCGTAAAGTCGGAAGCAAACTGTCGAATGAAGGCAAGTGTAGAATACCATTTGGCAATGACAAAATTTAAATGACTAAGAAACTGAAAAGTGGAGTCCAAGATTGTTTCCAAATCCGTAACTTCATTATGCTTTGACTTAGAAAATGACACATGAAAGTATTTCTTAATATTTAATTGAAGTAGATTCCTATCACACCATGCCACGACGTTGTTGAGGTCTGATTGAAGATCGTGGCTCAAAATCACCAAGGTTTCGAATTTCAAAATCGGTATTATCACAAAAAAAATTGCAAGCTATAACGATGACTATTAGTTTATACTGTTCCTTAATTTGTATATTTTTAAACCTTGACAGGGCAGCGCACAGAATTCTTTATTTTTTTAGTAATATTGCTTAGTAGTAAATATCTTCCAGAAAACCATCAATTCGGGAACGTTTTCCTAAGTTTCACAAAATCCGCAAAAACCAAACAAAGCGCATAATTTGAGCTTTGTTTAAAACATGGGTATAGTATGTATCTATATTGAATAAGCAATAATGAAATCAATACATTCAAAATTTTCGACAAGCAAAATATGTCAAAAAATTAAAGAAGTTGCTATTATTGCGCATACAATTTAAGAAATTTCAAAATATTTAAAACTCTTATAATCGAATTAACGTAATATGTACAGAACAAAAGTTATGTAATGTAATAAATATATACATATATAATATTGAATACCTCCATTTATGCGTATTTTATCGAAATATTGTAATGTGAAAATGATCAACCGTTCCCGGAATGACAAAAATGTTCTCGAAATGATGATATTGATATAATTAGGTAGAAATAAGGAAATATTTAAGTTATAAACAGCGGTTTAAATAACTAAGTTATAATATAATTGTATTAAAACGTCTAATCCTTTTTGCCAGTACACTTTTGTGATGTCCATTATACCTGGAATAGCATCCAGAGACTTTGAAACGCGGGTTTTCTCCGCAATCACGTTGTCTTCTGGGATTACTTTTACTTCCATAGCAGCATTTTTGAACAAATCGGCGAATTCTGAGGGTGTTCTAACATCATTACCCATCAAGACATGTCTGTTAGCTGTTCTTTTTAGGTATCCTCCTACACCATCCATTGGGCCTTTACCATGACCAGCCTCGCCTATTCTCTGTCCTTAGCCCGTTTAATTTCTTTCTGCGCTTCAGTAATCTTATCCAATAACTTGCTTCTTCTAGCATTCGCCTTTTATCTTTGGCGCAAATAAGCTGCACTATCCTTTTTAAGCTTTTTTTTAGATTTTTTTTTAATTTTTTTTCTTTATCAGGAGTTTCCATTATGTTGTAATTATAAAGAAACAAAATTTTAAAATAAATTTATTAAAAAATTGTAAATGATTCGCCCTTAGAAATAATAATCATCATTCCGAGAGCGCAACAATCATTTCGGGAACGTGTCATCATGTCCGGGAACGTTTCCGAAATGACCGTTCACGAAATGACGATTTCAAATAAGCGCGCGCTTTGATTAGACGGCGGCCATCTTAAATGCGATCTGGGTTTGCCAATAGGAAAATATGTGAGTTTACTTTGTTATTTCGTGTCGTAAAAAAGAATTTCATCAATAATTAAATGTAATAGTTACGTTCACGAATTGACGGACTATTGATGTACGCTCTACAAATAATGAATTGAAAGGCACTTACCATTTAGATTTATTTTATTTGACAATAAATACTCTGACAGCCCGCTTTGTTACTGTTTTCTTCCTCGACTGACGTTAGACACCGAATGGCTGCATTCACTTAAAATTATTTTTGATTTTTACGTTTAACAGCGAAGTGTAATTTCTCTTTTACAATATACTCAAAGAGCGTTGAAACCATGGAAAGTTTAGAAATAGATCTGTAGTTCGCGATGCCATTTTTATTCCCAGCTTTGAATATATGTAGGTGCGAGAGAGGTAACTTTTCAAGCATCTATGAATTGTCCTCAAGCTAATATGAGCATTATCGTATGGAATCTATTTTGCACGCCTCCAATCATTTGCTTCCAAAATGGCCCCATTCAGCAGAGCTTCGCAGATGCAAATTCCATTAAATTTTTCTCCGTCAACTTATGTGGCACCCACACGTCGAGCTTATTTTCGGATCTGCTTCTCTTTAATCGATTCGAATATATAATATTTAGTGAAGGAAATTTAGTTCCCAATATACAGTTTGGACTGTATTTGAGGCGACCCCATGTCTGCCGATATTTCATTGACTTTTTCAGTGATGATCCGGTCGGTGCAAGATTCATCTCGAAATTCAACATTTTGAAGACAAAAATTTGTAAAGTTTTTTAGTCTCAGATTATGTTCGTAGTGATCGTCCTTATGTAAACAGCCTGCCCAACCGCCTTTTCCTCCTAAACATGCACCGGCTGTGTAAAGTTCAGTTACATAATAATTTTGAATATTTTTTACTTACTTCGTTGAGGTGGAAGAAATGCAAAGTAGTGTATGCACCTTCTTTTTTATTTCTCTCAGCATTTTTTAGTCAATTTATGCTGACAAGAATGATTTACCCATTTCATGGCGAATTGCAGAAATATCTTTGGACGCATAAAGACAATGGAGTGCTAAATCAATTGGCGCCAAGTGGAGCTTGCGTTCGTGCGCGTTTGTATGCTTGGGGGAGTTTAGGAGGAAAATGATTTATTTTACACTATACACATCGCCGGTTTTGCCTAATAATCGGACGTAGTGTGCAGGAAACCGAAAATACGCACAAAGCGTTAAAGTACGGCGATTATAATGAAATTCCCACTGGAACAACAAAAATTCACTTGGGAACAATAAATTAACTGCACACAAATAGTCACTAGACCAGCAGATATGCATGCGGATGCATATAGGTATATGTATGTGTATGGTATATATGCGCATGTGTATGTAAATGTATGTACATATGCTTGTAGGTTTGCACATCCCAATGTGATGGTCACACAAAGTGTCTACGAGTAAAAATAAATAGACTATTTGGTTGTATTTAGTATATAAAATATTAGGCAATTTGAACTATTTCATTATCCTGATAATATTAAATTGCCACGTTGGGTTGATAAAGTTTTTCAGAATTATTTGCGACCTTTTCATTTGTATTCTGCTTTATTTCTGTATAGAGGAAAATGGGCGATATATTTTGTAGCATAGAAAGGCCGTACAATGGCGACTGAGCACAGTACGATAGTGATGAACTACTGATGTGATGATACCAAGAGTCAAGGAGGAGCAAAACGACTCTCTGTGCCATTGAAAAATTGCATGCGTTGACCAATTCAGGCCAGCCGACATCTATTTATACATATTTGCTTGAGTTGGGTTAATGTGGCCAGCCATCCAAGCCGCAAAATACAGCCAAACAAATATATAAAGAAAAACAATTCGTTGTGATAGATAGAGAGAGGAGTATGGAAATGAAATAAAGAAGCCAAGTAAAATGTAAAAGGAACGACAACGAATTAAAGGTTAATTAGGGAAATGCTGCTTGTCGGTGACAAAATGCCGCAGTTGTCTAATATTCGCCCCTGACAGATCTTCAGCGTTGCTCACGAAGTGTTTTTTTTTATGAGGAGGAAGCACCGAAAGCCTTACCCTGTCAGTGTGGGACTTTAACCCGAACTAAACCTCCTACCGTCAAAGTACCGATGCCCCCGGGACTACCGTCAAGTATCATATTTCGTCGGGAGGCGGTTTGAACGTTGCACTCAACGTCAGTTACTGTTCTGATGCAAAACGTCACAGGCTGCATCTGCCTATTACCACCACTGTTAAGTCATATCTGAAGAGAACCACCCCTGTCGGAACTATACGCCCCCTCCCCCCATGTCCCTGCTCGATACCATAGAAAAGTTAGTTGCTAATAGTGGTATCGTCAGTTTACCCGCATTTTCATCTCTGGATTGGTGTGCTGCTTCACGTTCTTATTTGCCGTTCGCGCATCCGCCTTGTCTGCTCGCTATGTCGTAGTTGCTGCATTATTTCAGCAACACATGGTGAACTTTGTTCCAATTGTCCTGGCTCTTCAACGTCTTCTTCTTCTTAATTGGCGCGATAACCGCTTACGCAATTTTGGCCGAGTTTAACAAAGCGCGCCAGTAGTTTCTTTCTCATGCTAACCGGCGCCAATTGGACACACGAAGTGAAGCCAAGTCCTTCTCCACCTGATCTTTCCAACGCAGACGAGACCTTCCTCTTCCTCTACTACCACCAGCTGGTACCGCATCGAATACTTTCAGAGCCGGAGCGTTGCCGGAGGATGGTTCCATATGTAGAAGTCCACGTAAGTGGGGAAAGTTACTCATCACCATTCACTTGGGAGGGGCTAGGACGATTTTTCTGCATATGGTTCAAGCAGCTCACAACGTCCGGGATTAACCTACGTATCCTCTGGGTAGCTTCCGAACCGTTCGGAAGGGAGCTAACGTGAGAAAGCGAAACATCCCAGAATAGGTGGTTGTGCGCTTGGCTAAAACCCCCCCAATGAAAACATACACAAGGCTCTTCAACATCAGTGGTACTAAATTCTCGGGCGTGATGCTACTGCCAAGACTGTCTTCCAATTTAGCCCTTACTCTTCTGAAGCGGAGACACGTGAAAAGCACATGTTCTGCGTGCTCCTCAACTGCTGATGTGCATTGCTCGCATTATGGACTTTCTTCGTGTCTAAAGCGATGAAGGTACGCTTTAAAGTAGCCATGTCCACTTAGGATTTGGCAGAGATAGTAGTCTACTGCTCCGTGCTTTTTCTAGAACCAAGTTTTAATATTGGGGATGAGACGGTGGGTCCACCTGCCTTTATTTGCACTGTCCCATCGCGTCTGCCACTGGTCCACGCAGCGGTGGTTTATGGATTTTCTCAGTGCCAGCTGGTCGCATTGGGCTTGGTTGTTTCTCATACGTCTCATTTCGTACATCTTCTGCGCGATCAAGTCGAGTGGGCATAGACCAGCTATGATGAGCGCTGCATCTTGTGAGACTGTCCTGTAGGCAGAGCAGACTCTAAGAGCACGCAAGCGGTACGTGGAGTTACTACTTCGTACGTATGAAGTGTGCTTGAATGCATCACGCCAAACTGTTGCGCCATATAAAAGGATAGACCTCACTACTGCAGCCAGGATCTGTCTTGTCTGCTGTCTTGGTCCTTCAACGTTCGGCATTATTCTAGACAGGGCTACCCCCGCAATCGCCGGAAGCTCATTCGAGGGTCTACCAAGACGCCTAAGTATTTTACGTATGGTTTTTCAACTCTCTTTCGGCTGCTTTAAAGCGTTCACGCCTAGCCATCTCTGAACCGCTCCTATAGCTTGTTGCGCGATACTTACGAAGTGTGAATCAAGGTGTTTGAACTCTTAGCGACGCATGAGTAGAACAGCTGAGAAGAAGGTGCTTACACCTATAAAAACGAATAACCTTAATTTTTGTATTAAATGTCAGTATTTAAAAAAAATATTCAATTGTCTAAATACATTTCTTTATCTATTATTAGCGTTGAGAATAATATTAAGTCATGTCCGAAAGCGTTTTTGCACTTCATAAAGTCCTCAAAAAAGTCCTTTGCGAGTGTACCAAATGCTGTTCGTTTGGATGATAAAGTAGCGAGCTCTCCTCTTGAGATGGCCAATTTATTTACCCAGTTCTTTCAATCAAACTTCGTCCACGACCATGGTCGCTCCTATGCTGTTCCCCAATCTGCTCAGTTTTCATTTCTTAATTTTGGCAATTTGGATCTCTCTTCTCGAGACATCTTAGATGGAATTTTAACTTTGAAGCCCTTATGCCAGATTGGTGTGGACGGTCTTTCGGTACTTCTGTTTGAAAAGTATCCCATCATAGCAACTCCCCTACTCGTAAAAATTATTTTTAGTAAATCTCTTGCAGCCGGATTCTTCATTGACGATTGGAATGTGACAACAGTTAATTCAATCTTTAAAAGTGGCAATGACTAAAGACTAATTTGAAAGCTAAGTGGGTCCACTGTTTCCATCCTGTCCGTTTTCAGTTAATATTGTATTGAATCATTTTCGTGTGGAACTCAAGTTGATTGCATTTCTCCAAGGCTTTTGACACTGTGTCACAAAGAATTCCTTTGAGTAAACTGGGCTCTCTTTCCATTCCCTCGATTCTCCTTTAAAATCTTATCTAAGTGAAAAGAGAGAGTGAATTGTATGCCCCTTTCATTGCCACTTCTGGGGTACCTAAGAGTACAGGGTCCAGCACTCGAAGTGTAACCAATTAAAAAGGCCATAAATTTAGTTTGGAAGATTACTTTTATTCAATCCAAGGTAAAAACTGTGTGAATCAATTTACCTTTGCTCGATATGACCCCCTTTTGCCTTGACTATGGCCTTGAGACGGCCCAGAAACGAATCGCAAGCCGCCCGAATGTGACTTGCCGGTATTTTGGCCCACTCGCCAACAATGGCTTTAGCTTTTTTCAGCGCCTCGAGACTCGTGAATCGTTTAGTTCGTACCTTGCTCTTCAAAATGGCTCAAAGGATAGCATCCAGTGAATTTGAGAGCCATTGTGAGGACGTTATGAAGTTCGGAACGTTGTTTTTTTTAGTCATTCTTGAGTCACTCGAGCTTTGTGAGACGATGCCGACTCCTGTTGAAACGTCCATGGTCTGCCACTGAAATGTTTGTCTGCTCAATCGATGACTCATTGCCTGGTGGCCAATCGTTTTGAAAGTTAACGAATTGCTCAATTTAAAAAAAAATTCTCGTCAGAAAATGCAACGTTTGGAAATTTACCGCTTTCGGCTAAGCGAACCAACTCATTCGCTTTCTCAAGTCTGACTTGCTTTTGTTTCGGCGTGAGATCATGTGCCTTTGGGATCTTGTAAGGCTTGACTTTGAGATCATTAAATACGGTTATTTATTTATTTGATAAAAGATCACTCGTGAGGAAATTTGTATTTACTTTTACATCGAAAAAAGGATTACTGCCAGCCAATTTGATTTGAATAAAATATTGAAATTTTATTAAACCTTGAATGGATGGCAACAACAACGGAAGTCAATAAATTAAGTTGCCTAATTTTTATATCATTGATTTTCAATTCCTTTAGCATTGAAAACTCAAATCAAATGCGCTTTAAAAACCAGCTGCAATGTCTATTCGTTAACCTTCAACTATTTGACGTGAGCCATTAATTTTCTCCTGATTTCACTCTATCGAATGCATATAAATTAATAGTATTTAAACTCTCAAGAGAATCAAAGTGAACTGGCAAAACAAATGAAACAAATCGTAAAGAATCGAAAACCATACCGTCCAAATAAAGCAAAGCATTGAAGCAGCATCGAATGCTTGGTCACCGTCAATTTTTAATTGCAATTTCCGATTTAGTTTAAAAACTTATTAAGAAAGTTGGTCAAATGCTCTTGCAAGCGCTGCAGCGTCTGCTCTGCTGAAACGCCAGGAATAGCTATAGAAATGGAGTGGGATGGCGCTAGGAAATTGCAAAGCGCTGCAGAATAGTTAAAGTTTTCAGCCAAGAGTCGCTACGTCAACATCACCAACATCATTACTCGCAGTATGTATGTATGTTGTATGTATGTATGTATGTATGTATGTATATATGTACGTATATATATGATCCTACCCATACCACCACGCTGCATTTTACTGCACTGAGCTTTCTTCACTCAACAGTTGGAAGAATTCGGCAAAAGAAACTTGACTAAAGTCGGTTCCAAGCATACCATTTCGAATTTTACTTTATTTAGAAATATTGTTGGTATAATTGGTGCTATGTATGTATGTATGTATAACAGTCATGCCGCAGGATTTACCCATGCATATGCACGGTGACATTAAAAAGTCTACGTGCAGCTCCTTGAGCTACGAGAAAGAGACACAATTTTAATTTCATTGCAATGCAAGTAGATATAACGAACATACCAAATGAGTGTTCTTCAGTTTTGTATCGGAATTTGGTAAAATCATACAAAATCCTGTTTCTAAACACAAAACTCTACACACAGACATGGTACATATATGCCACACGAAACCCTGCAGTCGAACCCACTGGCTCTTTGCCACTTATTACTAGTTTATTTTGCAGGGGAAGTAGCTCGCCTTTTATATTTCTTCAATGCCAGCAACTGGTATTTTTCACACAGCAATGTTCTAGTACGACATGTCAATTGCCAGCGTTTGCATCACCGTTAGACCCTTGTTGATTCCTCTCGGGAGCATAGGGCCTCGACAAGACTCTTCCATCTTACACGGTTCTGTGCTGGTGTTTTTGCACCGTCCCATGAGATGTCGGCATCTGCTAGTTCGCGCAACATCGACTTTCTCCAAATGTTTTTGGGTCGACCGTGACCTCTGCTCCCTTGCGGGTTCCAGTCCAGTGCCATTCTCGTGATGCTGTCTGGTGGTTTTCTCAATGTGTGACCTATCCAACGCCACTTTCTGCATTTGATGGGTTCCTCGTTCGTTAATCTCGAGGGTGCGTCGTTATTGGTGGTGTTTGGCCGGAATATTCTGCAGATGTTTCGCTTCCCTACAACAATACTGCCTTTACACAAGAGCCGAATATTCGTAGTTTAGTGCGCTTGGAGATTTGCGAACTCCCCATACTGTATGCATTCGCCCGAATGCCGCCCCTGCTTTGTTTAGCCTGCAGTTGACATCTTCATCTGCTCCACTTGGTCTTGGCAATGTTGGTCTTAAGACCGACAATACGTGCCAGCGGGACTAATCTGTCCGCCTTCGTTTGCATGTCAGAGAGTTTATGAGAGAGGAGGCAGATGTCATCGGCGAAGCCCAGATCTTCAAGATGTCTGGTGAAACTCCATATGATGCCTTTTTTGCGCAGGGTCAGTTGGCTCATGACGTCATCATGGACGATGGCGAAGAGAAGGGGTGCCAAGGAACAACATTGGCTTACGCCTGCATTGGTAGTGAGTGAATCGCTGATACCGCCTTTGTGAAGCACTGCCAGTTGGGAGTTCTCGTAGAGGGCTTTGATAAGGCGGATTATCTTGAGAACTTTTGACTCAGTGCCAGCCATATTGCATCTCGTTTGATAGTGTGAAATGCCTACTTAAAAGTCTACGAACAGTATGTAGAGCGGGGAGCGTCACTCAACTGATTATTCTACTATAATCCGAAGTGTGTTGGCTAGGTCTTAGGCGTCATAAAACTATAAGCAAAAGTAAAGAAGGAGATCGGCCTGAAAAATGCGCGTGCTTGAGCGCGAATAAACGCTGGTTGTTATTTTCCAGCCAAAAATAATGCAATCGCAATATTGCATTTGAAATCCATTACTGACTTTCTTTTTTCACGTTAATTAACATGTATATATAATATAATTGGCGCGTACACCCTTTCTGGGTGTTGATGTTGTTCCACAAATGGAAGAACCTTCAGTTTCAAGTCGACTCCGTGCGGCAGATATTTTTATAAGGAGCTTTTAAATGATAGAAATACACTCGGAGGCTTGCCATTGCCTGCCGAGGGGCGACCGCTATTAGAAAAATCTTTTTCTTAATTTTGGTGTTTCACCGAGATTTGAACCTACGTTCTCTCTGTGAATTCCGAATGGTACTCACACACCAACATATTTGATATTTCAGAAGCTCAAAAGTATTATTATTAAAAAATAGCAGGAAAGTCGATAAGTTGATTGCCTTTATGTATTACTTTTAAGCAAATGGCAGATTTTTACATACAATTTATGGGAAATAGCCCCTGCAATTATTTAAGGGGGTAAACCGGTTTAAATCGATCAAAAAGTCGACTTTTTTTATTGCATAAATCGTTAGTATAACTACTCAAGAATATGCGGTAAAAATTTTAAAGCGAAATTCGCATTATTCCCGATTCTATGAGCACTAATTCTGGGATTATATTATTATTTAAAATATGGTTTTTTAAGCAAAATAGATGAAAAAATATGGTATAAAAAAACTACTTTGTGTTCAAGCGCCTCAAAAGCATGCAATTTTCAATTATTTTTTACCACAATTAGGTTCATATTCTTAGGAGATATGTTATTAATAAAAAAATGCTGTTGATTTCAGAGTCAAACAATACAATAAAGGTTTCAGCGAAATCAGAGCAAAATTGAGGGAACTATGGGACTTTTACCGCCAAAAATGTTCAGGAAAATTCGAGTCAGAGAGGCTGATATTTTGTGATTGTTTTACATCCAATTTCCAACCGATTGCCAAAAAACTGTACATTGTTGGAAAGTGGGGAGTCTTACCTAACGTACAATGAAGGTTTCAGCGAAATCAGAGCAAAATTGAAGGAACTATGGGACTTTTACTGCCAAAAATGTTCAGGAAAATTCGAATCAGAAAGGCTTTCAAATTGCAACTTCAGGAATTCCCACCAGCAAGACACTCGGATGGCGATCGTCCATGGACAGCACGCTCTAACGCCACTATCTCCCGCGGAAATAGCTTCAAAAAAATTTAAAAGTGTACCTAAAAATATAAATAAAATATGCTCTAAACTTAAACAATTTCTGATTATTCCTTCTTTGTTCAAAAAATTATCGAAAACACCAAAACTTTGGCCTCCTAAACCGGTTTCCCCCCTTAAGAAACCCTTATTGAACGCCAAAGTAACCAGAAATACAGCATCAAATTCTGTTATTTGTTCACGTAAAGATCGATATAACTTTCGATAAACGAAGAAATACCTCAAAAGCGAAACGCCGTGTCCGAATTTAACACCAATTACGGCTTCTTGCTTTCGTTGTTTCCATTGTGACTGCGCGCTGCTAAATCGTTTTCGTCGAAAGGTGCATTAGCGCAATAGTGAATATGTGTGTGTGCCTCATACTCGTGTACATACTATACAGGTACATACATAGATAGGTACATATGGACATATGTATCCATATACAGGATGCCATTGGCATTGGTTCGGTATTTTGCCGGTTCATTTTACCTTTGCGCGCCGCATGCAATTCCAACTTTTTAGTTTCATTTTATAGTTTCTCGTTCCTTTAGCGCGTCTGTGGTTAGTTTTGAGGCAAATTGATGACTCTGTAAGTAAGTTCTTCGGTTAATAGGTTATAATTGGTAATTTTACTTTGGAATTTGTACAAAGTTAGCCGTATTCCTCACTGCTTATTCCTTCTATGCAATCGCTTTCTCTACTTCACAGTTTAAAGTTCGTTTGTTTAATGTTTATTTTACTTTTCACTTTTCGTCCGTTAGTATTTAAGCTGTTTTATCTACATACTTACGTGCCGGTGCATATATGTACAAAAATACTTATATATGTATGTATGTACATCGGAGAGTTGCTAGTTGCTCAACAAAAATTTTGATATTATGAAATTACGTTTCACTCTTTCTTATTTATTTATTTATTCATTGCATTAGTAGATTAAATTAAATCTAAGCAATGGGAATTAAGCGCCAGCACCTAACGTTTTTGGGCTACTTTTGTATCGATCAATATGATATGTACGAGTATGTACTTATTATTTAAGGGGTTAGGTGGGTTTGAAAATTTCAAAAAATCGATTTTTTTTTTGTCTTATTAAATAGTATAATATGTTTAAAATATTCTCCTAAAATTTCAAATTGATCCGAGTAAAATTCTACGAGATAGACCCTTCAGAAGTTCCGCCCATCAGGCCATGTCAGTGCAGCGTTTCGTTTTTAAACGCGTTTATCTCAAAACTCGATTTTTTAAGTCGGTGGACACGATTTCTCGAAAAGTTATGAAGCGATTTTGTTCAAATTTTGCACACGTCTTTGGAATAACATTATCAAGTTATTGAACGAAGGATTTTTTTTGTTTTTTATTACAACTAATTTTTTCGAGCCAACACATGACGAAAATTTTACCAAAAAAATGTGTTTTTTTGTTCAAAGTCTGTCAAAAATTCAAATTAAATTTGTTTTTTTTTTCCTTCGTCCAGTAACGAGATTGATCCATGTACTAACGAAATATTTTTGGTTTTTTGATTTTAGATGAACCAATAATGAGTTATGCTGCCCACGGCAAGAGCATTTTTTTGTGAGACGTTAAGGGAGATGAGGTACCAACGGCTGAGTTTTCGGAATTTTTAAATAAAAATTTCACAAAATACTGTTTAAATATGTATCTTTGATATGCTGAATTGTTTAAATAAAATATATGATTGTATATATTGAAAAAAAAAATAGTAAAAATACCCTTTTTTTGAACCTCTGTAACCCACCTAACCCCTTAAATACAGAGGATCGCACTTCAAAAAATGTGTTAAGTTTATATAAAAACTGTACAAATGACTTTTCGCCAAAAGTCACTTCTTGTCGTAAATAATCCAATTCTGGAGAATTGATTAGAATCTGGTTCATGGGAAAGCTACCAATATTGCACTTTGGACGGCGTGCAATAGGGAAGACAGTTTTTCACAGATTTTAACAATTTTTTTGTTTATATGCTAGAAAATGATTTTGGAAGAGATTGTCTGGACCCGGCAAGGTTGTCCCCTGTAGCCCCTACCCTTCGCCATCGACCTTGATATCGTCATGAGCCAACTGACCCTGCACAAAAAAGGCATCGTATGAAGTTTCAGCAGACATCTTGAGGATCTTGGCTTCGCCGATGACATCTGCCTCCTCTCTCACAAACTCTCTGACATGCAAGCGAACGCGGACACACTAGTCGCGCTGGCACGCACTGTCGGATTGGAGGTCAACATCGCCAAGACCAAGGCTATGAGAGTTAACCACAATAACGCAATGCAGATATTGGTTGACGGATGTCCGGTGGAATTCATAGAAAGCTACCTCGGCTACCTCGGCTGCATCATCACGGTAGATGGTGGAGCAGATGAAGATGTCAACTGCAAGCTAAACAAAGCAAGAGCGGCATTCGGGCGAATGCGTACATTATAGGGGAGTTCACAAATCTCCAGGCGCACTAAACTACGAAGTGAAACATGGCTGGTCTCTAACACCATCACACAAAGGCTACAATCCTTCATCAACAAATGCCTCCGCATCATCTGCAGAATATTCTGGCCGAACACTATTATCAACGACGCACTGTGGAGATTAACGAATGAGGAACCCATCCTTAGGCAAATCAAACGCAGACAGTGGCGATAGATAGTTCACACATTGAGAAAACCACCAGATATTATCACGAGAATGGCACTGGACTGGAACCCGCAAGAGAGCAGAGGTGTTAAAACAACAGCACAGAACCGTGTAGAGTCTTGTCGAGGCCCAATGCTCCCGAGAGGAGTGAAGAAGGAAAAAAAACCAAAAAAAGTCTGGACCCGAATTTCAATGTTTTTATTATTATATTAAAACACCCCTTTATATAATACTACTTTTATGAAAAATCCAGAAAAACTTTAGAAACAAAAAAATGTATGTATTCAAATTCTGTTTGAATTTTTTTTAATATAGTACGCCATAATATATCGTACGAAAATTTTCAACCCCTGAATACCTCAAGGTCAAACCTAGAAGATTTACCGCGAAAATTTCAAAAGATTGATACCTATATAGGTTTTCGGGTCACTGAATTCGAATTCGTTGTCTGTATGTCCTTGTGAGGTCAAATTAAAGGTCGAACAAAGAATATTTTCAGGAAAAATCTAAAAAAGATATATATACATATGTTTTGGGGTTACTGAATCCGAATTCGTTGTCCCTTCGTCCTTTCGAGGTTACATTGGAGGTCAGTTCAAGGTCAAACAAAGAATATTTACCGCAAAAATTAAAAAATATATATATACATATACATTTAAAGTGCTGAATCTGAATTCGTTGTCCGTTTGCCCTTGCGAAGTCAAATAGAGAATATTTACTGCAGAAATCTAAAAAAAAATATATACGTTTCTGGGGTTACTGAATCCAAATTCGTTGCCTTTGCGTGGTCGAATTGAAGGCCATGTCGATGTTAATGCCGGTAATTGTCTATAGCGGAATCAGCCATGAGTCGCTAACAATCGTACTGCATTTTATATGACACCCAGCAGTTGAAGGCCTAGGAGAAAAATGATGTATTGTAAGTTTTTTAGCATTTTTTAAATTTGGGTTTGTTGTATTCTTGAATCGAGGATGAGAGGGTCTCATATAAATTTATGATACAAAACATATTTATTTATTTCTTCATATCATTCTTAAGTCACAAAAGCAAGAAAAAACAACACTTCATTTTTTACATAAAACGTAGTACTAAGATCGCGTTTCACGTGAAATGGATGTCAAAATCCATAGCAATTGCATTGCCACGAAATTTCGTATGTATCTCACGACAAACTGGTACTCTGTTCATACCATGAAAACACCGCTCAGCATGCCAGCAATATGGTGCGAGCAACATGATGCCAGCAACATTTTTCCCAGGATATGGTATTTTTAAGCGAAACATCAGCAAAGAGTGTAATTAAATCTACTTTATATGTTAATTTGTTAACCGAAATTCGCTAATTGCTTCTGAGACGATGCTCATAAAATTGATGCTTCTTCTCATTTGGCAATCAATGGTGCTAGCAACATTTAACGGCAAGCCAGATGCATGTTGCTGGTGAAATGGTACTGCCATGCACTAGTACGCACGAGTACTAGCTCTAACGGTAAGTAGCTGCAGCAACATGTAAATATAGCAACTAAAAGTCTGCGCTCACTCTGTTTCTTTTAATAATACCGTTATTTTATTACGAAATTCTCTCTTTTTCACTTTTCATTCTTTGTTGTTATAATTGGCCGATTAGTGAACTTAGTTGCACATTTTATTTGCTTCTAGAAACATTTTTGGAATGCAGTTTTATAGCTGATTAAATTTAACTAAGTATTAGTGGCTGAACAATTTCACTTATTGTTACATTTTGTTACTCGTATGTATATGTAGAGAATTATAAAAAAAAAATCAAAATAAATTTGAAAATTTGCAGCTATTAGCCCGGCGTCTGTCTTTCCATGAAATTCTCCAAACCAAACTATCCTCAAAACGGCCGAGAATTGTCAAATTGGATGTCATAGAAAACAATGCTGCCAATTTAAAACATTCCGTTTAAGAAAAACGCCATTTACGGATGTTTGTATGTACATATATGCGGCTGGTTTTTTTTTTTGTTTTTTGGTTTTTTATTTTGTAGTTCCATTCCTTGCCACTGCTGGGCTTATTAAATTTCCACCCTTAGTGCGAAGTTAATGTTGCCGCAAGTGGTGGATATGAATTTACTACATGAAATTAACTACAAACACAACCAAATCGCTGAACGAACTTCGTCGGCCGGAATGTTGCTGTCGTGTGATATTCGCCGCAACATTTCGCCCAGTTAAACAGAGTCCAAATAAAATTCGTATCAAAAGCGAAAACTTTTAATCACAATTATATATTATATGTAGTCAATATAATTTCCTTCCTGCCACCGCCGACAAGGCAGCACCAAAATTGAAAATAAATCTATTTACGACGAACGCCACTTTGGCTGTGTTCAATTCAATCGTATATGCGGCAGTGTGCTTTAATTTTGACAGCGCAGTTTCGCCCGACGAAGTTCGCTCAGCGATTTGGTTCTGCTTGCATTATTAAATATATATATGCCTATGTGCATATCAATTGTGCATTGCAATATATACGTTTTGTTTTTATAATCGTACCTGTGTGTTGCATTCATTCAACTGCTTGAATCTCAACTGAAACTGAGTATGCGTGCACATACATATGCATGTATGCCTACCTATCGTATGCTAGTGCAAATTACGTACATAAGTACATACAATGTATATACCTATGCACAAAGTATGCTTTGTTGCTCTCATGAACTCAGCCAACTGCATGCCAAACTTGCTTTTGCGCATAAGAGCAGAGCACAATATTGTTGTGTCAAGTAGCACATTAGACATAAACAAATATCAAGGGGGTGTAGCTCAGTGGTAGAGTGCTCGCTTCGCATGTGAGAAGTCCCGGGTTCAAACCCCGGCACCTCCATAGACAGAGAAGGTATCTGATTGTTTTTTATTTTTTTTATTTAATATTTTTTTATATATATTATTTATATATATTTTTTTTTAATATTTCTATGGAAAAATTCTTTCAATATGTACACATTTACATACCATAATATGTATAATAAATAAATGGATTGCTACAATGTCTCCAATTTTGTATACACAGTTACATTCATACTCGTACATAGCTTAAGAAAGCAATATAAACTAGCGAACACTTGTAAAGCGGTCAATTACGGTTGAAGTTTGACGAAATTTATAGTAGGCTTAGAATTTTTTAGTTTTTTGCCTTCAGGTATTTGAACTGTTTTCCTTATTATTTGAAATTTGAATATGTGACGTTAGTGATTGAATCTCGTGAAAAAAGGAGAAAATGGCGCACCATAAAAAAGTGAGTGAATGTCACAAAAACTACGCTCTTCGCGAAATTAATGCTAATGTTAGGTTAGGTCCGCTTCCTCCAATCAAGACAGACACATCGGGTCATCAATGAATCCAATGGTGGTCATATGTTGACTCCATGGATTGGGTCCTGTAATAATACCGACCATCGACCGAACGTCTTTCCTTCCAAGTTTTAGAAGAAAGTTTGACAGTTTTCTGTTCGACTTGTCACAAAACATTTTGCAGTTCTGCAGCGTTCTAGACCGGACCATCGCTCTTTATGCAGATTGCCTACATAATCGCTGATCCAATTCATGATTCCTGCGGAACTGATTCCGATTATTAGCTCTGGCTCCTGTGGGGGCACCGCTGATTCACGGTTGGCCAATTCGTCGGCGATTTCGTTTCCTTGAACACCGGAGTCTCCAGGAACCCATATAAGTACAAGCCTGTTTTGTCTTGCGACAGAATTGAACTTCTTCTTTCATTCTTGAACAATCTTTGAGGTTTGCTTCGCGTTCTTCAGGGCCTTCAGTGCGGCCTGACTGTCACTGAAAACTCCAATCTGTTTCCCGCTCCATCTCCTCTCGATTATCCATTCGGCTACTTTCAGGATGGCAAAAACTTCTGTTAGGAAAACAGTTGCCATTACCCCCATAGCATAGTGATACTTATTACTATCGTTTAAGGACCATCCGGCTCCAGACCCTATTTCATTCTTGAACCCATCGGTAAAGAAAATATCCGTGAAGCCTCTCTGCATGCATTCTGGAAATCTGACATCAAATTTCCTTCCAAATGAAACTGTGGGTATCAGGTCGTCTTTAGGAGCCAAAAACAGTGGATACTGCTCAGATAGCAACTTAAAGATTTCTCTGTGTCCCGAAGTTCCGTCTTCGTGCCAGAAACCATATTTATGGAGTCTACACATTGCTTTTATCGCTTCCTGTGTACTGGCACAGGTACTGAGCCTTATCACAATTCGCATGCCCCTCCAAGCCAGTAATAATACGTTTTTCCGTCTATAGGCAACGATTCAATTTTTTGTAATTTTTGGGTTTTTTATTTCGGGTAGAATAAATTTTCTATTCGTTTGGATTGTTCCCGTTATATAACACTTAATTTCAAGTAATAGATCGGCCAAGGGAATGCTTGAAAAATATCTATCGTTGAAAATGTGGTGCCCCACAGCGTCAGGGTTGGATTGTAATAAATTATTATATAGAGGCAAAACTATTCTTGTGCTCACCGGGAGATCTAACTAATTTCTCAGTGCTAAAACTGTCCTAATATGACATAACATATGGTTTGTACGTATCCAACATTGGCGTACGCAAGGACATAAATACGGATGGATACCCCAACCCCTTGGTTGGTTTTACTTTGGTTGTAAGTAATGTGAATCACTCTCCCTTTGAATTTCACAATCGATTCAAATTTTTCACGACATCTGGTATCAATGTAATCTACATTATTACTAATTTTCCGCGTCCGCGTTGTCATGGTTTGCGTACTTTCGACATTTTCACTTGTATGAAGCATCCGAAATATTTTTAAAAATCATCCTCTCCTGAAGATTTCGGCAAAGTATGGGATCCTACGTATGTTGTCCTTTGACCAATAATCCCATAGGTTCGGAAGTGGTATTGTCCCCATAAGCAATGTTATGCCAAGAAATGCTCGCAATTCCTCCGTTCCTCTGTTCCACGTGGACCGTTTTGCTAAACGTTGTCCTCATATTTTATCATTTGCGGGTCGATTAGTCTCGGCAACTATCGTCTTGATGAACTCATTGGTGAAGAGTGTATTGAAAAACTCTATCGGTTCTGTGTAATTTGGATTGAGTTGTGATTCAGATCTAAATTGTATTTTTTTCTGGAATGACATCCGGATTTGTGAATGCTTACTTCTCCACACTGGTACTATCACTGCTAATGTGTAAATGCCTGAGTGGATTCCTTATTGCACGGATTTCTCTTCCACTTGACGAAGAAATGCCATCATCTTCCGTATTGTCAGAATCAAAGTAATATTCTTCAGAACTATCACTATCTAACGTCTCATTTCTAGATCGCTTAGCCATCGTGCGAAGGATAAAATATAAAATATATAAAACCTGAGACTGAATCATAAGTTTAGATTATAGGGAAGATTTTATCGCTAATGGCCCCTAATGTATTTGCATGAAAACGTGACTCTTTTACTATACCTAAACATATTGTATCGCTCAGAACGACAGACGTCGTGAGTCTTCCAGCTACGAACTAATTTGGGCGGTTATATTCGGGCACGCGTCCGGAACGGGAAAACGGCTTGGGCAACTATATGCCGACACTCGTCCCCAAAGGGTTAACATTTTTTGGGCTAGATTGTGGTAATAAAGTACACCGCAGTATACAAAATGATCAGTTAAGCACGGTGGTAGCAATGTAATGTTGTGGGGATGTATGAGTGCAAAACGGTCGGATTTATATCCAAATATTAAAGAAGAATTTGAGAGTGTTAGCGCCAATAACCTTGGGCTTTCGGGTCATTATTTCATCTAGCAAAATAACGATCCAAAGCATACAGCTCACAATGTGAATCTTTGGATATTATAAAGGGTGGTTAAATTTTAAGGACCGATGTTGAATGTCGACCACACCTAAGCGTCAAGTTTCTTTTGCATTTCATTTGACATTTTTCAATTTCAGACTAACTCAATTCGAACAATGGAAAGGTACACAATCGAGCAACGCGTTAAAGTTATTCAGGCTTATTATGAAAACGGGCGTTCAAATCAAAATCCATATCTCGCACTTCGTGATTTTTTCAGTTAATTTAATCGTCCAAATATGCGTACAATCGGAAAAATTGGGCAAAAGTTAGAGCAGACCGGGTCTGTAGGAGATATGAAAATACTAGTGCATGCTCGTACAGCTCGTACTGCAGAAAATATTGCTGCTGTTCGCGATAGTGTGATTGAAGAGCCGTCCACCTCAACTCGTCGTCGTGCCCAACAATTGCACCTCTCACGCTCGTCGTTGATGAACATTATGCATGATGTGATTTACATGCTTACAGAGTGCAATTGACTCAAGAACTAAAGCCTCTTGATCATTTCAAGCGTCATCAATGGTCAGAATGGTGGCAGGAAATGGCAACAGTGAATGACCAATTTTCGAAGAAAATCATCTTCAGTGATGAGGCACATTTTCACCTCAGTGGATTCGTCAATAAGCAGAATTGCCGCATTTGGGCGAATGATAATCCCAGAGTGATTGCCGAAAAACCAATGCACCCACAAAGAGTGACTGTTTAGTGCGGTTTATGGGCCGGCGGCATCATTGGGCCGTATTTTTCTCAAAATGAGGCCCGTCAGGCAGTTACTGTGAATAGCGTCAGCAGGACGGTGCCACTTGTCACGCAGCTAACGAAACAATGGCTTTTTTGCGCGAAAAATTTGATGGCCGAATAATCTCACGTCGCGGCGATGTCAATTGGCCGCCAAGATCATGTGATTTGACACCGTTGGACTTCTTTCTTTGAGGGTATTTGAAAGAAAAGGTGTACGTCGATAAGCCAGCAACAATTCAAGAGCACATTAACGGCATAGAACCTTAATTATGCCTCAGCGTCATCGAAAATTTGGACCATCGAATGGAGGTGTGCCGCCATTTGGCCGATATTTTGCTCCATACGTAATTGAGCCATACCAATATTATCATAATAAAGAGAAATGACAATAATTTCCTAAAAAAAATTGTATTTTATTCAAAATCAACACCGGCCCTTGAAACTTAATTACCCTTTATAAGACCCCGAGTGTTTTGGAAACACCACCTCAGTTGCCGCATCTAAATCCGATCGAGCACTTTTGGGTGGGTTTGGTGTGTGCTAGACTGACTATACTGACTAAAAGAGTGCATTTCAAACCATAAAATTGCGTGTTTCTTAACGAACCGCAAAACTTATTGAACAACCTAGTAAAGTCATGCTAGCTGATTGACGCTTTAAAAAGATAGCTACTCTTGCACCAATTTCTTTGTAGTGTTTTAGTGATTTTCATGCTTCTCTGATTGCTAATAGTTCTGCCCGGAATAGGATTGCATGGTCAAGAAGTCGAATTGATTTGAATAAGTTGGGCGGATCCAAATAGGAGCCAGCTCTCACACCACTGTTCATCTTAGAGCCGTCCGTGTAGATTTCAATATCGTTTATTTGTAGTTAAACCATGTCTTATCTGAAAAAGAGTAAAAAGAAAAATAATAGTATCGGGAAGTTATAGACATATATAAGTATCAATTACGGTGTGCACCTTGTATCTTGGTCATCATTTTAGTAGTATTTGAAGCTAATCATTTTTTCTCCAATTTGGTGATTGTATAAAATAATAGAATATATAAAATTTATTATACACAGTGATTGCATTTATTTAAGCTTTAGTGTTTTATAATATGCACACAATCAAGATAGAGAGTCAAACACACACACACATATACACATGAAAGCAAGCGTAAATGTAGTACATTATAATGTCTGAACAGATATGAGCCCTATGCATAAATTTGTCGGCCGAAAGCATACAGGCAGGCAGACGGATGGCTAGGGACCAACACTAGCACAATAGTGGATGGCGCTTATATGTGTATATGTATGTAAGTGTGTGTATGTTGTACTCGTATACATCACCTACATACTTATGCATGTACATACCTATGAAACAGGAACATCCAAGCGGCAATTCAACAGAGATATGTTGGCTCTCATTGTACGAGTATTTGTGTGGTTATTACACATACGCGTACATACATACTCATATAATGTGTGGGTAACGTGTCCTAGAAATTCAAAATCACACACTTGCATAAAACAAAATACGCACACACGTGCATGCATACGAATATTTGCAAGTATGCATGGTTGTATGTAGGTAATTTCATTCATAGCTGCAAATTATGCGACAATATAAATGCGAGATATTCTCATTTACGTTCCAGAATAACAGTTTATGACTGCATCCCATTGTTGTTGGCGGTGAGAGTCAAGCAGGCGCGTCAGTCAGCCTCATTGTGTGGCAGACACAGGAAGTGAAGGAGGGCAGGCGGCTAATGCAGTCAAGGCGAACAAGTAACCGAACCAGCTAACCGACCAACCAAGTAACCAGCACTTGTGGCCTTGTTGGGTGAGGAAACAGTGCCGGATGACATGTATCTTTGTCTCATGTTGTCTACTTGTCTCTCGGCATGATTGTCCTGTAGCTGGTGAACGCGCGCGAGCTGTTTATCGTTGTGCACTTGAGATATGCGAAATGTTTTATGGTTATGCTACGTGTCTGGAATGTGATATGGTTAGTCAGATATATACGTATGTATGTGCATACACATACAAACACACAATATGAGGATGTATGCCAGCACCCACAAACATTCGCACACATACATGCACCTACTTGTATGTATATTCACATATAGAACAGCCGTACTCTTCAGGAAATACATAATTCCAATGTCACTGTAACAAGCAAATGAAAATGCCAACAACAACAAGTTGGAAAAAAAGGAGACCAACAACAAATATTGTGCTTTTAAAGCTGTGACAATAACCACCAACACCATCAACAACCGAAACTCATCTACTTTCAAATAAACTCATATTTTTGCATAAACCTAATCTTAACATTCCTAATTTTTTCTCTCTATCTCCTTTACACATTCACATTCATACATTTTCATTTGTTTTATCTGTTGTGTGGTTGATGATGATTTTTTTTAATGCTCACATGTGCTTGCCATACCCCCACACACATACATATTTTTAATAAATAAGCGGAAAATTTTTTAAAACCACATTTTGCGGACTTAAAAATATTTTTCATCTTGTTTGCATTCGTGCCTCGGCAGCGACATATCACGTCCCTTCTGCTCACTGTAAGCACACACTTTTATGGGCGTTGCTATGTGTGTTCTGCGTGCGTTTGATTAACTGTATGGGAAAGGTAAATGAGCTTAAAAGCAATTCCGTACTCATTGTTGCCACTTCTCGACACTTGGTGTGTTGCACATGTAACGTTTTATTATAACTTCAAATATTAGACACATAAATTGGTACAAAGCAAATTATCTCCATTCACATGGAAGTACAAACGAGTAGGTATGAATTTGCTTTCGCAAATAAAAAGTGTAATGGTGAATTTCTTTGAGTTTCTAGAATTACTTTTTACGAAATTATGATTTAGTGATATGTTTATATATTATATTCTATTTGTAGATGTCTCCCACATTTTACCAAAATCTAACCGCGAAAGCTCAATAAGTACTCTTAAAAGCGTCACTGGCCCAATTTCATTGATTACACTGTGCAACAATTTGAGGGTGATTGTCTGACGACGGAATGATTCCAACTCTGTATATTAACCCTTAACGGCCGAAAGGCCCCGCTACGGGAACATGAAAAGAATTTAGTTTTAATTTCATTTATTTATCATCGTTGTAGTTTTCTTTAACAAATATTGCAACTTTGTACATCCCTGGTTTGTTCATCATACACTGACAAGAAATATTCACCGTAATATAACGTTTTAAGACGTAAATATAATATTGTGGAATATTCACAACAGATCTTTTGCATTGATATTCAGAGTAGCTTGCGATTTAGAAGCTTCCAACGTGCAAATAGGTAGATATAACTACTGGTTTTTGTTTGTAAATGCAGAAATTACTTTTTCACGTTGAATTCATTACTGTAAAAACTAAAGGGTGATTTTTTAGCTATTATCTTTTTAAACAGTTGGCTTAAACAGCTGACGCACGTTTCGTGTTTTGTTTCACTGTCAAACATCTTCAGTTTGGTCCATAATTTCACCATGAATCGTCTTACAAACGAACAACGCTTGCAAATCATTGAATTTTATTATAAAAATGTGTGTTCTTTTAAGAAAGTCAATCGCGCGCTTCTTCTCTTTTATGGCCAGTTTAATAGACCCACTGAAGCGGCTATTCGAGCTATTGTGTCTAAATTTAGAACCAAATTTACATTATTGGACATCAAAGCACCAACGCGCTTACGTAGAGTGCGAACTGAATAAAATATCGCAGCTGAATCGGCCAGTGTTAATGATGACCATCAACCATCGATTCGTCGCCGTTCGCAGCAATTGGGCCTCTGTTACTCAACAACGTGGGAAATTTTGCGAAAGGATTTAGGTGTAAAGCCTTTCAAAATACAGCTGGTGCAACGCAGAATTTTTGGTGAATGGGCTCTTGGAAAGTTGGCCGAAGATCCACTTTTTTTTGGATCAATGGGTACGTAGATAAGATCACAGTTTGGTGCGCTTTATGGGCTGGAGGTATCATTGGACCGTACTTCTTCAAAGATGCTGCGAATCGCAACGTAAGCGCTCACCATGCCACCGTGAAATGATATCCAACTTTTTTTGCTTTTTTGCCCAAAATGCAAGAGCTTGACTTGCATGACATGTGGTTCCAGTAAGACGGTGCCACATGCCACACAACACGCGTAACAATGGACTTGTTGAGAGGCGAGTTCGGTGAACATTTTATTTCACGTCACGACCTGTCAATTGGCCACCCAGATCGTACGATATAACGCCTTTAGATTATTTTTTGTAGGTCTATGTTAAAGCTTATGTCTATTCAGACAAGCCTGCTTCAATTAACGCATTGGAAGACAACATTAAAGCATATTTATGTGAGATACCGGCCGAAACATTGGAACGAGTATGCCAAAATCGAACTAAGCGGATGGACCATTTGAAGCGCAATCGCGGTCAACATTTGCATGAAATAATCTTCAAATTTAAATTATATGGACTGTACTATCGATTTAAATAAAAATTGCATGCATTTTTCTGAATTTTACGTGTGTTTTTATGAAAAACTTTCCTATAGCTCTTAAAAAATTTTTTATTTGAATAAAGCACACGATTTAATCAAAAAGGCTTCACCGTAACGCAGAGGATTCACCGTGACGCAAGTGTAATTTTGATTTTTTAAACAAATTTTCAGCGATTTTCAATTTTTTTCATGTTGAGGCCATTTATATTCACTAGAACTATTAGTGCGACACATTATTTAAGATTAATTATAAATAATCATTAATTTTATTGCAAAATATATGCAGTCTTCACCGTGTCGATCTTGTTATTCCCAATACAAGTTTGTTATGATACTTCCAAGGTATACAAACCGATAAATTCAATCATGAGTTTATTTTCTGCCCCAGTGGATCAAGTTAGCAAAGTTAAATGTTGCTTTTACTAGAGTAAAACTAATTTGACATTTTATTTTTATGTAAGGCTTCACCAATTTTATTGATAGGCTTCACCGTGACCCAAAAAAGCATTAATATTTTTGTGCACCATTAAAGAAAATTCTATTTTTTTTAAATATAAATGGCTTTTGTTTGTAAACACAGAAATTACTTTTTCTCGTTGGATTCATTACTGTAAAAACTATTTATTTAAAAACGTCTGGGACATGGAATTCTGCGCTAGGCGGAGAGTCGCCCAAATATACTTTTATTTTTGCCCTCCCCCGAAAATAAGCGCCAGCGCGTATTTGGACCAAAATAGAAACTAAGACAGTGTCTCATTTTCGGAAAAAAGCGGTACGACATCGTTTACGCCGGCAAAGTCGTAGACAATATACAGAGTATCTCCCTCAAATGCGTCTAATGTTTAATATTTGCATTTATTTTACTGTCATAATAAACCTGTGCCCGGAGATAAATCGAGTGGCATACTCTTTCAGTATTTCTCAACTACACATATGACGTTCGCTAAAGATGCGATAAGCAGATAGTTGATAAGCAGTGATTAGCTTAGATCACAAAACTAAACTTAAATTAGCAGTCACAGCAGAAAGTTCAAGTTGAGTGGAAGTGGAAATTGGTGAGGAATATGGCTTTTATTATTGTTATTGTTGAATACATCCAATTAATTTCCACGCAATTATTTATATTTATCTACAGTGGACCCTTTACAATGAACGCATCTGAATATGTGATTGGCGGTCTGGCTGCTGTCGGTGCGACGATTTTCACTAATCCGCTTGATGTGAGTTGTAAAGCAAAATTAATAAATATACCTAAAGTCTTTGAATCAACTATTTATATGGTATAAAATCGTCTTAATGTGAATTAAAAACTATAAAATAATTTCGCGTAGCTCCATAAAGATTCCCAAACGTCGAGGCTACGCTAAAAAATTGTATTTTAATACTCGTAGTTATAAAAATACTTGTAAGATTTTAATCGTCGATAAAACATACACGAATCCCGTTCGTTAACTGAAAGATTGTATAGTAATTTCCGAAAAAATCCGATAGACTGCCTAAAAAATATTGACAGTATCTTAACAGTGTGTGAAAACTTTAAAGCCGGTTTTTCTATAAGTATTTTGGCTTTTTGCAATATGATGTATTTCTAAGCAGTGTGCGATACCGTGGAAAGTGCGATAAGATTAAACTTGATTTACGTGCATAATTCATGCATTCATTATAATAATAATTACCCAATGCGTGAACCCGAGTTTTTCTATTTAAATGTTCTAATATGTTTCTAAATGTTTTTTTTTTGTGTGTCTGGACAACTAGCAAGTACAGCACTCAGACACAATTAAATCCATTGTACTGCACACGCATTCCCTTTTCAATTTTCTTTCTCAAGTTTCTACTCGAGCTCCGAAGAAATCTGAGTAGATCTTGTTGTGCCAAGAAGCCAAGGTGATCCCTTCTTAACATATGAGTGCCAAAGACCTCAAGCCTGATTCGAGCGAGGGCCGGACAGATGCACAGAAAGTGGTCCGCCGTCTCATCCTCCGCTCCACATGCTGGCCAGAGTGCACTCTCTGAGATCCCCACCCTTTCCATGTACTTCGCCCACAGAAAGAGGCCCGTCATCAGTTCAATCAGCTGCTTACAGTCGCCTCTGCTTAATGACAGGAGGAACTGCGACAGTCGGTCGGCTATGGCAGTTAACATCAGTTTTGTCCATCTGCTGCCTCCTCAGCCTGCCAAGCTCGCTTGTGGGTTAGAGTAATCCGTTCGCTAACCGTGGCTTTGATGGCTGCAGAAAGGAGTTGCAGAACGGGCTCCGGGCCAAAGAAGTTGGCTTCAGAGCCCATTCTGGCTAAAGAGTCAGAGATCTAGTTACCGCGATACCCACGTGTCACGGGGCCCATGTTAACATCAGGATGTTATGTCTGCAGACATAGTTTAACTGGGACTTACAGTACTCGACTACCCTTGAAGTGGTTGGGAGGCTGTCTTCTTCACTAAAACGAAACAATCATTTCTTAAAATCTATATATATAAATGTGAAAATCTGTCCCTATATTCCCTTAAAACTCGAGAACGGCTGAACGGATTTATCTTATCTTGGTCTTGAATTATTCGTGGAGGTCTAGGGAAGGTTTAAAAGGTGAGAAAAATTCGAATAATTGCCGGGAAAATGGTCAAAACGTGGACCCGGGTAACCTTTGGTTGTGTATGTACAATATGGGTATCAAATGAAAGCTGTTGATAAGTGCTTTGATACGGGGTAATTTTCATACCTATTGATGACTAGGGTCTCGAAATATATGCCAAAACGTGGACCCGTCGTGTCTTTAAACCGAATTAAACCAAACTTACACACATTGTTAAGGAGGTATTGAAGATGGTTTCCGTATAGTTTGGATACCTATTGGTAGATACGGTCTCGAGATATAGGTCAAAACGTGGACCCGGGTAACCTGGGGATGTGTATGTACAATATGGGTATCAAATGGAAGCTGTTGGTGAATGCTTTAGTTCAGAGTATTTCCATCCGCTCCGTGACTAGGGTCTCGAGATAGAGACCAAAACGTGGACCCTAGAATATGTTTGTACAATATAAATATCAAATGAAAGCTGTGGTTAAGTGCTTTAATACGGGTTAATTTTCATACCTATTGATGACTAGGGTCTCGAAATATATGCCAAAACGTGGACCCGCCGTGTCTTTAAACCGAATTAAACCGAACTTACACACATTGTTAAGTAGGTATTGAAGATGGTTTCCGTATAGTTTGAATACCTATTGGTAGATAGGGTCTCGAGATATAGGTCAAAACGTGGACCCGGGTAACCCTAGGATGTGTTTGTACAATATGGGTAGCAAATGGAAGCTGCTGATGATTCTATAGTATAGAGTATTTTTAATGCCCCTACGTAACTAGGGTCTCGAGATATAGACCAAAACGTGGACCTGGATAACCCTAGGATGTGTTTGAACCGGTACCTTACCTGTATATAGGTGACCACCACAATCAAATTTTAAAAAAGTACAGAAAAGGCTATTGTGACATCTTTAGAAAGTATGTTGAATGAAAAAAATCAACTAATTCAACTGTTTAAACATTTTACGAGTTCTATAAAGAAAACTTAATATGAAAAATTTCTTGCGATATAAAACAAACATTTTATGTATGGTGGTGCGAAGCCCACTGGGTGATGCTAGTAACTTTATAAAAAAGGAAAAGAAAAAGGCTTGTTTTGTTTATAGTTAAAATTGTTTTCTTTCATTTAGAATTATTTTAGCGCACATTTTGTTTTTAATCTTTGAAAAGAAAATAGCGCAAAAAAAGTTTAGAAAAGCATTTCTTAAAACATAATACAAAGTTCGCGTTTCACGTGAAATGGCTGCCAAAGTCCATACAAATTGCATTGCTGTGAAATTAAAATTTGAAAAAGGCGAACAAAGAAGCATCGAGACAGTAACTCTCCTAAAACACTCAAGCTAAAAAGCCCATAGTATTCGAAGCTTGGAAAATAAAAGCGTTGATAGTCAATGAGGATAGGAGAGAAAGTACAGAGAGATATCTCTTGATAGAATAGAGACCGAGATAGAGATAACTAGTCCTGTAAGAATTTTCCAGATACTTTAGTAAATGCGAAAATATTCTCCAGTTTGAGATAACGAATTTTACTCATTCCCATGACAACGGAACGCAAAATTCGTTGCCTTGCTCTAGCAAAGGCAGGACACTCACAGAGAAAGTGCTTAGTGCTATCCGCCTCCTCCAAGCATGGCAGGCACACTGGGTCCTCAATGATTCCAATGGTGGTCATATTGTAACCCCATGGGTTGTGTCCTGTAATGATACCGACCATCAACCGAACGTCTTTCCTTTTCTGTTCGGACTTGTCAGAAAACACTTTGCAGTTCTGCAGCGTTCTAGACCGGGCCATCGCTCTTTATGTAAATTGCATACATAGCCGCTGATCCAATTCATGATTTCTGTAGAAGTAGTTTCGATTATTGGCTCTGTTCCTTGTGAGAAACCCGCTGATCCGCAGTTGGTCAATTCATCGGCAATTTCATTTCCATTGCCGTAAAATATGCGTGAAATTTCGTATGTATCTCACGGCTAAGCAGTATTCAGTTCACGCAGTGAAAACACCGCGCAAAATAATGACACCAAAATTTTATTTATTATACATTTTTTTTCGGTGTGCAATTTTGCTTTTTTGTGTTTGAATAGAAGAAACTAAGTACGAATTGGACCTCTGCATCCCCAAAATACCTCGGATATAAACTTTTGTTTCGGGCCCAAAGCGAAAAGTTCATTATCAATAGAAATTTTTCTTCTCCTCAAGGTCATCAAAACTCGCATCCAACTTCAAGGAGAACTAGCAGCGCGTGGCACATACGTAGTACCATATAAAGGTATTCTGCATGGGCTCGTTACTGTAATACGCAACGATGGTTGGTCGGGTTTGCAGAAAGGACTGGTGCCGACTATGCACTTTCAGTTTATTGTGAATGGCATAAGGTAAGTCGAAAGCAAGAAAATACTTCTACTATCGCTTCTAATTCTCGCTACTCTTCATGCCTAGATTGGGCATTTATAGCACTGCGGCCAATATGCAGTGGACACGGCGCAAAAACGGCGGTGACTCTTTCGGTTTGAGCCTCTTTTGGGGAGCTGCTGGCGGCGCTGTGGGCGCATACTGTTCGAGTCCATTTTTCTTGGTTTGTATGAGCATAAAAACATAATAAAATAGATGGGAGAAGTCATGCAGTTTCATATCTCACAAATTCTTAAACGTTCATGAAAGCTCAATAAGCAGCTGCAGATAAGAGATAAGATTTGTGAAGATACGCGTGTCTGAGATTACTTACACATTTATTTAAATATTAAATATAATATAATTTTATTTATTTGCGTAATAACAGCGCATTTTGTTTCGCCCCGCTAGGTAAAAACGCAACTGCAATCGCATGCCCCCAAACAAGTCGCTGTAGGCTATCAACACAACCACACCGGCATGTTATCGGCGTTGCGTCACATCTATCGCCAAGGTGGCATTTTTGGTTTATGGCGCGGCTCTACAGCATCTATTGCGCGCGCTTCTATCGGTTCCGGCGTTCAGTTGGCAACTTTTGGGCCGGTCAAGTCTATTTTGCGTGATCGCAATGTGGTAGTGCAACCGGCATTGAATTCGCTATGTGGTGGTTTCATTGCCGGCTGTGTGGTTACCTTAGCCATGACACCGTCGGATGTTATAATGACACGTCTCTATAATCAGGGTTTGGATGCGAATGGCAAGGGTCTATTGTATAGTGGTTGGTTGGATTGTTTTGCCAAGACCGCGCGCACTGAGGGCCTATATGGGCTGTACAAAGGTTTCTGGGCAAACTATTTGCGGCTGGTACCGCATTCAGCACTCGTACTACTATTTTTCGATGAACTCATGGCGCTGAAAAATAAATATGAAATAAAATTTTAGAAGATTGTATAATAATTGATTATGAAAAAATTGAGATACTAAAGAGTTAAAACAAATTCAACCAGTCCGTAATCTCTTGAAAAAAGCGTATCCCGTAGGAAAGTCAACTATAAAATGGAACGAGAGTCAAACAATGGGATAATGCCTTCCTTACTTTAGTATTCACTTGTGCTGGTTATTTGAAGATATTAATAGAAGTTTCCTACTCTTACCCTACCAGAAGGGAGTTCAACCTAGGGTGGTATACCTACTTAAAGGTATAAAGAAACATTGAAAAATTATTGTGTCCAAATCTTTTCTCAATGCTCAAGTAAAAGTAGTGAGACACAATTAAATTGCTTTGCGTAAAAAAGGCTTCAAGTAGGGAATACCTCGTGAAAAGGTGTGAAAAAACGGAGAGCATTTGTTGGACCTCCTTCCTAAGCCCATCGAAGGTGAAAGCTTCCATAAAGTAAGTTTCTAAGTCATGGCACAGTAATAACAAGTTTAAGTTGTATGCAGTTGACAAAGCTCAGCATTCGAATTTTCAAACACAAATATGCTCTCGGCTACCGAAATATGCACTTGTGGTCACATAATTGAGTCACTTTGGAGCTCTCTTAACTAAATGCGGTCTGCTCCTGGGAAGATGGGTTTCGTGGCAGTTTAACAAGCGCTGGGCAACTTGGAAAGTTATGAGATCCTTCTAGGCAGAGAAGGATTGCAGATACTCAAGGAAACTTCTCTGTCCATGGGGTCGGGCCACGCAATGATTCTTGACATTTTGTTATGATACAGTGTATGTGTTTATGATCCAACTTGTTTTATCTTAAGTATCCCCCTCTAATTCCCAATATAGTGAAACCATTACTTCGCTCTAATATGCGAAGAAAAATTGTGGATCGTTGTAGATTCAAAGTCTATCAGACATCCAAAGAAGTTTAGAAAGATGCCGCGTTCTGGCAAAAGCAGGATAGTGAAAGGGAAGGTATTTTGGGCTCTTCAATTCTCCTCGTTTCTGCAGCTGCGATAGAAGCCATTAGATGGAAATCATAGGAGGATGAAATACAATCAATTCATCATCTTCTTCCACGCTGTCCTGCAATCGTTCTAAGACTTAGCATATTCTTTTTTCTTCACTCTTATCTTCTTGGAATGGGATCACAAAGAATGGTTTTTTTCTTATTTATTATCCAAGTGAGCCTTCTGAGCCTTATCAGTATAGATATCTTCATTCCACCTACTAAAGTAATATGACTCTAATTATAAAGAGAGAGAAGGTCGCATAAAATACATTTGATACATTCTTTTCGCCTAGAAGTTCAACTGTACTGAAGTTAAAATATTTCGCTTAAAATAAAGACTGTACAAGGCTTGTGGCTCTTTGTTCCTTGCTGGAGCCATAGAAAATAAGAAATAAAGAAAAAGCTGCGGATCTATGAAAAACATGCTTAGATGTCTCATCACTCTGGAGACAAAATGGTCACCTGTCTCAGTAAACAGTCCTACTAAATAGTGAATAAGGCAATGCAGACGCTTATGACCAGTCCGATAACTGTGAGCAACCCAGTGTAAGCTCTATACAAATACTTAATGTTCTTTTCCATAAAGAGCGGACACTTCAGCCCTCGGCGGGCAGGTACCCATCAGAACATTGGCTGACGTAATTTGTAGTATTCCTTAAGAAGATTGCACGTAAGTAACCGATTGGTAGAAGCCTTAAGATTGCTTATCTACTGAAACACTAAATGTCGTCCTCATCTTTGGTTTTGCTAGTACAGGCCGAGATTTCCAGCACCTCAGCCTGAAATACCGTTAGCCAACGTAATGGAAACCTTAGCGCCAAGGACATAGATATGCCAAGTTCCTTTCCTCATCTATCCTAGAAACCCTTGCCATGCCTTGCTGTGGCTAAACTAATTTTGGTATAGCTAATATATGTTTTGCGGTTGAGCCAAGTTGGACTATAAATATAATTCTTAGAAATATCTCGACCACAGCACCGCCTATCGGAAAATCCTCAGATGTTCTTCTAATTGGTTTGAATACAAACTTATCGCGTGAGTTTGAATTCGATCGGCTGGCTTGTTTTTCAGTTTACCGGTCCCAATCATACGCGGCAAAACCAATAAATGTTTATATACTTGTACAAACTGGCGCATATTTAATCACCTTAACGGAGGATTCATAATTTTTGCAAAAGGTGACGTCCGCCGATCATATTTGACACTTGTGCACTCAACAGCTGCAGTATAAAAACGGACAAGTAATGGAGCGTTTAAAGGTCAAAATAAAGATTTGCTTCACTCAAAATTAACTTTTTTATTTCGCAAAAAAGTTATTCAAAACAAAATTGGATGATTAATTTTGCACCATCCATCTTGTTTAAAGCTTGAAAGAGGTACCATACCATAACTTTCTTCCTCTTCTTGATTGGCACGATGATGTGCCAATATTATCGACCCATGAAAAAATTTGTACGCTTTTATAAAATATTGTGCCTCAACGATTAAATTCTGCGACCCGCACGATCCTCTCCAACATAAGGTTAAAGAAGTGGCTCGACAACTAGTCACCCTGTCTGAAACCTCGTTTGGTATCAAGCGGCTCAGAGAAGTCCTTCCCAATTCTAACTGCGCTGCTGGTGTTGAGCAACGTCATATTGCACAGCCGTGTTAGTTTTGCGTGGATACCAGACATCGCGGCAAATAGTCAACTCCCTTTCGTAGGGTACTACAAAAAAAATCTTCAAATTCTTTGGAAAAACTACAACTAAACTGATTAACTTCGATTTGCTGTTTCTCTGCTTTGCAATGATCACTTTGATGCTTTCGTTTCATTATTCAGTGAAAAATTTTTCCTTTATTCGGACTTCAAATTTAAATATTGTGGTTTTTAAATGACTGTCAAAAGATTATCCTTTGTCATTACGCAATTATTATAAAGGGTTTTCCAATTAGAGGTGTTATTTTGATATTAAAAAAAAAATGTTTCTTTTAATATAAATGCTCGGATGTTTATTTCATTATAAAGAGGAAGGTGTGCCGTTAATACTGGAAAATAACATCAGGCAAATGACCACCACGACCACGCTTACAGGATAATATCCTTTTCTTGAACTTTGCGATAACCGAATTGCAAAGTGGCTGTACTATGTCCTCAATAGCCTCAGAAATTCCATCTTTGAGGTCTCGAATCGGTCATGGGCTGCTGACGTAGACCTACTCTTTCACGTGGCTCCAAAGAAAAAAGTCGCAAGGTGTTAAATCACAAAATCTCGGAGGCCAATTGTGACCACCTCTTCGAGAGACAACACGGTCCGGAAACTTTTCCCGTAAAAGATCAATGGTTTCCTTGCTTGTGTGGCACGTAGCGCCGTCTTGTTGGGGTAGATTACAGTAAAAGCGTACAAATGGGTCTAAAACTAAAATTACTGGACGAGTAGAACTCTTGATGATTCGAAAATTTGCATCAAGGCCCGATAATTTGCTTCAGAACACTTTCAAAGGAGCTTAACGAGAAGTGTGGTATTATCGTCTCTCTTGAAGCAGTGCGTCAAGCCATACGGCACCACAACTATTCATCGATATCAGCACGCAATAAACCATTGCTGTCTGCACAAAATATAGGTAAACGCCTCTCTTTTGCTTTGAAGCACATTTTCGAACCAGAAGATTATTTGGACGACGTTATATTTTGCGACGAGATAAAAATAATGCTATATTCCAACGATGGACCGACTAGAGTATGGCGCAAGCACTTGAAAACTTTACAAAATCGAAATAAAACTTCCGCGGTTTATTTTGGGAAATTTTCCCTTATGGTTTGGGGATGCCTTTCAAGTAAAGGAGTCGGCGACTTGGTGTTTACTGACGGCACAATGGAAACCAAATAACATTTAAATATATTGAAAAAAAAACCGATTGGCAGTGCTACCAAAATGTGAGTATATTACTGAGAATAAACCAAATTTTAAATTTTACCAAGATAATGATCCAAGGCATAAGGAGCACATTACAGATGTGGCTTCCTACAATTGCGGTAAAGTTATAAATACACCAGCCCAGAGTCTCGACATAAACGTGATTGAAAATTTGAGGGCCTTTGTGAAGAAAAGAATGCAGCAGTATTAAAAACTGGAATAATGGAGGAATGGCAGAAAATACCGAACGTATACGGCGTAGGCAAATTGGTCCATTCACTGAAAAAGCGCCTGCAAAATGTTATTGCTGCTAACGGTTATGATACCGAATATTAAAATAATCAAAAAATTACGTATTCACTTTAAGTATTTAATAAAAAAAAGCTTATATTGAAGTTTGTAAAAACAGTTTATTGACTGTGTCGAAATAGGGCGATATTTTTTTTGCTGCTTTAGTATTTGATTTTCCAAAGAATTTGAAGCTTTTGGTAGTAATTCGCTTTAAATGCTGTAAATAAATATGAATCAGTCAAAAAAGAAGTCAAAGGTAAATAAAAACTGCATTTTTTTGCTAATGAAGTCGAAAAATTTAATTTTTTTCTTTGTCAAAGAACTTGGCAAACTGTCTATGTTGGTTCTATCAGCAGATTTACATATATGGTTATGGTTTTGCCACATCTATTTCGAGCTTTAGCCTTTCACTGACATTCGCTGTAGGTTCTGTCCGGTGATGCTCACTTGCGTTGGCCGTCGTCTGGTGGGTGTTTCTTCATTCTCAGCGACATCGATAGCCACAGCCGAACGAACAGTCTGGTGACGGCCACGTTCTACAAGGCCTCGTGTGGTTCCAGTCAGTCGAGCAGCTTAGCGCCGAAATGTTTGCCCAGTTGGCCCGACACGATTAGGAAATCGACGTCGATCTTCCTGCAGCGTCAACGCCACCATCCGATTATTGTTAAAAAAATGTCCACAATTACTCTGCGCTCTTGCGGAGTACAGCGCTCTATTGCTTGTCTGTTTGTATGTCTGAAGCTATCTACTAGTGCGACGCCATTTGAAAAAATTATAACATCTTCCTACAGGATGATTAATTTTGCGCCACCTGATATTAATTAGTCTTAAAATCATCGTTTGGTTTCATGAAACTCTGTCACTTATTTCGCATCCTTATTTAACTTAAATGAATTCAGATGACACAAATTCAATCAATTGATATTTGGACTTGTTAGCCAATCAAATACACATACATATACATATATGCATATACATATACATATATACTTATACATATACTTACGTTCCCACATTATAATTTATGATGGAGGATTTCTGCCAGCAAAATCATTGAATAAAATTAAATTTAAATGCACATACACGCACCAGTAAACAAATTCAAAAGGCCACTAAATTTCGGTGCGAACGTGTAATGCACAGATCGGTACTTGCATACAGACATAACTACCAATTTACCACCTCTGCACGTACATACGTATACGTTTACTCTTATGCGTATGCGTGCATACATATCTACTTAGAGTACGATGCTGTATGAGCTGACACAAATGCCAAACCTATTGTACATTTGTTAGTTGCATCGATTTCCGGTAGCATCAGCAGCAGCAACAACAACTGCCACAGTGTCAGCTTATAACCAATTTGTTTGATGTAAGCAACATTCAAAAACATTTCAATTCTTCACCGCAACATACCCAAAATCCCAGTAACCATCCTGCACCGCGATTGCGGCCGTCGCCCCATACATCCTGTGCATTCTCTGCACGATTACACATCCACCGACATAAGCATATTTTCGGTTTAGGTCAGCGGTCGGCAACTGACACTTTTGTCAAAATAAAAAGCGTGCAAACTTCTTATGTGAAAATTTAGTTTGATTGAGTTATCAAATAATAGGACAGCATGAACTTCTATACCAACAAATGTACTTTTATTCAGCAAAGCTAAGGCAGTACCTTTGATATGCGGAATGAGCGGGTGAAGAGTAGGAACTTTTGAGTAAGGAGGCACTAACTGTTTGACTCTCTTACTTGTACCAGCCGGAACAAATCGGATATTGCATTCTTCCGATGTTCGTTTTGCTTCAAAAAGCGGATCAATTGAGAGGAAAGATGATATAAAAGCTCCTTATGTCAAAAGAAGAGGACGCAGGAACCAATTATATTCAATAAACACAAACGCAGCACAGATAGAGGCTTAAGAGAAGTCGAGCCTGTAGTAGGAAGCTGGCTACATATATAGTGGACCTAGAGGTGTGTGAATAGAACTGGTCCACTTCATGGATGTCGTTCTTGGTCCTCCCGAAGTAATGCAGAAAGTAATTCCGGGATGGGAGTATCCCTAGAAAAGGAGGAGGAATTGTTTTAATGACCACATCACTCAACGCGGTAGATGACGGTCATTGTAAGTGCGCAGGCATTTTGAACCCTACCTCACCCCACCAAAAAAAAGAATGTGTTTCTTTTTTGCCAAAAAAAAATGCGTCAGAACGCTCATTAAGTTTTGTTAACAACAACTGTTCTACGTTAGATTTAAAGGCTGCTTCTTTTTTAGTAAGTTAGGTTATTGGATTAATGATAGTTCTGATACACCAGCAATCTAAAAATACGGAAACCCAAATGCGTTTGTTTGACAAAAAGATATTGACCTAAGAGATCCATTCACACTTTTTCCCTGAAAACTGCAACCCAAAGATAATGGTTTGCAAGGTTTAGAGAACCGAAGCAAAATTTCGAGAGTAACTGCGCTGTCCCCGCAAGCGAATGTTGGTGCGTGGCTACCTGTGCCTGGTTTCGTCTCACCGTGTAGAAACATCAAAAGGGAGAAAAGGATTTTTTTCTAATAGCGGTCACCACGCGGCAGGCAATAGCAAGTCTCCGAGTGTATCCATGAAAAAGCTCCTCATAAGAAAATATCTATCGTTCGGAGTCCCGTAGTTTGCAGGTCCCTCTTGGAACAACATCCAGACTCAAACCACAAATAGGAGGAGGAGCTCGGCCAAACACCCAAAAAGGGAGTAACCGCCAATTATGTAGCTTCGGCTACCACGTCATAAGAGATTCGACAGCAGAATTGTGCGCGCTCATTTCACACGCTCCTTTCTTACGCTCTTCCAATCTGTCTTTGTTCAGACCATAATTGATGTAGTTGCGAACCCCTTGTTCTCGTGACAGCGATGTCCAAATATGCATTCTTAATAGCTTTAGCCAGCGATACTACTCCGGCGGAAACATTAATTCGGTATTTTTTAAACAAATAATGAAACATCTGGGAGTAATCCTTGATAAAACCTTGACCTGGAAAAATCACTCATCGTACATCACAAATAAAGCCTTGAGAGCCAATATACATATACAAAGGCTTTACGGTAAAACATGAAGTTTGCGGCCAAAGATGATGGCATGCTCTTATAGGACAATAATAGTGCCAATGCCTACGCCTCTTTTGTTTAGTGTCAAAAAGTAGACCAAATTAAGACTCAGGTGACACTTAACAAGGTATACAAAATAGCCTGTCTAAGCGTAACGGAAGCAATGCGAACCTGCCCCACAACGGCTTTAGGAATGATCACTTGACTCATTCCACTTTGTGTTGTAGCCAAAGGGTCGGCAGTCAGTGTAGCTCTAAGGCTTCCTTATCTATTCCATCTCAAAGAAGGCAGTCTTACTGGACATGTAAGAATTCTGGGTTCAATCCTCAACTCTCCGTGCCTGACAGCCCACGACAAGATGGAAAGGAAACTATAGATCCAAACTTCCTGGTAGAAATTAAGCCTATAGCAGTTTTGGAATTTATTAATAACCTAAAACTGTTTGAGTAGGCTACATGGTTGCACAATAGATCTCTTCAGGTCGCTGTGCACAAACAGCCAATCAATAATAATAAACAAATAATTGTGGGATGCAAACGACGCAGTACATAAATTAGTTTTGGGTGCTCGGTTCCCCAATAGATCTATATCCATATACACATACATTAAAAGTAAGCGCAATCAGTATAAAATGCAAGAATAAAGTCCAAACGAGAAGTGCCATAACCATAGCCCCATAAATTTGCTGATCTAACCGACACATGGAAAACAATGTAATCGATTAGAGGTGGCATGCCAGAATTCCGTAGTCTTAACCATAACCATAGAGACCAATTGAATTTTGGTTTTCGCCGTAACCATAATCAGTTGCATTGTGTTGTATTCTGTTGCATTGTGGCATACTTTTTGTTATCTTTTCTTTCATTTCTCACTTCGAAATGCACAAGTATGTGATAGTACATATGTATATGTAAATATCAGGTGCATATGGCTATGGCACCAATAATTGACGACATAAATATCGTTATGGTTAATCCTATGGTTGAGGTTATGGTGTTATGCTGGTGCACCTCTACTTTGAGCTTAAGCATAATCAGCATAAGCATAAATCAGCTGGTTGCTTCAAAATCGTTGAGAGCCGGTTAACTATCACTAAACCTTGTGAATGAGTCACTTAGTCATGACAGTGACCCACAATGGACAGAATGCAGAGGTGTAGCCAACATCAGACCGTTAACCGGCTATCAGCAATTTCGAGGGAATCAGCTGATTTGGTTACGTTATGGGGATCGTGGCAGCGGTTTGTTTACGAAAAACCTGAGCTAACTTTTATTGATGTTATATGAGAAAGGTCTTCTCTCATGTTATGCACTTCGTTGCCGTCTGAATAACGACTGATTGGACGAGTATGTGGATATGTGCGAAATTAGCGGGCAGAATTCTGCCTCTGAGTGCAAAGTGACGTAGCAGTTCAAGTTACTCTCACAAGTTTGCTTCGAATGGCGCAACCTAGTAATCAATCCTACTTGATTGCGACGAATGTGCTTGAATATATATGAATGTACATACATATAATACATACTTTTTCTTGAATAAGTTTTTCTCAATCAAGTTTTACCACAAAAAAACGTTTCATATGCTAAAGAAAGGAGGTTAATTACACTACGGAGGAGGCAGATTGTGGTTTTCCCCTTTCTTTGCGCCGTGTCAAAACGTCCACATTGTGATCAATTCAGACAATTTTTCTTTTTTTTTTTCGTTTTTTAATAAATCCAATTAAAATGATTTTTTTTTTAAGGTTTTTGATTAGAATTTCTAAACGATCTTTTGGCATGCAGTTTCATTTTTATTATATTTATGTAACTGAATTTTAGCGAGTTTGAAATTACTAAACTATTAGTAAAAACTTTTTCTATCACTTGGTGTTTCGTGTCCTCAGCGGGTTTCGAACCCGTACTCTTCGGAATGGTAGTCACGTATCTTATCATTCGACTACGGTGGCATAAAAATATTATGAAATAAAGCAAAAATAATAATTTCCACAAATTTTTTTGTATTTTATTTAAAAAAAGAAATCTGCGATTATTTTGAATTCGCCTTGTATTGATAAACATTAATTCAAAGCGCATTCATTAAAGGTGGTGGCACTAGACCAACAACAATATTTTGTACGTTTCATTATCAAAGCAAAGTATTAGCAAAGTAGAAAACAAAGAATGAATTCGCCTTACTTCACTCTGGGCTGACAGTCACATGGACACGGCGAAAGAAAAAAATCAAACCAGCTGATTTACCGAAAACATCTTTAATAGACTCGCCTTGGATTAAATGTTACAAATTTGGCAGCTAGTAAAAATAATTTATTAATTTTTTATATATTTTTTTTTCTGGCTTAAAAGTTGTATAGGTACATCAAAAAAAAAATTCCAACTATTGTATTTTGCTCCAAGTGACGAATACATAAAGTTTGTATTACCTTACTCGATTGATGCAATCGAGGCTGAGAATACATAAGAGGCGTGTCAAAGCAAACAAATTTTTGAAAAATGATTTTTTCTAAATATCGGTATTGGATATTCAAGGCAAACTTACCACTTTTTTCTACCGGCATCGGGTTACAAAGAGGTATCTACTGCTCGTAATGCATTCACTTTCAGCTAGAGCACACTTGCTGACCCCTGGTGTAGACTTATTGCTGCAGGCATCGACATTTGTCAATTATACATACATACATACATACACATATACAACAATATGCTGCCTCACAACTGCTGCAATAATAATAAAAGCTGCATCAACAATGGCAAATGCTGGCATTTGGATATGTATGTATGTATGTATGTATTTGTGCATGAACAAATATCCAATAACTTGCTATCGGCAACAATAAAGCATGGGTACGCAGCAACAAAGGTTCAGTGGCAATCCTAACACCAACCACGATGACACAATAATGGTGATAGCACCCAACGGAATTGTAACTTGTACGCGTTGCAATTGCAGGCGCCGCGTTTGGGGTTCTCACCGCTTTACTACTTTTAGCGCAGATGGAGAACGTGGAATTGTAGAATTGACGTGATTTCGAATGATTTGATACAAATTTATGTTTGCATTTGAGCGGAACTCAACTCCCAATTGTTATGATCTGCTGACAAGTTAATAGACAACCGGTTTGCTGGTGGTTGGTGGAATGGCAAGCAGGTAACTTCGAACACTGCGGTGTTCTAGTAAATTACTGATTATTTTATTTGGCAATTTTTATACCCGCACGCGTTGGCAAGGGTATTAAAATTTTACTCATACAACCGTTGAACAGAACAGTCTTCGAATTCTCTTCGATGTTGGATCATTGCCTCGTTGAAAATGAGAAATCACTTGTCCGCACAAAGTAGCATTACATTTGGAAGTATCTGAACGTACTTGACCGCAGCCATATTACCTTCAATACGTTCCACCATACGTACCACAGCACCATACTATTATTGAGTCACCCCCGTGCTTTATATTTGGAGAGACGAACTTGGGGTCGCATGCAGCATGTTTTAACCGCCGCGCGTACTTTCTACTTTCTGGATTCACTCTTTTTATTTTCGTTTGATTGCTGAATATCCTGTCCTCTGCAATTTTCTGATTACTTTTCGAAGAGCTAGGGTGCAATTTTTCCCTTTCGACATAATTGAATCGTTTGAACTAAAGTAAAGTTCTACAGGAGTACTTCAGAGAGAGAACAATTTACAAAATTTTGAACGAAAACCGAATCGAAACATAAATGGACACACTCAGGGCATAAAAAATTGATAAGGATGCACCTAGCCTTGTAGGACGCTAAGGGACCATGAAAGTGTAAAGGTTGAATAGTAAAGCGTACAAACTTACATTGAAGAGGAGAGAATACATCGGATTCCAAAAGACGGAGGCAATACTCCAACTTCGAACGGACTAAAGCATTATATGTATACGATTTTTCTAGTGTTTGGGTCTTTAAAATAACTAGCATAGCGACGCAAAAAAGCTAAGTTAGCATATGCCTTCGGAATAATAGGGTTAATATAGATAATGGACGTAAAAGACGAATCAAAAATAACACCAAGGTAACGAATTTAATTGACTGAGACAAGAAGTACATTTGAAACATAATAAGACGGCGAAAGGGGATTCAAGGACTTGGAAAACGTCATGTGATAACATTTACTAGTATTAAGATACAGTTTATTTTGTAGAGCCCAGCCATTTAGAGCAAATCAAGTCTTCCTGCAATAATGTATCCGAGAGGAGATTCTTCGAAAAAGTTTCAAACCATCAGCATACAGTAAGTAGTTCGAATACTTGAAACACCGACCAAAGCCATTAATGTAAAGTATAAACAAGATACGACCAAGAATGCTACCTTGTGGTACTCCAGAACTTGACACAAATGTATAATTTTGGTATTCCCAATTTGAGCAAATAAAATTCTGTTTGACAGGTATAATTTCAGCGATAACAAGAAAGCCGAGTGGAAGCCTAGATTTTCAAGTTTCCAAAGGAGGATTTTGTGCGAGACCGTGTCACAGAACTGAGAAAACACAGTTAAATTTGTAACATGGATCGACCACCGACAAACCCATGCTGACAAGGATCGATTAATTTTCTGATAGCAAATGCTAGCTCGTCCTTTACCACTTTCTCAGAAAGTTTGGAACAAGTCCATAATTTAGATATAGGCCTATAATTTGCTATTTCTTTCTTATTACCAGTTATGAAGATTGGAGTGATGGACGTTCAATGAAAACGCCCATAATCGCTTAATGTTGAACAAAGTGAATAGCTACAGTTTTTAGTAAAAAAGAATATATTCCATCATTGTTTATTTTCAAGAAGAATTATAAAGATGACATAACATTAATAATATCTTGTTTAGATAACGACAATGACCCAAGATGTAAGGCCTTGAGTGCATCAACGCCAAAAGCATAGTTGGTGTTTTCTGAGTCCACGACATACAGGGACTCGTAGAGTAACAAACTTCAGACCGCTCGCGCAGCTGATGCACAGACTAAATGTCATTTCAGAGTATTAGTTACAAAACGAAGCTCAGTAATGGATTTCAAACGTAATAGTGTATTATACATATTTGGCTGGAAGCTCACAACCAGCGATTGTTCGTGAGATCGAGCACCTTAAAGTAAATACAATTTTTGTTTATCGCACCATTACTCATTACAATGATACTGGTAGCATCGCGAAACGTCATGGAGGTGGCCATCAATAGACTGCAACGTCATGTGAAATGGTTCAAAAAGTGAAGAACCGACTTGAGCGAAATCCCCGACGAAGTGCGAATGAAATGGTGAAATAACTGAAAATATCTGAACGTAGTATCCGCCGCATACTGAAAAATGATCTCAAAGTCAAGCCTTTTAAGATGCAAAAGGCGCAAGATCTCACACCAATCAGCAACGAGTCAGACTTGAGAGAGCGAAGGACTTATTTCGCTTGGCCGAAATTGGTCAATTGCCTAACATTCTGTTTTCTTACGAGACAATTTTTCGAATAGAGCAATTCGTCAACTCCCAAAACGAAAGGGTTTATTGAACTGATTGCTCATACGAGAATTTGAGTCATCGAATGGCCAAGAGAAGGCAGCAGCCGCCTCAGGTAGTGGTTTGGGCCGCTGTAACCGCAAATGGGCGCTCTCCAATCGTTTTCATTGAGACTGGCGTCAAGGTAAATGCGAAATATTATCGGGAAAGTATTCTGGAGGTTGCTTTGAAGTCGTGGGTAGACAAACATTTCGGTGACAGACCATGGACGTTTCAACAGTACTCGGCACCGTTGCACAAAGCTCGAGTGAACCAAGAATAGCTAAAAAAACGACGTTCCGAACGTCATAACGTCCACACAATGGCTCTTAAATTCACCAGACACGAATCCGATGAACAATTTTGGAGAGTCATATCTAGTAAAAATAAATTGATTCTTAATTTTGTATTATTTTCACACATTTTTTACTTTAAATTGAATAAAAGTATTTTTCGAAACTAAATTTATGGCCTTGTTAATTGGTTGCTCTTTGAGTGCCGGACCCTGTATGTTATCTTTATTACATGGTAACGCAAAATTTATCACCCTATCGGAAGATTTATAATTTTTGAAAATGGCGTCGTACGTCAATCACATTTAACACTTGTAATTGGATTTGAAAACGTTAGCAAAAAGGTTTATAGAATCAGCCAAACTCTTTGAAAAAGTTCCACTAAATTCCACTCTGGTTGGAAAATTAGTACATCCCTTTTTCGAATTAATGTATTTCCACAACATTTTTGGGTTTCCTTCTAACTCTAAGTCGCAACGAGACATACTTTTAGTATACAAAAATTTGTCTGGGACATTGAAATGGGCTATACTATCTACGTATATATTTATTTTGAAGAGCAATATTTTTCGTCTCCTTATATACTTAAAAAATATGTTTCTTAATTTTTTCAACTTTTTGAACTTCCTAGTATACCAGGCGGCCGCCGTAGCCGAGTGACTACCGTTCGGAAATCAGAGGGAACGTAGTTTCGAACCTCGGTGAAAGATCAAAATAAAGAAATTATTTTTTTTCTAATAGTGGTCGCCCCTCGGCAGGCAATGGCAAACCTTCGAGTGTATTTCTGCCATAAAAAAGCTCCTCATAGAAAATATTCGGCTTGAGTCGGTTTGAAGCCGTAGGTCCCTCCATTTGTGGAACAACACCAAGACGCACGTCACAAATAGGAGGAGGAGCTCGGCCAAACACCCATCAAAAAGGGTGTAAGCATCAAATATGTGCACGAAATTGTAATGCCTTAGGCACAATTGCGCGGATATAAAACTGGAAGTGACATTACCAAGTACCGAGATGAGTAAAATCAATTTTGTAGCGCTTTCTTTTATGTAGTTACATAAATATCCGACTGCTCATATTTTATGACGTTTAGAATTTCATTTTCAGGCATTTGACAATGGGTGTGCCCACACACATACACATGCATTCTTATGGATACTATGTATCAGCTACAGCGTAAAAACTTTGATTAAAGAAATACACAATAGATAATAAAGGAAAATAAAAACGAAGGTCAACTATTTAATATGGAGCAGTGGTGGTGTCGAGGGAAGGTATAACAGTTTCGATTTATGTTCAGATGCAAAGTAAGCATTAAAAACGATTTTCCAATTACAATTTTTTCGCACACCTTCAAATCTTCTAATATTATGATTCGATTTGACAAATTGTGGGTATGTGTGTACGTGCGGGAGTGGGACAGAGTGAGTACGGTGGGGCGGTGATGTATGCTTCCGTTTTTCTATGAGACATTTGCTTTTGCGACGAATTTTTTCTATTACATGTAATATTTATTCACGTGCCAGCTACAATAACCAACGTGTGGAAAATTTCAACATAATATTTATTTGCACGAGGAAACGTTTTGACAGCAATTTTAATAGCTAGTGCAATCAGGGAATATTCGTATGTGTAGTTGGCAATACAAATTTATAAATGTAAATCTGGAGTAGCAAATCAATATATGAATACATTTGTGGACATTCCAGAAAACCACATATCTCCAAATTAGATTATTTGAGCCAATTGAAAGCCTCATCATTTTTTATCAGATTTTTTGCTCCAACTTTAATGCTGTGTAAGAATTTAAATTCTCCGCTTCTTAATAATAATTTTTTTTAGTTTGAGTTTCTTTATGACTTCTTCAGTTTCAGTGACTTAAAATATATAAACTGAGGTTTCTCTTAGGATTGGAAACCGCTTGCAATGTCACAAGAGCAAACTGGAAGTGTAAAGATATTTGCCGTATCTGCCAAGAATGTTCATAGTAGCGAAACTCATGTACACCCAACTCTTTTTTTAAATGAGAGATGCATTCCATGGCGGCCGCCGTAGCCGAATGAATTGGTGCGTGACTATCATTCGGAATTCAGAGAGAACGTATGTTCGAATCTCGGTGAAAGACCAAAAATTAAGAAAAAGTTTTTTGTAATAGCCACATGCAATATCAAGACGCACGCAAACAAATAGTAGGAGGAGCTCGGGCAAACATCCAAAAAGCGTGTGCATGCCAATTATATCTATATATATAAAGGGTGGTTAAATTCCAAGGGCCGATGTTGAATGTGAACCACACCTAAACGTCAGCGACACCGTTGGACTTCTTTCTTTGGGGTTATTTGAAAGAAAAGGTGTACGTCGATAAGCCAGCAACAATTCCAGAGCTAAAGGATGAGATAATTCGGCACATTAATGGCATAGAACCTCAATTATGCCTCACCGTCATTGAAAATTTGGGCCATCGGATAGAGGTGTGCCGCCGAGGCTGCGGCAGCCATTTGGCCAATATTTTATTTCATGCGTAATTGAGGCATACCAGTATTATCATATTAAAGAGAAATGACAATAATTTCTAAAAAAAATTTACTTTATTTAAAATCAACACCCGCCCTTAAAACTTAACCACCCTTTATATTCGCCGTTGCTGTCTACAACCTCTTCCCACCTCTCGACTAACTTGTTCATGTCGTTCCGCCAAAAATCGCCTGGTCTGGTGTCAAAGAAGTTGTTGAGCCAGTTTTTTAGGGATTTCTTTGTTATCGTATGTAACGCCCTTCATATGGTTTGCAAGGTCCGAAGAATACGGCGGATGCTGAAGGACCTCCCATTCGAGCTCTTGTAGTGCGGCTTTGACGACATGTGCAACATGTGGCCTGGCGTAGTCGTGAAGGAGTATGGTTTTACCATGTCGATCAGGTCTTTTCAGTCGAATATTCTCATTCACGCTCCTTGTTGACCGTGGCATGCTTTCCGAGCAATTCCCAGTGCACCATGCCCTCCCAGTTCCACCAAACTCCTATCACGACCTTCTTTGGATCAAAATCCGACTTGACTCTCGGCTTTGGCATATCTCCTCCTTTTTCTTTGCATCATATTGATGTAGGTATAAACACCATTTCTTATCTCCCGTGACGATTTGGTACAAAAAGCGCTGTTTATGATCGCGTGTTGCTCGATGGCGGACGAGATGCTGAGAGGCCAGTTGAAGACTTTTGAGACTTTCTTCAGGCTCTCAATTTTTCCTTGAATGAAGCTGATTGAGAATCGTTTTATGATTGCAGTTAATTCTTTCCATCAATTCTTGACTGGTTTGGCGACCGTTCTTCTTCAAAAATGATTTGAGACGTTTTTCATCGAATTCAGAAGGTCTTCCGCTGCGGGAGGTGTCATCGACGTCAAAGTCGCCATTTTTGAACTTTGCAAACCGGTTCCGTGCTGTAGACCGGCCTATGGCACCTTCTCCTGGCCTGCTTCGGCACCTTTTTGGCCTTGATGAAAAGAAAAGCAGCAAAGGTGTCGAAAATATTAATTTTTGCTTCATGGGTATTCCATTTCTAAGCTTCAAAACTAATATAAAATTAAATAACTCAAAAATAAAATTAACATAGTTTAGTAGAGCAGAAAGAGTTCTTTCGAATGAATACTTACCCTTTGCCAAAAGCAAACAAATCAGTGTGAAATAAAAGAAAATATAAAAACGCTATGAACTTATTCCCCAATCCAATATAAAAATAGTATATGCTCGGATAGCCAGGCAGCCATTTAATCAATGAATGCGGCTATTCTACGATCAAAGTTTGCACAAGAATGCCGGGCAGCCCTAAATGATATAAGTTTGGCTTCCGGGGCTTAGAGACATTGAGGGAAATGGGAAGCCGATGAGCTAGCTAGGAGAGTTTCCACTCCTACCTTCCACTTGTCAATAAAATTACCTGTAGATAACGATTTTTGAATATCAACAGGATTGGATAAGAAAGCGAAAAACAGTTTATAAGCAGAACAGCGGAATGACCATCGACATCTGAAGAGTGCTTTAGTTTAGTAATACCTTTGACAACATCATCTGAAGATAAGAGGATAGAACCGAAGTCAACAGACGAATTCACATCATACGCAAACTCACAACCGCTAACAGACGGAGAAATAAAATTAAAAAAATCGACGAAGAGGTTTATTACTTTATTAGCGGAATTCACACTTTTTCCATTGAAAAATACGGCAGATGAAATGCTAGAGTACTTCGTTTTTGATTTTGTGAAACTCCAAAAAGCTTTTATATTGGTTTTCACATTGGCTTCATAATTCAGAATGTGCTTACTATGTAAGAACTTAACTAGACAGTTATATTTTTAGAATATTCTTTAAACTTCAAAAACTGATCGATTCTTTGGTTTTATTTTTTAATTTATGAAAGAATTCGTTCCGTAGTTTCTTTAATTTATTAAAACTTTTAATATGCCAAGGTATTTTATATCACCTCTTTATATGCAGAGGAATGTTAGTGGGAGCAATGCTAGCAACTTTCGATTTAACTATACTAAAGAAACTTGAAACCAAGAATCTATCTTGCCAACAACAGCTGAGGCAACAGAGTAGCAAAGTCCTCTCCCGACGAACAAAACTAACACTCTGCTCTCATCATGCCCGTCCTAACTTATGGCGCAGAAGTGTTGTATGACAACATCCGATTAAGCGACGTTTGGAGTGTTTGAGAGAAAGATTCTGCGCAATATTTTTTAACCTTTGCACTTTAACAACGCCGATTATCACAGACGATGAAACGATGAGCTGTATGAGCTTTACGACGGCATAGACACAGCGCAGCGAATAAAGATCCAATGGCTTCATTGGCTGGGTCATGTCGTCCAAATGGATACAAACGCTTTAAGGGGTCCAGGTGGTCTAAAATTTTCAAAAAAATCGATTTTTTTTTTATTTTGAAAGTATAAGCTTTTGAATATACTGTCAAATTTTTGGAAGGATATTCCCAGTATCATCGATTGTACAGCCGTTTTAGCAGGTAGAATCAGATTTGTCATGCGGCGGCATCAATGGTCGCATTGTTCCATTCTGAAAACTTTAAAATCAATTATCTCAAAACGACTTTTTTCGGCCTGGTGTTATCAAACAATTTTTAATATGTTATTCACAACATCAATGACTATCGCCCGTATTAGAATAATTTTGTTATTTCAATTATTTCGTATCTTTTTGATTCAAAAACTGAAAAAAACTGATTTTTAGAGATTCAACTTCAGAACCGCGCTATTTTGTAAATTTTTTTTATTCTAGTACGGCACATAGCTACAGTCATACTGATTAATAATGTTTTTAGTTTTTGTGTGTCGGATAAATAGGAGAGCCAAAATGGACAATACCGTCCAGGTCCAATTTTTCGGGAGGGTAAACTTCAGCGCCACTTTTAAAATTATTAAAATTAAAACAAAATTGTATGTGAAAGAAGCCTAAAAAATTTAAATATCGTTCTTCATTTTTTTATTATAAAAAAAAATCCTGAAAATACCCAAAATTTTCGATCACTAGACCACCGGGACCCTTTAACCCTGAAATTATATTCGATGTGGTACAAGCTGGTGGTAGCAGGGGAAGAGGAATACCTCCTCTACGTTGGAAATATATGGTGGAGAAGGACTTGGCTTCACTTGGAGTGCCCAACTGGCACCGGTCTGCACGAGAAAGAAACGACTGGCGCGATTTCGAGTCAATCAAGAAAAATAATAAGAAAGCAACTTGAGACATCTAAACCAGAAAACAAATAAAAATATATTTATGTAATTTGGACTATCTGTTAGTTTTTGAAATCAAACAAACTCATAGATGAGGAGAAAAAAAGATTTTTAACCAGAAATTTACTAGAATGTGCTCGAGTATAAGCAGTTCGGTTCGGAGCGAATTTAGCACTGCACTTCCTTGATTGTTTTTATTGAACTCGTCTCGACTTAGGTGGTTTTTTTTCAAACACATGTCTGTATTTATATGATGAATTGATTGCACGTAAACCCATATATATGGTATGTATGTGTGTATGATGGGAAGATGGTGCAGATTTTTATAAAGCTGTGTGGAAACTCGTCTAACAAATTGTGCCACAGTTGAACTCCGTACGCATACACAAGTATTTATAACGGCACTGACATTCAAATATCAGTGGTAAACCAACAGATGTGGGATAATCGACAAAAATTGTCTGTCACTTCAATTTGCGACGAATGAAATCAACCGAATTAAAACACCATACCATTTTCAGGAAGTGATAATATTTTCCAAAATTTGGGACATTTTAGAGAACTGAGATAAAAATTCAACAACAAAGAGTTTCTCTTAGCTACTAAAACATTTAAATTTACGCAAATTATGATTTGAAATTAACGATGTACTTTTCTTCTCGCAATAATGTCGCATTCATTGCACCTTGCGCCAGAGCTGTGAAATTTTCGTTTTCTTTCCTCAAACTTTTACGCTCTGATCAGGCGAATGAGTGGCATTTTTTTCTACCGTCTACAAAAAGTGATGCTCAGCGTTGTTGAGCTTATTTTCGTTCATTGGTGTACAAAAGTTAGTCAAAATAGTTGTACGGCAACTTTAATTGTTTCAAGAAAATGGAGGTCAATCATTCTACAGTGCGTTAAGAAATTATAGCACCAAATACATTTTCTACGATAATTTCCGCATTAACAACTGGAAAATGTGAAAATTTATATAGGTATAATATTTTATTAAGAAGCCAAAAACCGCCTTCCTCTATCCTTAATAGAATAGGGAATTTTGATATGTGAATAATATGTAAATCCTTTTTGAAAGCATTCACAAATATTGGCGCCACTACAGCTATTTTCAAATACACAAGGCTTAGATAAATTATATTCATGATTTTGTTTTAAATATTAGGAAAAACAGAAAAAGCCGCAATTAAGGCTCTCAAGTATGAGGAAAGGTACCCTCACGTCCAGAAATCGGACTCCATAACCTGTCGGACTCATCAACCTGTCAGATAAAAAACTGTTCTAACTATCATACTTTTTTATTAGAGGGGCGTTTCTCAGAAATTCTTAAAGTGCAAAACATACTAGCGTTCGAGGACCTTTGATCGCAAAGCACACCTTTTAAATGAAACACCATTTTCTGCAGTTGTGCCGTGTTTTTATTCAATAGGAACAATAATGTGCCCGTATGTATACCACCACTGAGATTTAATAGAAAAACACATATTTCCATTTGTACCACAATCCCTTAACTATAAAAAAGTAAAAATTTTTTTGGACACTGCCGATTCTTCCGCAAGTACTCAGGCCACCTCAAAATATCAATCCCATTTTGCTGTTTACACTCTACACATCCCCTGATGGCAATGATGCGTTTTGGTGAATTTAAACGGTCAAATCCTTTTTCGGAAAAGCAGTCCCAAACACAAACCTTAACTGAATGCGTAACAGCTCGTTGAAATTGTCGATTATCAGCTATGCACTAGGACCGACCTAAGCAACTATTCGCCCAAAGGAAAATTCATCCGTGAATGCTCCGTTTGCCCAATTCCATACTGAATTTGCCTTAGCCCATGCAAGCATTTTTTCAATGTATGATGCTGATAGTTGCGCTTTTTGAAAACTGCTTCAAACTTTGAGGACTTCTGCACATAAAAATTCTCGAATCGTGCCTTTGAATACATAAGCACCACTTTTCCTTGAAATTGCTTCAGCTTCACCCAACGATAAATTCGGCTTTGTCACAAAAATTCGATGATCATCTGAACTTGCTCTGGAGAGACGTTTTTTTTTTGGGTCTCATGCGGGCAAGTCGTCAACGCTTTTAACTTCCATATACCGTTGCCGCCATTTATTTATGAACGTCTTGGACTTATTCAAATATTTTGCTGTTGATATACGAGACATTTTTGTCCTTTGGGTTGTGTACATAAGAACACAGCTTCAAATGCGGAACTATTTCTGTAAAAGCAGCAAACGCTTTCAAAATTTCTCAAAAAACTAACAAAATGCACAACGCATATTGCGAAAGGAAAACGCCTATTTAGCAGCATTAAAGTTTTTCTTAAAAACGGGACTCTAATTTTGAATTTTCCCGGTCACACTTCCTTTAGATAGACTATACCAAACAGAACATTACGTGCCGATTTCCCATTTCAAGTTGGACCAGTCAGGTTAGGTTGAAGCGGTTGTCCTGTGGAACACACTCACGCTCATAGCCCATTGCGATGCCGCGTGGGGAGCTTGTCGTAATCTCTCCTAAAACCAGTGTGTACTTTTCAAAAATTTTAGAATAACTCTGATTTCTGCAGAACTGAGATCTTCCAACTCATTAAAAAACTGTTTAGCTAGAATAGTAAACCAACGTATAGATGGAGCAGGATAGTGGCACAGTAGGAGCGAGATTGTCTCTTCCTCGTCCTCATCTAAACAACTTCTACAGAAGCCATGTATTTGCACACCCATCTTTTGGGCGTGTTTACCTATTAGGTAGTGCCCCCTTTTGATTGAAATCAGTGAGCTAAGACTGTGTTTACTTTGGCTTGGCAGAGATTCCGTGCGTTGGCCACAGTTGACGGGCTTCATTACGCCATCTTTCGTATGCTTTCCTTACGATTTCTTCAAAGATGAGTAGCTTGCATGTTTTTAAGGGTATTCCTAGGTCATTGTCTATGTATTCATCGGTCAATTTGGTGCCGAGTCTCGCTAGTTCATCGGCTCTGCAGTAACCTTCAATGTCGCGATGGCAAGGAACCAATATTATCCTTCAGCGAAATGACTCAGCCATGTCGTTAAGAGCTGTGCGGCATTTCATGGCTACCTTGGAGGTTGTCGACTGTTTTGTGAGGGATTTTATCGCCACTTGGCTATCAGTATATGTATGTAGATATCATTTCCGGAAATCGCATTACGCAGTACCAGTGTCGCGGCTTTCATTAATGACATCAGTTCAGCCTGAAAGACACTACAGTAGTCAGGTAGCCGAAAACTGAAGGAGATCCCCAGATGTTCGAAGTATACACCTCCGCCCACCCTACCCTCGAGCTTTGAGCCATCTGTGTATATGTATATGGATGGACTCGCTCTGTCTTACATCGTCCCGTTCCCACTCTTCGCTTGAGCGCAGAGGGAGGGTCGCAAACGCTGTAATGGCAAGTGTAGACGGGAGTGCATAGTGCACCAGTCCAGGAAGCCGCAAAGTGCCAGCTAGGATCAGGTTAAGTCAAGCTATTTTTATTTTGTCTCCATTAATAGAGCAGTTAAAAAATCTTGCTAAGTCCTTATTTTGCTATGCCAAAATTTCATTTCGCAACTGGGGTTACTTCCTAATATTCATAACAAAAACTTTGTGTCCTTAGTTGTTAAGAAACTCATATTAAAAACTTTCTCTATATCTACTCTATAAGATTTTTGTAATCATAGATTTAATAAAGAAGTGCATATTGAATATAAATAATAATGGATGTGATATAATTGCATTTTTTTTTATAATTAAGACATCGCTCACACTTTGCCCACATTTGTTTGTGCAAACAATTAATTAACTCTCATATTACTTAATTTCACTTTGATTAATACTGATTAACGTCCATTTAAGCCTCAGCTCAAATTAGTGGACGTAAGTGTGTGTGTGGGATGTGTACGTACACACCTACGTACATATTTATGCATATGTACGGTTTAAGTTGACATATTAAAATATTAAATGGATTGTCTGTTGGCTCGTAAATTTATATGGAACTGGTAAAATGTTAATGACAAGCAGCAAGAAAAAGTAAAAATAGAACAAAAAGCGGAATACCACTGACAGCTGACCTGCCAACAATTACAATGTACATTTTACCACAAAAGAAGGAATTTTTTATTGGATTTCGAGTTTAATTGAATGAAAAATGTATGGCAATTTAATCTGCAATTAAACCAAATAGAGTCAATGTCTAGGCAATTGAATTGCGCGGCGAAAAGAGCGAAATTGCATTAAATTTAATAAAACTCGTAATTATTTGTATGTAGATCAGTATTCATGCTAAAATAAAATGAATTGCAAATTTATTATATTTTTTTTAAAGACATTTGCTATGCAACCCTCGCCGTTATGTTCTTCTTATGTCACAATGTAAAATATTGAATGGTCGAAAATGGATTTCTTGTTTCAAGAAAATACCAGTAACGGTATCAATACTGATAACAAATTCAAGAAGGACAATAAAAAATATCTATTAACACTTTTGCATCACCGCTCGAAATACGAGATGTACTGAAAATACCTTGCGTCCATAATTCTCCACGTCGGTCAGACTTTCACTGTTTGTTCTAAAGAAAAATAATGAACAGAATTACCAAAATTATTTATTTTTCTCAAACTTTAACAAAAAAATAATTTATTATGCCGTTCTTGGTGATAAGAGAGAATATTTCTTCGCGCGGACTATTCCGCTCTTGGTGATAAGAGAAAGTTTTTGTTCGCGGATTATTCCGTCGAATGATGCGAAAGGGTTAAGTAAAAAATAGTCGTAACTTTACCGCGACACAAATGTAGACGAAGTGCGAATCCAGAAGAGAGTAAAAGTGAAAAAAATTCGGAAGGTGTGGCCATTATCAGCCCGTTAATCGGCTTTTAGCGAGTTAGAAAGAATCAGCTGATTGGCTGACGTAATAGGGACCACAACAGCGGTTTGGTTATGGAAAAACTGAGATTGTGTTGGTGATATTCGAAATAATCTAAGCAACCTTCGCTCCAGTTACTTCGTTGCCGTCTGAACAACAACTGATTGGACGAGCGTGCGAATACGTGTGAAATGAGCGGACAGAATTCTACTGCCGAATCGCGGGTGGCGTGGCAGCCGAAGTTACAAGGGCATCACAATGAGTCCATTGCGGCAACGAATTTGACTGCCAACAGAATAGATGATGTGCATTGATACCAATAGTTTCATTTGGAAGGAAATTTGATGTCAGATTTTAGCAATCCAGAATGCATTCAGGGAGGTTTGATGGATATTTTCTTTACCGATGCGTCCAAAAATGAAATAGGGTCTGGATGGTACTTAAACGATAGTATTAAGTATAACTATCCTATGGGTGAAATAGCAACTGTTTTCCAAACGGAAATTTTTGCCATCCTGAAAGGAACCGAATGGATTGGAGCTTTCAGTAACAGTCAAACTGCACTGAAGACCCTGGAGAACGCGAGTCAAACCTCAAAGATTGCTCAAGAATGAAAGAAGAGTAAGAATTCAAGGAAACGGAATTGCCGATGAATTGGCCAACCGTGGATCAGCGGTTCCCCTACCAGGGTCAGAGCCAATAATTGGAATCAGTTCCGCAGGAATCATGCGTTGGATCAACGATTATGTATGCAATCTACATAAAGAGCGATGATCCGGTCTAGAACGCTGCAGAACTGAAAAGTGTTTTGTAACAAGTCCAAAGAGAAAACTGTCAAACTTTCTACTAAAACTTGGAAGGAAAGACGTTCGGTTGATGGTCGGTATTATTACAGGACACAACCCATGGGGTCAGCATATGACCACCATAGGGATCATTGAAGATTCAATGTGCCTGTCTTGCTTGGAGGAGGCAGATAACACTTTCTCTGTGACTGTTCTGCCTTTGCTAGAGCAAAGCTACGAGTTTTGGGTTCCGATATCGTGAGTATTAGTAATACTCGTATACGTTCTCTAAAACTGGAGGATATTTACAGATTTACCAAAGAATCTGGAAAGTTCTTACAGGACTAACTACCTCTGTCTCTATTCTTTCCTATCTCTTTCTCTGATACTTTTCTCCTTCCCTCCTTGAATATCTAACCTCTTTCCAGAGCTCTAAACGCAATGGACTTTTTATCCTGAGTGTTTACTTAACGCTTTAAACGTATGTCAACTACTGCGATCAAGATCTTCAGATCACCAGTATATTAATAGACCGAACACAAATGTAGTATCAGCAGCGACAGCAGCGAAGAGGTGATCACAATTGGCCACCGAGATCTTGTGATTTAACACCTTGTGACTTTTTTCTTTGCAATTCGGTCATGGAAAATTTCATGAAAAAGATATTGTCCTGTAAGCGTGGTCGTGGTGGTCATTTGCCTGATGCTATTTTCCACTATTAACGGCATACCTTCCTCTTTATAATGAAATAAATATCCGATCATTTATATTATTCTTTGAATATCAAAATAACACCTCTTATTGGAAAACCCTTATTTGCTTCCACAATGGAAAGATCTGTTTTTTTTTATATTTATATGCGGTAATACTTCCACGGTGCCGCAGCGGATCTTGTGACAGCCCTCTTCTTCGCGAATTACGAGTCGTGGTAACACAAAATTAGGCAATTTAAGTCTTAGAGTTCTCTTGGGTGCTGATAATTTGAATACCATACATTCAGAGAACGGATGGACATGAATTAACTTTTTGCAATTTGGTTTCTGTAGAGGTTTCTAATAGGGACGAGTTTGCTATTTCTTATTTAGTCACTGATTTTTTATTTTTTTGTCCTTGTTAACTCCTCTCGGCAGCATGGGGCCTCGACAAGACTCTTCCAACGTACACGGTTCTGTACTGTTGTTTTTGCATCGTCCCATGAGATGTCGGCATCTGCTAGTTCGCGCAACATCGACCTTCTCCAAGTGTTTTTTGGTCGACCGCGACCTCTGCTCCCTTGCTCCAGCGTCATTCTCGTGATGATTCAGTGACTGATACTAATCTATTATGATAAGTTAAGCAATCTAGCAGCATGCGCAAGTGATACAACTTTATTATGCACTATTTAAAGAAGAGAAGATACGAATTGGCTATGAAAATCACGAGATTTTAACCAGCTAGGCTTTTTCCGGGGCTGACAAAGACAAAATAATTTCACATAACACCGCACACACAGTTTGTTTTATTTAATTTCGAAAGCCACCCTCCTTTATTGAAAACCCCTATATTTAAATCAATTGATTTCTTGCATTTTTGTGTGAATTTAGGTAGTCGAAGGCGCCGGGACTGCACCTTCTCTAATATATGTCTACAGGTGGAATGTTCAATAATGTCATCAGCCCTGCCTTAGACTTCACTTTGAATTGCTTCCGTTACATTCAGCTATTTATGAAGGTTCAAAAGAAACGAAAATCTCTACTCACCACAAATCTGGTATTTCGTTACGCTAAAATCATTGAAAAGTGTATGGCCTCATTTCACTGCACACCACTGTGTGACAAGATGCAGGTTGGTACGTACATTTGTAAAACAATGCTTATCTTTATCTGGGCGCCACAATATTGACATATGCGAACCGCACTCAGCAGCATTACACACACTCATAACCCCACATCCACCTTTCACGCATAGGTTGCGGTCAATTGCTGACCACAAAGCCCGTTGGACAGATCACCAAGCAGCAAAAGTTGCTGGCAAACCGTTTGACACCGGAATGCCGTCAACGCATTTCAATAATTTAATGAATCACACGGTTAAAATGAATGTCTCCATGCATACATTCATACATACATATAAATTTGCAAGCAAACACATCCCTAACCCTATTGGAAAATCTTAAGCTTTAACTGCTACATTTTTCATCTGAGATTTGGAAGAGTTTTTGCATTGTTGGCTGATTCACCACTTAAGCGGTTTTGGGCGAGTTCAAGGTGCCAATCGCCTCTTTCTTATTTCAGAATTCTTTAAGAAATACCAGTTGGAAGGAATATAAAGGAATCTGGATCTTCCTTTGACACCACTAGTAGGTTGTTGTTATTGTTGTAGCAGCATAAATATTCTGGAGTGACAGTCCTTGGTCGTCATCAGTACAGGAAGTTCTCATCCGAGGCTTTGTTTGTGCTTTCATTGGAGGGGATTTTTATGTGGCGGATCCCAAACCCAGCGCACAACCAGCTATCCTGGGATACTTCACCTTCTCACGTTAGCATCATCGGCCTTAACAACCGCGCTGGGTTTGGCAAAGCAACGAGGACAAAATGAAGTACCTCCTTTCATCAAACATACAGTCGGCGCACTCGCGTATCGGCACCCACATCACTGTTGACAGTTATGATTTCGAGATTGTAAAAGACTTCGTATACTTAGGAACCAGCATTAACACCGATAACAATGTCAACCTGGAAATCCAACGCAGAATCTTGCGAAACAAGTACTACTTTGGACTAAGTAGGCAATTGAGTAGTAAAGTCCTCTCTCGATGAAAAAACTAACAATCTACAAGGCTCACATCATGCACGTCCTAACGTATGGCGCAGAAGCGTGGAAGATACCAACATCTGATGAAGCGACGTTTGGAGTGTTTGAGAGATAGATTCTGCGAAATATTTTTGGTTCTTTGCACGTTGGCAAACGACTGTCGCGCTTTGTAAAATTCAGTCAAAATCGCGTGAGCGGTTATCGCGCCAATTAAGAAATAAGAAGACAGTCCTTGGTCGGATATTAATCCGGGTCGTTCCGGTAGCGTATAACCGACTGTCATGGGAATACAAGCATCTGAAAAGTAGTAAGTTTAGCTGGTCGTTAGTTTCGGTGTGTCAAGATTTATACCACGTACTGTTTCAGTATTGTTTTCTTTCATCCTCAGAGTTAAACCCAATAACATTTTGTTCATTCATGCATCCAGTTATTTCTTCCAGAAAAATCTGTTATTACTCAGTAGTTTTTAAATTTTCAAATATCCGAAACACGAAGTAAGTCGAAATCAAAATGTTCAATTTTTATTATTCGCGTAGTCGCTCGAATTAAGTTTCGTGAAGCTCATTTGTATGATATACTAGGAATTAAACTCGCCCAGAAAAACGCGTAATCAGATATTTGGTGCTGAATTAATTAATCTGAAAGTGGCAGGACATGCTGAAGTAACTTGAATAATAAGTTCGGATGATTGGCCTGCTCAGAGGATTTCGCTACTGTATTATTAATGGCGATTTCGTTTCTCTCAAAAAATGTTTGCTTTACCTTTTTCATAATCTATTATAAAATAAATGTTAGTCGGCGAGAAAATTCCGCGTTCTATTCTAAAAATGTCACACTGAACGAAGGCAAAGAAGGCAATTTTGTCCCTTGAGAAGCTTAGTCGGAGGAAATCAGCTGATTACTTAAAACGTTAATAATTAGAAATATGTGTGATAGACAAAGACAAATATATGGTCGCAGTGTTTATAGTTTTTTCGTTTCTGAGTAAGCAAAAAACATGACTTTTTATAGGGCAACATTGAACAATTTGTTCACCGAGGAGGACAACATTTTTTGGTAGAAACGAAGACACCATCAGATCTTTTGAATTGTGTTACTTTCATAGCGGTTTTAGCATCTCATTAATGCCGTAGTTAAAGTTGGAGGAATTCAGTGATCCATATGCTATATATATATATATATATATTATATATAATTGGCGCGTACACCCTTTTTGGGAATTAAATATAAATTGTTGCAATATTGCAGTTATTCTCTTGAATTATCATTGCTTCTTCCAATTTCATAATCTTTGATACGTGCTAAAGAAATTTTGTATATTAGTTTATTGAAAACGTCTTGTTCGTGCTGTTGTAGATCGGGTTTAATAATCTGTTGTTCCTATTCCAGTTTGCGTTTATTCCTTAACTGAATGAGATGAGTTTTTTAAAGGGCCTTCCAATAATAGGTGTTGTTGGTGAATGGATTGCGCACACGTTGCCATTTTTTTCTCACAGTTTTTTATTTAATTTAAATTTCCATAGAAAACGCACAAAATAATTCATAAAATTACAATATCAATCCTTATTCACTTTCACATAAAGATTCCGTTTTACAGACATTCTCATTTAACACTAGAAAGACTGAAAGCTAGTATATACCTATATTGCCCAAATGCAGTCAAAATGACTGCATTATGAAAGAATAACTAATGTGTAAAGAAATTTGTTTAAAGTTAATTTTTTAATATTTTTTATATTATTTACAGTTATTAGTACATATTAACAATAAAAAAATTTACTTCACTTGGAAAAAGAATAATTTATTCATTTTTATTTGTACATTTTATGCAAATTAAGGTGGACATCTTTTTATGTGTACATTTTCCGCAAACATATTTTTGACATTTTGCACATATATTATTTGTTTTGCTTTTGTGGCAAAGTCATATTTGACAAATTTTGCGTTTGTTAGCATGGGTTGCATTCGATGATGTTGCATTTGATGATGTTGCAGTTGCTCTTTTTAGGTCTTTATGTTCTGATGAATTTTTCTGTCTTGCAGCTCTGTATTCAGTGGAAAACTGTTCTGCCGATTGAAACAAGAACTCTTTTCGTTGTATTTGTATTCCTGTCGTTTCTTTGTAAATGATCCAAGCATTTATTGCAGCCAAATCTAAAATATTGAAACATATTTGGAGAGGCCATCTACGAGAACTAGATTTTTCTGTGTATTTTCTGGCCTTTTATCAATTTTCACAAATTTATGCTTAGAACTTCGAACAGCTACTCTTTTATTTAGTTTGCTTTTATATAGTGTAAGAACAAAATTCTCTGATTTATATAGCAGAGTGGAAAAACGAGCCATCTTATCCTTCGTTTGTTTGGCTGCTTTGGGTAGTTCTCTTTTGTTTGCTCTAAAAGTTCCAACTAGAGTTATTTTTTTGGCCAATAATTTTGTCGCGAGTGACAAGCTAGTGAAACAGTTATCGGTCGTGATATTTCATCCACAGTTTGTATATGGACCGACAAGTTTCAGAACAATGTGTTCACTGAGAAGCATTGAAAAAGGTCGTTGTTCATCTTTCCCTAAATAAGGAAAACCATTTAAAATATATTTGCTACTAACATCTGATGCAAGCCAGAATTTGATGACACATTTTTTTGGGTTTATTAGGCATATACTGGGTAAACCTGCACCTGGCTTTTGACGGAAATAATTGCTCGTCAACTGTTATATTTTGCCCTGGTTGATAGCAAGTTTGACTATTTTCAATGAACTTGTCCCATATTTCCGAAACCAAGGCAAATTTATTTGTTATTAGGCGTCTACTTCTTTCGCTTCTTCTGTCAAACCGAATAAATCGTAGGATTTGCTTGAACTTTTCTCTGGCCATAGTTTTTCTTAAAAATTCGGGACCCCACTTTGCTGACCATACATAACTCAGTTTTAAATTTTTTGCTTCGTAAGCTCCACGAGCATATAAATCCCAATAAATGCACGTTTTTCCGGTAATGATGTTGTCCAATCGTTCCTCGAATTTCGGCGGCCTTCTTCTGCTGTGCACTTTTTTAAATGTTTGATAATATAGTTATCTATTATCAACAAAAATGCACTGATAGGATTATCTGCCATAATATTCCTTTTTGCATAGTCTGTTGGGCTTTTTACACCCTTGAAAATACAAATAGATGGTAACCTTCCAGGAATACCACCTTCGTCAAATTACATACACCATACAGTACCATCGGCAGCTGTTTCGGTCTCCTGAAAGAAATTTTCAGTTTCTTCATCAGAGTCTGCACTATTTTGCACCCTACACCTTCCTGGGCATATTGATGACACTTTTATTTTCATCATTGGTGATCGACTCTTCATCACTATCTTCAGTGTCAGATGTTTCACTTTGAATATAATCCGATTCATCTTCAGATGATAGTTCAGAATTTGTTGCATCTGACTCTATATCGGAGCACTCTTCACTTATGTTCGTTAGCTTTTCCAATAACTCACTTCCATTCGACATTTCTTTCATGAATTTAGGGAACAAAAGAAATAAAATAAGCAATTTCTTAGAACAAGTATCACTGTATAAAGATTCGAATAAGAAGTACTACTTTAGCTAATTGAGCAATTGGAAGTTATCAAGTATAATCGACAAATTATCATGTGGCGGTAACCGAAAAATGCTCTAACGGTAAAATGAAAACTGTTATTTCTTATGTTATTTATTTAAAATTTCCTAACTAGTCAAAATGACTAGTCAAAATGAACAACAAGCAATCTACTACTCTAATCACACCACCTTCTATAGATACTCTTTGATACGAGGTTTGGCCTTCAGCTACAGTGAAAAATGGAATTGAGCAAGTAACTTTGTTAGCCACGTCACCAAACTCTCGACAGCAGAATTCTACCTGGTCTTTTCACAGCTGGAACCAAGAGTAATGAACCAATGCTTGTGCCGTTGGTTCAAGAAAATGCATACATACGTACGTATGCGTCGAAAAGATTTCTTGTGAGACAGAAGTGCCTTTTCCTTTTATGATAGAGTTACTGTCGATCTCAGGACAAGATCTTGAGGCCGAAATCCAAGTCTCCTCCCTATGTCAATTGTTACGAAGAGGATACTTGAAAACTAAAAGTCCTCCAGTCTTTCTTTTTCATTGATCCTTCTTTTCATACAAACGTAAAACATATGAAAACCCGTCAAAGTGCAAATAATGACAAAGCAAACAAATAATAATATGTTTCTACCGATGCCAAACACTGGGCTTGCAGGTTTTGTATTGGATATGGGTATAAGTTTCCGTCCTTTCTTAGCCAAAGTTACGAAATAATAATACACCATATTATTTGAAGTATGTACCATTGGAAGTTACAACTTTACTCCATTCAGACAGCATACGAACTCTTCTAACGAAAAATCGAGTTCTTTTGACTTGATCCATTCATTGAGCCAGTTTGCGATGCTCTCGTAAGAAGTGAACCGATCTTCAATAAAGACTGACTGCATTGATCGGTAATCGGAACAGATGATAATCCGAAGGTGCAATTATTGAAATGAATGCAAAACCGTTTTCCAAAAACAGTTACTTTATTTTTCGCGATTTTGACCAGTCTGACGTCAGGCTCCTTTCCAATACAAAACAAACAAAAGGAGGAGAAATTACATGTTCGCGAAAGGCTCAGTGAAAGGCTTGATAATATTTAGATTTGAGACATTTAAACTAAACAAAGTAATGATAGCAAAGTGCTGCATATAACATCATGAAAGCACAAATGGATATAATGCAGTTTTTTGCGTTTTCATGCGGAAGATGCCGTAGCAAAAAGTGCGTGTATGCTTATATAATAATTTCTTGTGTTTGCTTGTCTCCAATGCTTTTATCTATTCTTCCTCTTCGCAGACAAATAATTCCCCTTTCCTTTGTTAGTTTATTCATGGTCTCTGACGACATAGCGAATTCGGAAGACGCAACCTGGTATTCTACATATCATCCTTGATGCAAGCCCACCATAAACACGCTGTTTTAGGCTAGGTTTATGGATATTTGTATGAGATTTGACAAGTGTTTGCGTTTAAGTATTGGCTCAAACCGTTATTATTCTTGTTCATTTATAAGGTTCAATGCATTTTTAAAGGCTTATAGCAAAAACTCTTTTCTACACCCGAAGACATTCTCGAAATTATGCAGCGCTTGACATTTTCTCTGAGGGTCTTCTGTGCACTTATAATAAACATTTATTCATCTGTTCATATTTACTACCTTCGCGTTTGTGGAATTGTTTAATCATTTTCCAATGACATTACACACATACATATGTACATGCCCGCACACATACGTATGCACAAGTATAGACCATTCATGTGGATATGAGTGCGCTTCCTTTCCTATCCAAATACATGCATACCTATCTTTATTCGCAGAAATAATGTGGAATTGAATTATGTCTTTCATTTTTAAATGAACAAGCTGACAGACAGGCGTATTCGTGCCTGTTCAGCATAAGGGATCTTTCAAAAGTGACGTCTAGATGTCAGTAGTGAGTAATTAATAGACGGTACCTATTTTATGTCAACTTTGAGTTTTGTCACGTACGACAGATGTACAATTTTACATGAATGAAATGAAACTTTTTATTGTCGATCTTTAAGTACAACATATCGCAGAATTCGTGAGTTTTTTGGTGGAAATAATAGTCGGAATAAGCCGACAATTCAAAGGTTGGTAAAAAACTGATTCTGTAGAGGACAGAAAACGGGCTGGTAGACCAAAAAATGGCTGTTCTATTACCGTAATGGAGAATATTAGCGCTGTAGCGCAAAGTATTGCTGAACAACCTACATCCAACATCATCGATATCTGGACGCACTCTAGAATAAGACACTCATGAATCGATTGATGGAGGAATTTTAAACTATGAAATGTTTCACCTATAATTGTCAAGAGCCGTATTTTGAATACAAGTAGTGAAACCTGAAGGAATCTAAAATTTTACATATTTTATTTAAAACAACATTTAGGTGCATCTTTTGAGAGACCCTTTATTTAACACAAATATATGTACATGTACATATTATATTACATGCTTGCTCGTAGGCATTCGACCACAACATTGCCTGAAATTAATTATATGAACCAACTGTTTTTTAACATTTCAATAAAAAATATTTCGAAATATTTTAATACGGAATTCACAGAGAGGTCGTTGGTTCGAATCTCGGTGAAAGCAAAATTTATAAAAACATTTTTCCAATAGCGGTCGCCCCTCGGCAGGCAATGGCAAACCTCCGAGTGTATTTCTGCCATGAAAAAGCTCCTCATAAAAATATTTGCCGTTCGGAGTCGGCTTGAAACTGTAGGTCCCTCCACTTGTGGAACAACATCAAAACGCACACCACAAATAGGAGGAGGAGCTCGGCCAAACACCTAACAGAAGTGTACGCGCCAATTATTTATTTTTTTATTTTTATTTTTTAACATCAAATTAACATCTAAATTTGTCGACAACCGATTGAATATTTCTTCAACACTGTAAAGTAATTGAAATCACCGAAAGATAGAAAAACAACTATCAAAATTGGGTGTTTAAAAGTAAAGTAAGATAAAAAGTTATAGTAACGGCATTACATCAGAAATACAATCACAGTAAGAGAAAAAAGTGGTAAAAATTTCATTGCAGAAGAAGAGATGGATCTTCTAGATTTGGTGAAAGAATACACAGAAGTGATTCAAAATTAGATCTCATAATAAACATTGCCTCATGCGCATTAATATAAAAAGCGCGAACGTATATTTTCCGTCGCAATTTATTGTACGGTTGCCGCCATTACCGAATGGGTTGGTGCGTGACAACGTTTCGGAAGTGCACAGGTGCGAATCTCCATACATGAAACATCAAATGACAGACAAAGTCTTTTGTAATAACCGTTGCCCCTTTCGAGGTTCTTCTATTTTTGGAACAACATCAAAATGCCGATCACAAATAAGAGGAGGAGCTCGGCCAAACACCCAAAACCGGTGTTACTTGCCATTATTGTCATCTTCGATTCGTCATGCGCTCAGTTAGGTCAGAATGGTTGCTCAAAGAGTGCACACACTTGGACGAAGATAATGAATTCGTCCTTTGAAATACCATTGTGAAGGAAATAAGGGGGAGGAAGGCCGATGGGACGAAAGGGTGGAGGGTGGAAAGAGGTGGGGGGATGGGGTGGTTAAGATGATGGTTTTAGTTTGTGTGTGTGTGTGCTGAGATGATTTCACCTCGTCCTCCACACATCCAACACAAAAGGTCTCGAGGTAATTCCAAGTCTCACAGCATGCACACCTCGCCTATAGTGCCCTATGAGAAATCCCACGAAGTTTGAGAAGTGAGATTTTGTCAACCTCAGAAGCTCGCTCGAGTAGCCCCGATTGTCACGTGGCCACAAGGATTTCGCGATCTTACAAGTTTGTGTACATGCCTAGCGCTCGCTGAGTTGGTGCGAAGCCCATCTTTCCAGAAGCAGATCGCAGGTGGTCAAGGCGATCCGAATTCTCTCCCTTTGCGGGGAAATCACCTCACATGTCCCAAACAAACAAACTCAAATTTGTTTGGGATGATTGAGTGTCCACAAGTGAGGTTGAGCCTATAGCCCTAACCCCTCAGTCCACCCCACTTATTCCGATGAGCGCAGTCCTTTGAACTCTCTCCAGCTTCTTCACCAATGCCGTCCTCTTTAGTGAGTTCCACCAGACTATATAACGAAATTGGCTTTATAATGCACCCTTGCATCCGTACAAGGCGATTGTTGCCTTCCTGCCCAGGACCAGCCCAGCGCCCCCTATCGATAGAAATTGAGCTCGTTATGGCTCTCCTACGAAAGGACGAAACGAAGGGATGCCTGCAGACTCACGGTGGTGATAACTGGGGAACAAGCAATCAAAATGGTCACCCCTCACAACACACACTGTCACAGTTGCAAATAACCAGAGAAAAAAGGAAACGATTTTCCTTCTCCTCTGAGAATGCCCGGAAGGAGAGAACGCCAACCCTTGGCAAACCACTGTTCGAGAGTCTCGAAGAACTGTCTGGCTTAGTCATCAACAACATAACAAGGTTCTTAAACTGCACAGACTAGATATAGGTAAACAACCATTAAACAAAATAAATCAGCCCTCGATAGGAGGTGGACCGTATACGAACTGACGACAAATAGCAGACGGTCGAGTCATCTGCTCACGACGGCATAAGACGGTATAATAGTACCGCTCATCTTTTTTGCTGCAGATGCAAAAGAAACCTCGGTAGCGTCCCATGTGAGGGGAACCTGAGAGCATGCCACACATACCACTGGTATGAAGGCAATGAGACATTGGAAGACGAGCCTATAGCATGAAGCTGGCTACAAATATGATGGACCCAGGCGTGGGTGAATAGTATTGGTAAATTTAATGGACACCGTTCTGGGCCTTTCCGAAGTAATGCAAGGTGGTTCCGGGAAAGCAGTCTCCCCAAAAGAGGAGGAGGGATTAGTGACTACACCATTCGACGCAGTTGGCCACGGTCGCTGTAAGTGCGAAGGCATTTTAAACCCTCCTCACCCACCCCAAAAAAAAAAAAAAAAACAAGTTGGTACCACAGATGTAGCAACAAAGCGCTAGTTGGATTTTGGATGAATCCCCACTTTAACCAACCAACCTATTGATTGCTAATATACTACCATCAAAAAGTTACATCAGGTTCTATTTAACGTAGATGTTCCCTGCCTAAAGCTGGGAATTAATTACAACCCAAATTTTTTCAATAAATCTTCTGCCTTACGGACAAATTTCAGAATATCTGCAACAGGAGCATTATTGATGTCACTCGGATCCTTTTGGTCTCGAAGAAAAATGTGAAGTCTTGTCTTTGCCAAGGCAATACAGTTGCTTTGTGATTTCATCATCCTCCAAAGTAGACTCATTCCCAATGTGAATTTTAAAGAGATGGTAGTTTAAGTATTAATGACCTGTCAGAAAACATAAAATTTTTTTGATGTCTACTTTACGCATTTTATGCGTTTCCCTATTGTATTCGAATGGTCCTATAAGCCTTTCGGCTTAATGAAGTTCTTGTGTGACTTTACAATGGGTAATTCTTTGAGTATTGATTATAATATTTTTGTATTATTTTTCAAACGATTGTCTTCCCATACCTTCTATTTTCTCTATCATTTCGAATATGTCCCAAAATTGAAGTTTTATATTTCCAATTTGCCATCTTTAGAATGTAAAAAGTTATATAAGTAGAGTAATGTGGGTACAGAAATAATACACGAGAGCTGGTTACGGTGTTATTGCAACTAGATTTATGTATTTTTCACATATCGTTTATTTACTGATGCAGAATATAATAAATTATGTATGAGGTGAATATGTATGTATGTGTGGGCATATTTATGTGCATGCGTGCATGTGTTCATATAAATATTACTTTAGTTCCAATGCATTGATTTTGCCCACATGGCTGAGGGCACCTGCATACATATGAACAAACAAATTCAAAAGGATATATTAATTTAATTTGTAATTGCAATTATTTACAAACATATGCATATAAGCACATATACAAACATATACAGGATGGGCGAATAAGATCTAACAATGTTAAATGCGAATACTATTGCAAAAATTATTTGGTTTAATTCATTTTTTCTAATACATTAAAAACATTTTATGAAAATCAAGAATTTGCGTGCTAAGCGCGGCATCAAGAAAATTTCTACCATTTTGGTCAATGCAGATATTGGCTCTTTTTGCGTTGTTTTTTTTATTACACCATGTAGTGTTTTTTGACCAGGATCTTTATTTCGTCTCAATAATTTTGCTTCAGCTATACATTCTGTCAAAAAAAGTACCGGGAATTGTCCAATAAAATGCAAGATAATTCATTAATCATTAAAATTTATTTTGTCGCCTTCAAAATAGGCTCCATTCGAAGCAATACACCAACGCCAACGATTAGTCCAGTCATCAAAGCACCTTTTAAACGCATTTGAAGGGATCTTCTTCTACTCCTTTACAGGGGGCTAAATTCGGTGAATACGGAGAGTATACCATGTACAAATTGGGACGCACATTATCCCCCAAACGTCGCATAACTTCCAAATAATATTCTTCGTTTACCGTAGAACTATTTGGAACGAATTCCGAGATTCCGAGTGCACAACACCAAGATAATCAAAGAAAATGAGTAGCATGACTTTCACTTTTGACCGACTTTTACGTGGTTTTTTGGGTTTCGGCTCATGTGGATAGCGCCATTCAGCCACATCAGCCGCCTGTTAACTGATTTGCATGTCAAATTCTTATACTCACGTCTCATCACCTGTTATGATGCGCTGGATAAACGTTGGGTCCGAATTCACTTGGTCAGCCACCTTCTTCCAGTGAATTTTTTGAAAGAAATCCAACTCTCTTGGCACGAGTCGAGCAGCCACGCGTCTTGGCGTCTCATACCTAATTGATGGTGTAAAATGTTGAGACAAGCTAAGATGACGAGCTACCTCCCTCGAACTTAAAGGATGGTTTAATGGTTTTCCAGCACCATTTCCTTAACTTTGTTGACGTTTTCATTTATTGACCAGATTGGCGCAAATCTTCCATGACTTCTCGGCCCTCTGCCAAAGTCTTATGCCACTCATCCACTCGTGTTTTTGATAAAGCAGCCATAAGCTTTCTGTAACTAAATATCCAGATAAAAAAGTCGGAATCAAAGCAATAAAAATCAAGCGTCCGCCAAAAACCTCAGACAGGTCCATAGATGGTTTGCGTAGCAGTCGCGCCATCTTTTTGAAAGCACAAATTAGGATGCTGCTCAGCCGTTGGCCGCAAAAATTAGTCGGTTAATGTTTTGTAAGAGTTAAAGTAAGTCGTATATACCATTTTATCCTCACTCTCGAAGAACTATGGGCCGATAACTGTCTCCGACATAGCACCGCACCAAACATTGCATTTAGATGGGTGTAACATCCAAAAATTTTAATTTAAAATTTAGTTAAGTAATAAAAGATATTGATTTTTAGAATCAAACAAATTCATAGCCATAGTTATGGCTTGTAACAACAAAGACAGAAATTTAGTTTTAACATATGAAAAGTGAGTTGTATCCGATCTCAAAAATATTTACGTCGGCTCTTAATTAGGTGTGGAGCAATACTTTGGACGAGTTTTTATTGAATCGCTGCCGAGATACAGGCATTTAACCGCTAGATTAGATCGGGCATAGATACAGCGATGCCACTTAGACGATGAAGTGGGTCCGTTGTGAGCCGCAGTGGTTGAGCTACATTTCCCCTTCCAGATTGGATCATCCTGAGTGTATAGATTATCTGTATTCATTAAGAAGTAGGATCTTAAATATTGGTACCTGATTCAGGCTAGAGCTGGGCATGTGCAAAAAAGCAGTTGAATTGTTTCCAACTCCTCCTCATTCTTGCAGCTACGACAGAAATCATGCATGTAAACGCCTAATCTCCTTGCGTGATTTCCTATGAGACAATGTCCTGTGAGAGCCCTTACTAAGGTCCTAATATGAAGTCTACTCAATTTTATAATATTCTTTGACCGATGTAGATTTAGTCTTGGCCATGTTTGCCTAGCAATTTTACAGGTATTGGCACTAATCCATCTTTGATTTACAGAATTGATTAGTGCGTCCATAACAAGAAGCTTACAAGTTGCGAGAGATGTCCCCAAAAATTTATTTGTGTTTGGCATACAGGTAGCTTTTCTTACAAGTTGATCAGCCCCAAAGTTCCCTGGTATATCTCTGTGACCTGATACTCAACATAAGATGATACGATTCTGTTTAGCCATCTCATTACGAGATTGGCGATAACGTAAGACACTCCTTGATGTCATTTGGAATGCATCCAGAGCCCGTAGGACAGGTGGGCTGTCTGATAGAATCCAGATATCTGTTGATGATATTATGTTTATCTCTAATCATCTTAAGGCTTAATGAATAGCATTTTAAGGCACCACTAATTTTTCAAAATTTTACTTGCGTCGCATTAACTTTCTTAGACTCATTACTTTCACCAAGTTTTATTACATTTACTTTGCTGTTTTTATAACAGATTTAAAGATCAATTTGGGGTTTATATTGTATTGTAGTGGTAGTTGTTGTTGTAGCAGCATCAGCATTTCCCAATAATGTTTTAGGAGTACTGCTGGAGTGACAGTCCTTGGCCGGTTATAAGTCCAGGCCGCTCCAGTAAAGCAGAACCAACTATTGCGGGTCCGTAGCAGTCGTACTTTAGTTATTGTTAGTAGCAATACCAGCACAATTTAATTTTTTTTTGCATATCTTAAGATACAACCCTAGAGTTCTCACCAATATTGGCTTGCCTGAATGGCGATAAGTCGAGATATACGGAACACTTGCAATAATCTGCCGCTTAGCTTCAGTGCGAATATTTCAAAGCGCATCACTTTCCGAACGACCGGCCACTAGAACTAAAACGTCCGACCAAATTTCTAGCCATGCAAGCTGTGTACGGTGGTCACCTCCCTCTATAAGGGTATATGTTTGGAGGCCCACTTAGGTCTGGACGCCTGTTGTGTTACTACATTTTTTTTTTCGATAGTCAAGCTGCGAGCAAGGCACTGACGACGCAGACCCAAACTGGTGAATTTCTGTAAGGAGAAGATCAAATCCCTTGGGTGTGCGGGTAACATTTCTCTGATTCGGGTTCCGGGACATAGGACAATAGGCGAAAATAAAATTGCCGATGAGCTTGCCAGGAATGGGCGACTTAATTGGTTTTAGAGGTCTCCCACCCGGACATCGGCATCGCACTGACTGTTGGTAAAGAGGAACTGTACTACTTATTTCTCAGAAATCGGATAACAGACAGAGCTTCATTTTTTCGAAAGCCCTTTCGCCTCAGTACAATAGCTTCAGAACGCAAAAAGTTCTGGAAACTTCAAGCCATTCGATTTGCAAACTCGTAGCTGGGTTTACTGCTCATTGAGCGACCGGTACACACACATAAATGGTAGGTTTACTATTTAATCCCCACTGCAGAGGCTGTGGAGACCTTTCAGGGAAAGAGACTGTTGAGCACTTTTTCTGTAAATATGCCGGTTCGGCAGCTAGACGATTAAAGTCACTGGGTGCTCTTTCTTCGACAGCCACGGGCAATACGCCAACTTAAATCCCATCAATCTTCTCCATTACATCAACAGCTCTGGTTGGCTAAAGATATCTGCCTGTTAGAGGTCACAAAATAGTTTCCGAACGACGCTTTAGTGGTACTTGGGGAGTGCCAGACTGGTACTTCAAACAATTCACCTATCTACCTACCTCTAATTTGGACTCTAATTTCCAAGGTGTGGAAACTACTTCGTCGCTTGGATCAACGATAAAATACTGTGGATGGCTATGCGGCCAACCGTCATAACAATAGATCGTTGACAAGAATAATAAAAATTGATGAAGTCAACGGGTTGTATATTTTCATTAAAAATGAAAAAATTATTTTGGAAAGAAAAAAAGTTATTTCTGTTAAACATAAGTTGGCCTTATTTGGCACACCCTGTGTATACAAGTAGTTCCGACATGAGAACCAATAGATAACTGTGTCGATGTGTATTTTTTTATTCATTTTTTATTTTTTTACTTGTGGTTTATGTGTGTTTCTGTATATTTTATTCAGCATTAAATGTCAACATGTTATTTGATATTCATTTGCTATGGCGGAATTAACTTGTCACTTTGGCTAATGTTCCAAAATGCTCACATACTCACATACATATGTACACATGCATATGCGGGCTCACGCAAATGAATGTAGTTTGCCACAAGTATGTGCTTACAAAGCAGCGAAATTTGTTGCAAATATCAATTTTGCATTTTGAAAAGCAAACTTAATTAAATGGCGAATTTTCTTGTGGCGAAAATAAATTGTTGACGCTCTTAGGTATAGTACATTATCTGCATTTACTAACACTATATTAGATGCAAAATCAAAAAAAAAAAAAAAAACGTATACCAAAAAAAAAAAACGGCGGTATCCACTTCTGGTCCCTCCCTACATTTGGCAACGACAGGATAAAACCATAACTGGTGACATTTAATATTTTAATTTTTAATTAATTAATTTATAAATTTTCTATATGAGCCCCTGAAAGGAACGGATGGGAAATTGTCCCAGAATAGCACTCAAAGTCCGCTTTACCGCTGCTTCAAAACAAAACAATGAGAATTCACTCAAAGGAACATTCACCTGACCTGACCCTCCTACAACCTGTTCGCTGCATATTTCAAGTTGAACCAGATGGCAATAAAAGAAATCGGTCTTTAGCTTAAATATTACTGCATGTGAACAATCTTTCACTATTTAATTGGCACTAAACCTATTGTTAAATCTTCACAAGCAAATAGCGGCCCCTAGAAATGCATCGAACGAACTACTTCACTTGGCTCTATTCAAAATACGAATAACTTTTTAGATGGCTTTCATTGAAAGAATTACAGGCATAAAACTTTGTTGTGTGGTAGCCAGGGTTGAGCATTTTTGCACCACCAACTACGAAAAATTAATTGACTTAGCCGAAATTATCCGGTTTTTATTACAAAATGCGAATTTTGTCTATACATCTACTTCAGTATCAGCTGGTTATGGTTATGGGATGACTAATGCCTGACTAATGACACATGCTGTAACGTTGTGGTTATGGCGTTATGACTACGACATCACTAACTACTACAGTTTGTTGATAAAAATGATTCTTGGTGTATAGGCGGTGTAATTAAACTATGTCTTATAGCCAATTTAGCGAAATAAATCACGAAATCTTGATGTTAACAGCGGACTTTTTTGTTTGGCACTCTCGAAATTCTGGAAGCGAAAAACAGGTTAGGTGAACTATGCTGCAAGCTGGAAATTTCTACTTTTAAGGAAGATGAAGTTGAATATTTGGAAGAATGTGCAATAGACTTTGTTCAAAGATAGCAAGATATTTTTTTTTTGTTTTTTATTTATTTAGTGCCCGTCAAAATTGCGACGTTTAGCCTCAAAAAACCTAAAATTTCCTGCAGAAATATGTATTCAAATGCAATCAAAGTTAATGCAAAGGTTGGACAAATAATTAAGGCATACACAAGAAACCAACTTGCGAAATTTTTGTAATATAAAGTAATAAATATACTCCCATGGCGGACCTATAGCAATCGAAATATTTTTGTACTTGAACGACGATGATAGAGCATTGATGCTTTGCACGGCTTTCCTGTTAAATGTCGTTCGACAAGGCGAAATCTCATTTTTTTCACTATCACAAAATTTCAAAATTAAAACGAAACAAAACTGGGTTTTTAGATTACTTCCAAGAAAAGTACGGATGTACCAGGAGCCACTTCTCCAAAACCAAAACCAAAACTTAACGTTAGATATGTTCGGAAAATCAAATGTTTAGCTATAAATAAACCAAATAGCATCGGATAAATCCTTAAGGAGGCTTTACAAAATCGATGACTGGTGCATGAGACAAGGTTTTTCCGTTAATGCGAACAAAACAACCATAGTCGTGTTTACGAGAAAACGGAAATTGAATGGATTCAGTCTTCCAACACTGAAAGGTGTGACACTTGGGCTTTCCAATGTAGTTAAATATCTAGGAGTAATCTTGGATAAGAAGCTGACTTGGGAGACACACGTTTCACTGAAGGTGAATCGCGCATTGAGGATTTTTCAGCAATCCCGTAGAGCCTTTGGTAAAACCTGCTGTGGTCCTATGGATATACACAGCACTTATCAGACCAATCATCACTTACGCTTTTGTGGTTTGGTGGCGACGGAGCATGGCAAAGTCCAGAATCGGGGAACTATACAGGCTACAAAGCAGTGTATGTTTATGCATCACGGGTGCCATGAGTACAACCTCTGGTGATGCCCTAAATGTTATGCTTGATTTGCTCCCCCTGGCTTAGGTAATAAATATGGTTCCTGGTACGAAGACGGAACTTTGGGACACAGAGAAATCTTTAAGTTGCTATCTGAGCAGTATCCAATGTTTTTGCCACCTAAAGACGACCTGATACCCACAGTTTTATTTGGAAGGAAATTTGATGTCAGATTGCGTGAGCAATGGAGCAATCCAGAATGCATGCAGGGAGGTTTGACGGATATTTTCTTTACCGATGGGTCCAAGAATGAAATCGGGTCTGGAGCCGGATGGTACTTAAACGATAGTAATAAGTATCACTAAGCTATGGGGGAAATGGCAACTGTTTTCCAAACAGAAGTTTTTGCCATTCTGAAAGTAGCTGAATGAATAATCGAGAGTAGATCGAGCAGGAAACAGATTGGTATTTTCAGTGACAGTCAGGCTGCACTGAAGGCCCTGGGGAACGCGAAGCAAACCTCAAAGATTGTTCAATAATGTGAGAAGAGGCTTAATTCTGTCGCAAGACAAAACAGGCTTGTACATATATGGGTTCCGGGACACTCCGGTGTTCAAGGAAACGAAATCGCCGACGAATTGGCCAACCGTGGATCAGCGGTGCCCCCACAGGGGCCAGAGCCCATAATCGGAATCAGTTCCGCAGGAATCAAGAATTGGATCAGCGATTACGAACAAAAAACTGTCGACTAAAACTTAGAAGGAAAAACGTTCGGTTGATTGTCGGTATTATTGTATTACAGGACACAACCCATGGGGAGAGCATATGACCACCATTGGAATCATTGAGGACCTGATGTGTCTGTCATGCTTGGAGGAGGCGGATAGCACTAAGCACTTTCTCTGTGCGTGTCCTGCTTTTGCTAGAGCACGACTACGAGTTATGGGTTCCGATGTCGTGAGAATGAGTAATATTCGTTCTCTATAACTGGAGGATATTTACAGATTTGACAAAAAATCGGGAAAATTCTCACAGGACTAACTATCTCTATCTCTGTCACTATTCTTTCCTATCTCTTCCTCTCATACTTTTCTCCTTCCTTCCTTGACTATCTGCCCCCTTTCCAGAGCTTTAAATACGCTGGGCTTTTTAGCCTGAGCGTTTTAGGAGCCACCAAATCTCCTGGTGCTTCTTGGCTCGACCTTTTCAAATTTTAATTTCAATCAAATAGCCCTGCTGAAAATAAATACAAAAAGTTTGCAAGCGGATTCTAGTCTAGAATATGTAGAAGAAGATCCTTAACCTAAGTTAACCACACGACACAAGCAGGCCAGATTAACATATGCAGAAAAGTATTAATTTTGTGAAGATAAATGAGAAAGAGTAATTTTTTCCAATGAAAAAAAAAAAATTAATCTGGATGGACCAAATGAACTTCTAGATGAAGTGTTTATTACCTTCTTTGATGATAATTTCGATGAGGAGTGAATTTTCCAGCATGACAACGCAGTCGCTCAACAGAAAAAGCGTTTGTGGGGGCGAAAAAAATACCAATTTTAGAATGGCTTCAAAATGTATGGGTAATACTTTCACAATCGGTTTTCAAAATGAGAAAACATTTTGATAGCAGATATATTTGGCACTTACATCCTTTGTTGGTTTTTTTTTTTTGCCGAGCTCCTCCTCCTGTTTATGGTTTGCGTCGTGATGTTATTCCACAAATGAGTGGCAGTTTACTCCGAATGGTTTTTAAGAAGAGCTTTTTCTCAGAAATACATTCGGAGGTTTGCCATTGTCTGGCGAGGTGGCAACCGCTATTATAAACAACCTGTTTCTTTCACAGCGGGTTTCGAACCCGACCACTACCGCTAGTTTGATTTGCCGAAAGATGGGTTTCTCGTTCGTTAATCTTCATAGTGCGTCGGTGGAGGGGGGAGTATTCTGCGAGGAGCTTCTTACCAAGCTGAAAATTAGGCTACCAGACCACTGTAGTGGTATTGCACCACATTGGACGAATTTTATTTTTACGCCAGTGGGCTCTTACTTGGGCAGCTATTTATCGTTACTTAACCTAATCTAAAAGAAAGACTTAGAAACAATTCCTTTTATAATAAAATGATCTCTAGCTTGAGCAAATTCAAACCAATTTTTGAACAAAAAGTGGTAACATTGATATAAAACAACGTACAAGTACCCACGCACTGTGAACAGGCCCTGCAATAACTAGTTCATTATATGCAGGCATGACTGTATGTTAATTTTATTTTCAAAATAAGGCGAAAAATGACTCAAAACCGTTTACTTGACCGAGTTTTGGCTCTTTAATCAATCGTTTAAGGGTTGACTTTAAAAAAATGTTATTCACCTCTAAAAAACCATTATTTTTAAACAATAATAGCTCCCTTGCCTATTACACGCGTATATCTCTTGCAATACGAATCTTAATGGATCGCAGTAGTAGAGTGAGAAAGGCCACGTATAGAATAGTAATTTCATATTATTATTAACTTAACTTGTTTCATATGTAGTTATTATGGCTGTGTGCTGTGTTACTAGCGCGACCGACAGCAGTTTCCAATAGCGACGGCTGCATGTAGGTTAGCGTGTGCACGTGAACGGCTTTTTGTTGCTGTGTGAGACAACAGAATTATAAAGTCTCAATTTGACATCATTAGTGCTGCGTGACACAAACGTTCGGGGACAAAGGAAAATAGTCAACAACACAAACAACTGGATCGGAGGTCAACAGGCAGTTGGCTGGCACTGTTTACTGCAAACATACCTTGGCAGCGCCTGTGTACGTAACTGAATTGGTTGAGAGATGAAATTTTCCCTAGTGAGAAATGAAGAGAAAAGCGCTGTTGTTTTTGTGTTTAACTACCTTTTAGTCACTGCTGCATGTTGACAATGTGCTTGTCCACCTGTTTACGAAAAATGTCAGCTCCTGGCAAACAATGAATTTTGCGCATTTTCGTTTGTTTCTGAGGTATGCGAAAAAATTCAAAAGCAAGAGCAAAGCCTACGCACAAATACACATACATATGTGTGTGTGAGTGTGAGCATGTATGTAGGTATAAATATATTTATTTTTATATATTTATATAATTTCTGTCAGCGACTCATAAAAGTAAGCACGCGTAGTAACCTGACGTGCATTGTTAGTAGTTTTGCGTATACGCCGTGGAGAGCAATTATTGGCCCCAAAGCAGAAATATTCCCCAAAAGCAAAAAAGTGTGAAATCGGTTTCAAGAATGAAACCCCAGTTGAGCATTTCTATTTTTGTTGGCCAAATTTCACTAAAAAGCACCAGTCAATGTTCGAACTTCAAAGTTAATTCGTACGAAAGCAGAACCATTGCAGGATTAAAACACAAACATCAAAAAAAACCAAATCTACTCGTACAGCAGTCAACCAAGCGAGCAGTAGCAGAGCGGTCGAAAAAGCGCTTGAGGCCAGTCGGAAATGAGATGAAAACGTTTAATTTGCCGACTGATTAAATTAGGTTGCTTTTGCTTAACGGCGCAACTATGATTGCACGGAAATGTGCCCCTTTTTTCTATTCTAAAGCATTACTCAAATACTGGAGTGCCTCATCAAAAAGGCACCTAATGAAAAAGGAATAGTTTTTGCTGTAGAGGAGTGGAGGAAATGTTCTTGCTTTTAGATAGAAAATAATGATTTCATGTTTTTTTTTTCAGTTAAATCGCAAATACTGTTATCTAGTGTAGGGGGAAATCAGGTAAAGCGTTGAAATATTTCACCTGCAAAGGCGAAAAGAAACGGGAATATATTTATTGTACATATGCGAGTATTTATATTTAGTTGTGTTTAAGCATAAACAAAAATGTCTTCATATTTCTGCGCCTTTTTGTGTTTACTGAACTGGGTTCGTGGCAACCGCAGTTGGACACTCCGACTTCCAAAATATCAATTGAAAGTAAACCGGATTTATAAAAATAAAAAAATAAAAATGAGTTTCATTGTCATAACTAAAAACTGACTCAAGTCGTACTTACGCTCTCGCGAAAGGACTGCAGAACTATCATAGATATGCTGACAGGTCATAATCTATTTGCCGCACAAGATAAAGATTGCTAACACGGGCAAATGCAGGAAATGCAGAGAGGATGTTGAGGAAACTTTCGAACCCCTTCTGTGCGTTTTTCCAGCATTATCAAAAACGTGACTAAAATGCCTGGGAGCCCCATTGTTTAAGGGTCTGGCGGACGTCTCAAAAGCGGATCTCCCAGCTCTGCTAAATTTGCCAAAAGCGTTAAGCGATAGAGCAGTTGCAAAAGAGTTCGGTTGGGTCTACAATTTAGTGAGATATTTTTCTTTGCTACTTTCGATGTCGTCATCGACGACGGGTATTTGAATATATATAAAGGTTCCTTCAAATCCTATCTGGAGCATAGTGCGTCAACTAATTTTCTTCGCCAACGAACACGGCTATATGCTAGCAATCTCAACTCGTTCTCAACTGCTAGATTTCATTTCTGTATTTGGAAAACGTCGCCAACTGGTACGCGGTCTGCCGATTCCTCGGCTGGCTTTTCAGCGTGTGCACGTTGCACCATTAACCTGTAAGGCTTTCTTCAACAAATCGGCTCTGGTTATTGTTCGTGGTCAGAAGATTCGCAGTATTTTCCGTTCCGTCTGATATTCTTGTTAGTAGAACAGGATAGTGATCCATGGTGCCGCAATTCAGGTTTCCGGTTAATTAACCAATGCAAGCTTTGAGTTTTCAAATTCAATGATACTTTCTTGGCAAAAATGTGTCTTTTTCTTTGTTATCTTGGGGAACGCTTACTCGAATCGTTACTCAATGGTTACTCATTGGTTATTCAAAACTACAGCTGGTCATTAATTTTTGTTGCAGGCTTTAGGAATCAGCTTCATCTAACTCTACATGGCGATACCAATATTGCTCCCACGATTGAAAGCATCCAAAGTATTCAACCAAAGTTAACCTGTTCGGCATCGCTGTTAGGGCTGTTTTTTACCTCCCCTGTACAGCCGTGATGAGATCCTTTAAGGTGCGACTTCATCTTTGGAAATAAGAAAAGTACGATATAAACAGAACGCTTAAGGCGATGGGAGTCCCTCGCCATTGAATTTCCAAACTCATTGCGGTGTTCACTGGTCACTGGGTGATCGGTACTCATGCGAAGAAGCTTGAAATTCCGTGCAACCCCTATTGCAGAAGCTGTGAGGATCCTGCAGAGAAAGAGACTGTTGAACACTTTCTCTGCAAATTTCCGGCTCTGGCGGCTAGGCGCTTGAGATTCCTTCGCGTGCCCTTTGTGGATGGCTTAAAGGAATTCTCCAGCCTAGCTCCCTTTTCTCTCCTCCCTCCACTACATCAACAGCACTGGATGGCTGTTGACGGTTTTCTCTTCCCTAAATTTTTTTCACAGGTAGAGGTCCACATCATAGTATCAAAACGGCACGTAAGTGCTACTTGTAGTGTACCTGGGGTACCCTTGCCATCTAACCTACCTACCTAGGCCACCGCATTGTGTGGCGAAAAGTCCAACCTTTATGGGTGATTTCTGGTGGGGAAACGAAAAATGTGTGCGTGCGTCTGCCCCCGATGTCAACAGAGAGCCACAGTCTAGTCGCTATCTATCCGACAAGTAGTTATTCACTATGAATGGTGTCGGTCTCTCTCATTAAATAGTAATTATCACGCGGCCAAAGCCAATTTTTTGTGGGGGAATCATACGTTTTGAAACACCAAGACGAAATTGTGAAATTAGGAAAATTTAAAATTTCATGCGAATGAACTCTTGTGGTCAATGCCCTCAAAAGCGAAAAAGGGAATCTACATTTTCTTCACTTTCGACCAAACCACTTTTTGTGTTTTTGCACGTCTGGGGCTTTCACTTCACACCTTGTTTCTGGATTATACTGAAAGTACTACGATATACAAGATGTCGCAATGTTCTAAGTAAAGTGTTAGGCCTTTTTGGCATGCTTGCTTCGAGGCCGACATTCACGCACAATTAGAATGACATCTGCGGTGGTCGTGGTTCATCTGCTCATCGAGATGAGCATTTTTAAGTTAAGAATTGCTCTTATGAGCCCTTTCTTATAGTCGTGTATTATGTAGAATCCGACTGTTAAATGTCTCTTTACGCACGCTTTTCTCTGCCATTTGATTTTTAAGTTCTTCCCACGAAACCCTGAAACCTACTTCTCTGCACCAATTAGAGAGAAGCAAATCGTCTTCTGCCAAGTATTTTTACCTAATTTAGTGCTAAACCAACAGACTTCAAGATATAACAGCTATTCAAGCTCCTTACTCCACGCTATGGTTGCCAGAAGAGTAGGGAATATGGATCAGTGTGGGCCCAACTTCAGTACAAATTTTTACTTAGAAACCATAGGTTGTTAGCCTACAGACAGACGCTGTTTTTGCCTAAATGCTTATTGACAGGCGGCACTCCCACGCCTTGTCGGTGATGGATTTGCAGCTAACCTCCCTATCTGAAGGCAATTCACTATCCGCAATCTGTGACCCGTGCGACAGTCTAGAGTATGCAGATGCCTAAACTTTCCATGTTGCATTTTCATTCTCTTATTTTTGACAGCGATTTTCCATATGTGCTACAAGTAATATTATAATCAGGCAAATCAGACTTTCAAATCTTTATACTGGGCTGGGGAATAAACTCGTGGCGTTTATACCAAAACTTTTATTCAAACAAAAAACACCACCTCTCGACTAATGTGTTGATGCCGTTCCGCCAAAAATCACCTGGGCTGGTGTCAAAGAAGTTGTTGAACCAGTTTTAAGGATCTCTTTGTTATCTTAGGTAACAATTTTCATATGGTTTGAGAGGGAGCGGAAAAGATAGTAATCGGTGCAATGTCCGGAAAATACGGTGGATGCTGAAGGGCCTTCCATTCAAGCTCTTGGAGCGCGGTTTTGACAACTTGTACAACATGGAGCCCTGCGTTGTCATGAAGTATTATGGTTTGATTAGGCCTTTTCAGTCGAATAGCCTCATTCACTTGGTGGAACTGGGCAATGTTGAGTTCCTTGTTGTCTGTGGAATTCTTTTCGAGTATTTCCCAGTACACCATGCCCTTCCAGTCCCTCCAAATAGATATCAGAAGATACGGCTTGGCTCTCGGCCTTGGCGTATCTGCTGGAGTCAACCACTCATTTCTTTCCTTCATATTGATATATAGGTACCACTTCTCATCTCCCGTGACGATTCGAATTCGGTGCTTATGACTGCGTGTTGCTCGATGGCGGGCGAGATGTTGAAAAGCAATTTGGAGGCGACTTTCTTTGTTTTTTCGTCGAACTCGTGAGGCACCCAGGCTCTTAATTTTTCGGTAAATCCCATTGAATGAGGGTGATTGAGAAACGTTTTATGATGGCAGTTCATTTTTTCTGCCAATTCACCACTGGTTTGGCGACCGTTCGTCTTCAAAAGTGAGCGTTGTGTTAGTCCACAGACAAAGGCGAGAAAATTTCATTTGAGGAATCTCATGCATTTCGTAAAAAATACAGAGTGGAAACATACAATGCCATAGGATCGTAAACATTCCGAACTTAAAACATCGAATTTATAAAATACAAGTTTTCAATTGGTCCTCGGCACGCCTACGACTTCATTTCTGCTTGCGAATAGATAATCATAAAAACCATATGCCGCTCGGAAGCAGTATAAAATCGTAGATGCGCCTTTCGAGGGTCAATTTAAGATGCACATTATAATTGGAGGAGAAGCAACTGCCAAGGATGGGCAGGTTAGGTTAGGTTTATTCGGCTCCTCAAAACTGCGCCCACATAAACCAGAAACAGGCCCTAGTTGTGCAAAAAGATTGTACCAAACTCGCGGTGCTCAGTTTCCAGAGATCCTGATTCATCCGCTAAATAAGAGAGAGAAAGCGCAGAACAAAGGCAGGTAAGCCTTGATCTGCCAACTGCTGGTCAGTGACACGGAGAGTGCACCAAGCTTTTCTTACCATTAAAAATTGCTCAGCATGACAAAATAAATTTTTAATATAATATTTGTAATATTTAGCTCGCTCCCAACTCTTGAACGTCAGAAAAGTTCCTAAGTACCCTTACATTCCCTTTTTTCATTCATTCGTTTGCAGCAAAATCATCAGTTGAAAACTATAAATTTTATTTCACTAGTTGAGGTCTTACCTGCAGGGTTTGGTTGTTGCTAATGGAATATTGTTATTTACCACAAATCGATTTATTAAAAAAAAAAAATCATGAAAACCCGAAAAGTTATTGAAATATAAAATTGGCAAGCGAATAAATAAAATATTAACGCCCACGGACTCGTAATTGATGGTGACAGTTTAAGGCAATAACAAATTTCCATTCACATCTATATATGTATGCGTGTAAGTAAGTATATGAAAATATAACTGTGTATGTACTCATATACATAGAGTAAAAATGGCGAAAAACTATCCTTTTTTGCAGTTGATAATTTCTTTTTATTCCATTACGAATCGAACGATCAGGTTCACTGGCTGACCATATAGTCGGTTGGTGGCAAGCTTGCACGCACACTGCCGGAAAAAATGTAACATCTCAAATAAAAAGTGGTACGTGAGCATGTGTGAGTATGTGTGTACGAGTGCCTGTAATTCCATACCGGCTGCTGCGTAACTGCCCCTAAACTGGTGCAAGAATCGTGTAGAGGGTGGCAATAGTTCATAAAGCGAAAAAGCTGGCCAATAAATGAAAAACTTTTCGCAATTCGAAAAGCGGATGCGATAGCCCCAAAGTGGTTTAAGACAATTAGTAAACGTCGAATGTTTTTTCATTGCCCAATTTACAATACTAGTATCTTCCAACGTTTGGATGAAAAAATTTTGCATTGGTTTGAGTATACGGGCCGACAAAAATACTTCATCAGAAACCATCATCATTGTCGTAGCATTTATAGCGCGAGGTAAGAAAATGATTCCTTTGCTATTGCGCTCCATACGTCTCGGTTCATATCATGGCTTCTTCGACCTCCACATCAACTGCCCACATTCTTGGTGGCCGTTTGCGCTTTCTGCTGCTCAAAATGCGAGCGTTAAAAGTCTTCTTTGCAATTCTGTTCTCATCCATTCGAAGTATGGTACGTGCCCTAGCCATCGAGGAAGTTGCGCCTTCACGAAGCGTCCTATGTTTTGTCCATTTATAAGTTCTGGTTGTCGTTTATGCAGAAAATCGGATCTACTGTACTATTTAAGTTTACTCCGAGGTGAAGGTTTTGGCTTTTTGAAATACGTGGTGCTTCACTTTCAGGTTACTGTAACGACAGTTGCTTCGCGACCTAACCAAGTATTTCGATATGGACTTCTAGACCAACTAGGTTTGCTTTGTTAATTAGATGTAAGGTATTTTTTTTTCTTTTTTTATGGAGGTGGCAAAAAGTATTGAAAGCCGAAAAGAGTGAGACTTGATCTTCGACTCACCCACCCAGCCCAATTTACTCCCACAGTGCAACAGTTAAGTATTACTTCACGGGAAAAGGAACGGTCTCTTCATGTAGATCTGCGCTATTGTTCAGCGCGACGCAACTCGGTAGTTACTATTATTTCCATATTACCGGCAGCGGACCAATGTTCTTCTAAGTCAAGCATTATATCTACTAGGTTACTAAGCGTTATTGGCTTCCTAACCCTATTACACAAATCTTCCCTTTCAAGCTCGAAACCAGGGCTGACAAAGAAAACATGCTCTTCATCTTCAATTAGATTATTACGGGTCGTCTTCATGCTTAAATTTTTACAGATAAGATTTCAAGCATCCATGTTGACTAAGTACTTGGGTCAGGTAGGAGTCTATCTGTCCATGTTTTCGATTTATCCATTTGAAGATATTCGGAATAAATCGATACGTCCATCGTTGCATTCATGGAGTTCCTCTATGCCACGCATATATGCTTCGCTCCCGTTCAGTCTTTCGGTTGGTCAACTGCGCAAATTGCTTTCTTGTGACGATGTTAAGATCGTCAGCATAGCCACAGAACTCATTGCTCGCGCCGGGGTCGATGTCGTTGATAAGAAAGTTCAAAACTAAGTTAAACTAACTTAAGCGGGCAGTGTATCCCTTTGTTTGACATCCGTGAAAGCAACGAAAGGGTTAGATAATTATCCCTGTACCATCACCTTAGATATGTTCCTATTAGAATCATAGTAAGAAGTTAGCGCGCTTCAGTGGTACTCCTCGCCGACGTGGAATGAAGAATTGATTTTTTCTGACGATGCTCTCAAAACCTTTATTGAAGTGAATATTGAATCTGTGCTCATTGAATTTTTCAAATATTTGGCGCATTACGAAGCATTGATCTGTTGTTGATCTACTGGTTCTAAATCGGCATTGATACTCGCCTTAAATTTCCTTTGCCATCGAATTAATTTTGCCGACGAGTATGGTGGTGAATACTTTGTAGGCAGTGCTTAGAAGAGAGCTACCCCTGTAGTTGGCCCAGTCATGTTTATTTCCTTTTTGATAGATGGAGAGTAGACCGGAACTGGAACCTCTAGAACCATCACCATAGTCAGACCGTCATATCTCAGTAATTCAGCTGTTATACCGTCATCACCACTTGCCTATCCAGTTTTTAGTTTTTATATTACAAATTTAACTTATTATTGTTTTGGGGCCACAATATCTACATAATTATCTAGAGTAGATTGGCTCTATTAAATTATCGTCTGAATTGCCATGTGAGTTGACGTCGTTATTAAGCAACTTGGAAAAATATTCCTGCCACCTGCGAAGGATTTTTGCTTCTTCTAGCAGCACCATACCATCTGTATCGAGGCAAATATTCAGTTTCGGTGCGAAGGCGGACGTCTGTTCTTTGATATTTCGCTACATAATTTAGCATCTCTGGTTAATAAGCATCAAGATTCACCAAGACCGAGCAAAACCAAAATAACATGTTTTAAAGATTATCCACGGTCTGAATTCAAATTGGGATCTCATTAGGTTTCTGGTGTGACAGGTTTCCGAGATATATTAACCAAAAATGAAACAAAAGACGATTTATTCATATTAGAGATTATGTTGCATCTCGATGGGTTTTTTTTTTTTTTTTTATGTCCAAAAGGTAATGAAGGATATGGGCATATGACATTCGAATGAAGAAGGCTTTAACAGTGTATGCCATACACATCATATTAAGCCTGTTAAATCCTTCATTACCTTTTTCTTCCTGTTGTCTCATTTAAAAATGTTTAAATTTATAAATTTCTCAACGTGCAAACATCTATCAAGAGCCACGCAGACAGCGACATATCAATTGGCATTTTTTAAATTTTATATCTCAACAAAATAAGGTATTTTGGAGCAAATTCAACGGATTGTGTTATTTTACTTAAAAACAAGTAAAGAAGTGACTAAGTTCTGAGAACCTGGTGCTTTTTCAGGATGAAAAACTAAATTGCTCCAGTTCCAAGTTCCGTGAAAAAGAGATGTTTCCGTCCGCTGCTATTCTTACAAATACATTTTAAATGTCTCTAATTTTTTACATAACGACAAATTAAAAAAATTGGGTATACATACATGTTTGTTCTGTTTGGTGGCAAATGATTTTATGAGTTTTTTTTTATAAATTGATAAAAATTTGTAAAGTGTTGTGCATAGAGTCGTTTCCTAAAAAAATGGACAAAAATCCTTTCATTTTGTTCACACAGTATCAAATTGTAAGTCAAGGTCTGTTTGGAGACGTGTCGAGGATTAAATGGTGCAGGGAATTAAAACATGTGCATCGCTAACGGAGCTTTCCTTATTCCCTCTCGAATACCTGGCCGCCTTCAGAGTAACTGTGGCCTTTCCGCGTTATGGGACGCTACCGCGGAGGACCCTATTATTTCCCCTTTTTAATCGTAAACAAAAAAAAGACATCACTCGAGAACAGCGGTAATAAACGGCGCTAGTCGCTAATTAAGATTATTTAAGTATAAATACTCAACCACAACAACAGCAGGGTTTGAATGGATGAATAACTCGATATTCGTCTTAAGAGCCTGAATTGTTAATGGATCATTCGCATAGAATAACACGCCTTCAAGCCACCGCACAAGGTGGCGAATTGACATCGCCAGTTTACATTACGATTACCTAACTTAGCGCGCAAAAGATCGATTGTGTGCTGTGAAACCAATGATTGTTCCAGTCCATATTTTTGTAAAAAAATCTTTTATAATGCCTCTGTGCAGTGCTGTATTGACTGAAGTGGCGTTTCCTGAAATGAGTCAATGATGCCACCGCTTCAAAATACGCAAAAAACTATGTTTCTCTATATGGCTCATTGGCAACGAGCACGTACGGATTACGATGCCCATATGTGGAATTTTTGCCTCTTAACATAGCTGTCGAGATGAAAATGCGCCTCGTCAGAAAATATGAGTTTTTGATCAAAATCATTGCCCATTTGGAACTGGTCTAAGTCGCAAACGTTCTCAACGTTCTTCAAGTGTGAAACGATTCATTGTATTCCGCGAAGATTTATTACTAACATTTTATAAAGACTTTCAGCGGGAAGAAACTGTCACTGTCAAATTAACATATGATTAAAAAAAAACGCTATATGGACCACACTGCGTAGTGTTTTCACAAAAAGTGGTTCAAAGTGGAATAAACTAGGCTGGGTGTAAAGTACGTATTAACAATTTTGTTTTTGAAAGGTCCATGTGTGCGGTTATGTATGGAATATGATATCATTCAACTGTCCGCCGGGGCCGATTGTTTTTTGGCATAGGACTGAAGCTTGAGACAACCCTACAAAAAAAAGTCAAGCGGTAAAAGTCAAATCGCACGATTTTATAACCAAGCCCTTAATCCGTTTATAGTAAATTTTTACAAGCAGCAACACTTGCCGCTCAATCGATGATTTTGCATTAGTGACTGGAAAATAAAAACCAGATTTAGCAGAATATACGAGAATAATATGGCTGCTAAACTCTGTAAATAGTGATACGTCACTATTAGAAAACCCTGCAAGTGTTCTGTTTTTGCACATTTTTTATGGTTTTAAGAATATCATTTTTATCACATTTAATTTCGAAAATTTCATTTCGGATATTCTATCGAAAATATTAGAAAATCCCGGTATTAAGATTTTTCACTTATCTCATCTTATGAAGCTTGGTAGATTGTTATAAGATGGTCCTAGATACAAACATTTAAGGTAGGCAGTGTTACTCACATTTTCTAAAACAATTTCTGAGAAGCCTTTGAAAATTCCGTCAAAAGTCAGAGAGATGGCACTACTGACGCTTATCGAGACTATATTTAGTTAGTAGCATCTCTTGAAAGAATACAAACCAAGTTTCAGCCTGATCGGTATGTTGCCTTGTGTCTGGCATTCGTTTGAATTGAGGAGGACGGACGCTTTTCCTCTTTCATCTCTACAACACACCAGCGCACGCCTCAGCTGTTGTGGCCGCAAAATTAATGGAAATAGGGTTCCAACTAAATCTGTGCGTCTTCCCAAGAGCAGCAGTGTCCTCCAAGCGGAAGTACTGGCAATAGGGGAAGCCTGTAGGCTACTAATCACGGATTTCTCTTTTAAGGGCAATATCGCTATTCTTTCGCCAAGCTGCAATCCAGGCACTGGGTTCGGCTACTACAACCTCTAAAGTAAAGTCGGTGCAGCCTCACCACCTTGAGTGAAAACCATGAAGTTACCTTAATCTGGGTCCCGGGACATCGGAACATTGAAGGTAACGAAAAAGCAGATGAACTGGCAAGAAGGGGATCTGCCATGAATAACGCTCTTGCAGAATTCCCCAAAAATACCTCCGAATCGCGGATTGTAGGTGGAAAGACCAGACGAAATGCATGGCCCACCTACAACCTCAAGCAATCGTCGGCAATAATAAGCATTAAACGACGGGACGCCTGGAGACTGACGGCAGTCATAACTGGCTTTTGGTCTATCGGAGAACAAGCAGCCAAAATAGGCATCCCTCACAATGTATACTGCCATAGTGGTAATCAACCGGAGAAAAAGGAAACAATCTTGCATTTCCTCTGTGAATGCCCTGCCCTATAGAAGGACAGAATGTTAACCCTGGGCCAACCGCTTTTCGAGAATCTCGAACAACTGTCTGGCTTAGACGTCAACAACCTAATAAGGTTCTTAAAATACACAGACGGGATATAGTCATGCTGTAAATAACCGTTAAACAAGTTGGTACCGAGGATGTGGCAACAAAAGGGTGCGGAATCGCTAGTTGGCTTCTGGAAGAATCACTACTTTAATCAACCAACCAACCGGGGTTTGAACTCGTTTCACATTGCCCCTATTCTCCAAACTTGGTTCCCACGGACTATTATGGGAAAAGATATCGTTCAAACGAGGAGATGATTGCTGAAACGAATATCTATTTTTCAGACTTGAGCCAATCGTGCTATTCGGAAACACTAGAAGAGGGTGGACGAAGTGTATACGCCTAAACGGATGTTATGTCGAAAAATAAATTGGTTTACCTCAATTTAAAGTATTTTAATTTAATTTTTAAATTGTAAATTGTTACCCAAACAATTTTAAAAATTTACACAAAATTAAGTAGTTTTTATTGTTGTACGTACTTTTGAAGCAACCCTCGCACAAGCGCATACCGAATTGAGAAAATTTCATCTGCAGCTACTATGACAGTTTTTTTATGTTTTGATAATTTCCGTAATATTAAATGTAATATTTTAGCCCGCAGTTTGGCGGCTACCGTACTCGAGGGGATTCGGTTGGTCCAAGACTTAATGCCCATCTTAGACATAAACTTTCGAAGAGCAGACTGACACAGGTAATAAGAAAACTCCGAGTATATTTCTACCATAAAAAATCTTCTGATAAAACCCCTATCCAGTTCGGGGGAGATTTGAATTATAGATTCTTCCGTTTCAAAGGTTATAAGAAGATGTCTGAAAGTATATGGTAATATATAGGTATACCTCAGAAAATTAAAAATCTCAAACAATTTTTGTTCTCCAAGCAAATCAAAAAAATTAAATGCAAAATTAATTATTAGAATTGCATAAGCGTTCTGATATGATGATACTGCTATGAAAATATACTTTGATGACTTGCCCATAAGAGGAAAAAAAGTAAAAAACAAAAGTCAAAGGGCAAGGGCCAAGTTCAAAAGGAGCTGTCTGCGCCTGATGTGAATATGTGCAGCAACTTCGCTTGGAACAGCGACACGTTTGAATTTCTTTGGTTTTCAGTCCAAACCGATAAACAGTTGGCACGCGTCGAACTCGAGTCACCAACGCACTAGTGAAATTCTAGCAAATGAATTTTCGTTCAGTCACTAGACCAGTCATTGACGAGTTCAGATTTTCCACTGTGTAAAAATAGCAGACCAGAAATGCATACAAATGTTTTTGTTCAATTGATTTTTAACACTACTCACAGAAGCATATGGAGGTTGCAGGTTGAGAACATGTTGTCTCTTGCAAATCGACTAACTGAATTGCCAAAAAGCATACTTCGAGTGCATTTGAACACACTTACGCAGGGAAATATTGAATTAGACGACATGTGGTGGTTCGAAACGGAAGTTCGCCGCACTGCAACAGCCAAATGCGTGTGCATCCACATACATACATACATCCATATGTATGAATGTGTGGAACTTACACGAACATACTCCCTACAATGCAATAAACTGTGCTGCAATATTCATGCAATTGCCAGCTGAAAGTTGTAGAAGCGGAAAGCAGATGGTCGTTACAACCCAAAAATAGCACAGCGAAAAAAAATCCAACCAAATTCATTTCTGAGGGGGTAACGCTATTTGTAGATGCTGGTGTACGTTTATAGATTTAAGTTGTGCCTGGGAAAAGGCTCGCAATTAAGTAGAAGCTTCGATGAAATTGCCGACATAAAAATTTAACTTCAGTTGCACACTTTTCTATGCAATTACTACCCACGCCCGATATGTTTGCTTTTACATCTGGTAGTGTAAATTTGATTTATGTATGTAACTCTGTCGAAAGTGTTCGTGCGAAGCTTTAATTTAGTTTTACTACCAGATAAAATTCATACAAAATGTATTCAAGAAGATTTTTATAGAAAAATATTGTATCTTCTTATTATTCATATTTGAAGTGTGGAAAAGGCTTGGTTTGTTGTTAGAAAAGTATTAAAGCTAATGGATCACTTCCATCGAACCATAACTATTCAGTATGCTTTGCAGTAAATTCTGAAAAATATATCTCGAAAGTAGATTTCATCACAGTTTTATGTAGAAGTACTTAAAATTTTTCTCCGTAGAACTTTAGGAGCTACAAAATGCCTTTGAAAGCGGGGCTATCTTCATTATCTTTGATTACACTGCACAACTTTAGGGTTATTATTTAGGAGCGGAATGAAATCAATTTTGGAGGGCTACTTATGAGAAATCCAACTAAACGAAAGCTCTAAACACGTAGTTAAGAACAAGGAAACCCTTTCCCAAGGAGCTAAAAAGCGCAATTAGGCAGCAGCTTTGTGCATTCGCAGCGTAAATATAGGGTGTTTGTTTTAGCTGCATGAGAACTATCGATATCCATGGTTTCACACCTGAGACTTGCAAACTGTGTTTGCATTTGTGTTCAGTAAGATTTTGGGGTCCCGGTCGGGTAACTGCTGGGCCGATGAATTGGCTAGACAGGGGACCCTTGAGACGGTTTCATCGCAATATGAGAGGATTGGAGTTCCCTTAAGAACCTTTGGTCTGCTACCGGCAAGATGGGCCTCGTGTCAACTCTAAGGCTAACAAAGCCGCAGGTTAGGAATTTGGTAGGTATCCTCACCGGACACTGTCCGTTAGGTGTTCATGCGGTGCGAATTGGCATTGCCTCAAGCCCTTTCTGCAGAAGCTGTCTGGAGGACGAGGTGGAATCATCTCAGCATCTTCTTCTCAGCTGCCCTGCTCTCAACGGGCTAAGGTTTAAACATCTCGGCTCTCACTTCTTCGCTACACCAGGGGATATTGCGGGTATAAATATCATACATCTGGTGAATCAATCATCAACAGCTGTTAACACAAACGTAAATTGCTACTGTTGGTCGTCATCCTCAAGTCCTCTAATCCCAGCCGTAGATTCTGTCTGGTTCCTTCCCCTCTCCTATTCCCCTCTCTCTGTATGGTATCACAATAGACAAATTTTAAATGTTTGTCCAAGTGGGCTTCTAGAAAGGCTGCCACTTAACCTAACCTAACCTAAGGTTTGGCAAGTCATCATGGCTCATTTAATGCCATCGCACAGTGGTTCGCGTAGTATGGGGATACATGACAAAAATTCTAGCAACCCAAATATCGCCAAGATTATAGTGAAAATGGCTTTTTATGATTAAAAATGTTTATTAGAATGAAAAAAAATATGATTTACATGACTAACACATACAGGTTTATAGAAATAGCATAGACAAAATACTATAATATAATGAAAAAAATTGTTACAATTAGATTTATTTATTTTTGAATATCAACATTATACAACATGAAATAGCTGTGCATAACGGTGATAAACATTTTGAAATGAAATAAAAAAATATATATTATAACAATCTCTAAAAATACAGCACCTTTATAACAGATAACGTAACCTGTATTCGAACATTTTAAAAATACATTCTTACACTAAAAGAAACAAAGCATAAATGAACATCTAACTTAAACAAATCAAATCCAAGACCTCTTGTGGCAACGATGCCTTTTTCTTTTTTGGTAGTTTACGTAAGCCAGTAATTAACGGATCGGAACTGAGAAGTAACCGATTTAGTAAATCTGTGTTCGAAGCGATTCGCGATATTTTTCTTGTATGATTTAGCCTAAAATTTTTTATGTCTTTATTTTTAGCTTCCGCCGCCTCCTCAGATAAATCTCCTATAGGTAAAAGTGCATAATCAATAACGGATGCACCGTGAATAAGGATTTTATGCACAGTTGCCGAAAGATTGTACCAAGGAAAGGCGGCTACAATCTGTCTCGCGGTCTCTACAGAAAAGCTGTGGAATTTAGATGTATTTATTTTATGTCCCGATGCTAACGTTATTAGAATAATCCTACACCTATCAATGATTGTTTTGTCTATTCCAATTATATCTGCTGAAATTTCAGAATTAGAGAAAAATCTACGCGCTGTATTACCATCATTTGACGTCCCACTACCCCCACTGCGCGGCTGGTCGACTATTAACCCTAATTTTTCGCGGAATTGCATTTGAATATACTTTTTACGCTCAGAGAAAGACTTTTTTTCCTCCTCTGTTCGCATGTGCCATTTTTTAACCCCTAACCTATATGAAACGTGCAAGAAAAACTCGAAAAACCTAATCCACGCATGTAACGTGGATAGTCCGAACTGAAATCTACTCTCATCAATTACTGGCTTCTTTAAACACGCATCGATATTGTTCATCTGCTTAGGCGTAGCCCCGCACAGGAAACAGCTAACTGACGCGGTGTCAGTTAACGCATTGCACACCTTACCATCAACCATAGTTAGCTGAAGTTCGTGTTTTATTGAAATTGATTTGCCTGCGACAATTATATTAGTAGGTTGTAAATTATTTATTTGGTTTTTAACATAAGTCTCTTCTTCTTTAGATATAGTTGACGTTTCTTTTTTAAATTGAAATCTAATTGGCCGACAATACCTAGTTGAGGATGGACGGGGATTTTTCCACACAATGTCTTCCGTAACCATGTCAACTAATTTCAAAGGCACATAAGAAGTAACAAGCAAACTAGCATCGATAGTATCTGAATCGACAAAAATTTGCTTGTATTCTGAATGTCCCGTGCTACCATCAAATCCCCATTTTCCTATAAGACGCAAATTATTAATATTCCCTAAGTCTGTTGGGTCCCTACTTTCCGAATATTCGATTATGCGCGACGCGGTGTGATCTAAAAGACTTTGTATTTTCACTTCAGCTAAATTATCGGTAACAATAACGTCTGCTGGATAACATTTTTTTTGCCGAAAGAAGGTCTTGGTACGTTGGAAGTACTTTCGCAGATAACTTTATGTTTATAAACTCTTTTATTAATAAATATTGATGTTTAGTTAGTTTTGCTTCGGTAAACAATGACAAACATTCATTTATATTTATAGATGGAACAATAAAATTTTTAGAATTTTCTCTAAGGGACTCGCTTAGTGACTCATCTATTTCTCTCAATTCTGCTATCCGCCGCTTTTTTGTTCTATCAGAACTCTCAGAAAATGATTTCCTCGGTCTGCCGCGTACTCCACTCCCGGACGGCATATTTGTTTCACTTAACGACGGTAATGATGATTCAAACTCTTCATCGGTATTCAAATGCTCTGCATATTTAGTAATAAGTCGTGTTTTTGAATTGCCACATTTACGCCACATATGCAGCAAGCTTTTACATACACATTTAATGCGATGTTCGACTTCACTAAGATTTAGTTGTTGTTTATCGTGTAATTCATTGCCGATTATATGTTGCTGCACTTTACGCACTCTTTCAGTTTCAAGTGACTCACTTGTTGATAGCCACGTATTAAATATCACCATTCTTGATATTTTGCATGTCGTTACATCAACTGGAACAAATAATATAAATTTTAAAACAGAAATTACACAGGACTACGCCGTAGTCGCCGGTGCTCCGCCATGACGTGAACATGCTACACCAGCTCCTAAATGCACAGTCGTGGTTAAACGTAGATCGCTCATATGACATTTAAAACTTGAATATGTATTCTTTCAACTTAATATAGTCTGTATGATTGCATCGGATTGCATCATTACTAAAAGTTTACGAGAAATTTAAGTTTACTTGTATTTCTAGGAAAATAACGGTACTTTGTTTTTAAGCTCATTGACAAAGGGCGGTAAAGTTCAAAGGGATTTTAATTGTGCAAAATATGTAAACTTACCTTGATTCTCAGAATCCATCTTCAAAAAAAGTTATCACCGAACCAGTTCCGAGAAATTCACTATGCAACATTAGGGTTGCAGTCACTTTTGTTTGCGCGAAATTAAAGTACTCGGGATTTGTGCACTTCAAGGATTAACAAAGTAATGAATTTAAAGTTCATAGGTTGTTTTAGTTATATATTTGTCATATTTAGGGATCTGTTTGTAACATACAAGCTTTAATTTAGGAATCCAAAAACCTTCATTTTCATATTATTGACATATGGTAGAAACCACAGTGCATCGCAACGCTTCCAAATTGTGGAAATTACTCTAAAAAAAAAAAATTAGTTCGCGAAGTTCATTGAGGGAAGTGTTGAAGAAGACGCCGAAATGTCGATTCGTCATCGTTCTCAGCTTGTTGGCTTTTGTCCTTCGACTACGTAAAAAAGTTTACGTAAGGATCTTGGCTTACGTGCCTATAAAATACAGCTCGTGCCAAAAATGACCGTAATTTGCGTCGAGCTTATTTAGATTTATTATTCAGATTTATTGGAAAAAGTAGTCAACAATTCGACTCATCGAATGGACCATGTAATTCGTAGCCGCAGCAGAATGCCAGATGTCATATTCAAGAAATAAATGCCGTGGAATTATCTAGCGAATTATAAAAAAAAAATTAATTCCAACAATATTTCTTTTATCATTTTCAGTTCTCAACGTCTTAAAGAACACCCCTTAACTATGAAATAAGGAATAAAAGGTGTTGCATATCTCAAGGGGAACTAGGAAAATATTTGTTAATTTAATGTAATAATTAATTATATTAGTTTTATGCAGATTTTGTGTCAGAAAAAAACTAGTGAAATTCTCCATTTTCTAGAATATTTTAACCCTCTAGCGATCATCCAAAATCATCGTTTTCAGGCCTCTCCAAAAAAAGGGTCAAAACGACCCTATTTCGAGAGAGCTAATGGATTCAAATATTCTATTCTTCCTCGTGAAATTCCACTACATATGTCTGAACTAGATATTTCGCCTAGGTGAGTATTTTAACCGACTTTCTACGATTTTTTCGAAAAGCACTCAATTCAAAGATAAACTAAGGTATAAAAAAATTTCACTTGAGAGTGGCAAAAGCTCTGGGGTCCTAATACAATACGGTCCCAAAACAAATATTACTGTGTGTTATCAGTTCCAGAACATTTCTTGTTTGGCGTATACTGAACCTCTCTTAGTGGATCGCCAGCAGGTGGCTTAGTAGTGTTGGGCCAATACTCGGGACTTTTTGATTTCCAGAATGACGTTCTGAATTTCAGAATGACGTTCATTGCTGCAGTGGCTATTGGGCACAATTTTCTTTTTATAGCACGATAACAGATGATTTCTTTTTAAGACTACTAGTCTATAAAAAAGTATGGATCCGACCGCAGCAAAGAAATAGTAAGATCACCAATTTTAGGGGCATTGCCCACTTTTGGCCAATTGTATGCCTAGAACTACATAAAGGAAGGGAATCCTTACATACATACGTTCCTGAATATTGTGCAATCAGCTCAGCTTTTTATCAAAGATAAATCACGATACCTCGCAGGTTCGATAACCTTAAGATTCGGTAATGCAAATGTAAGGGAATCGAAAGCAAGAGAATCGTTTACGTCTCTTTACTAAGATTCAGTCCATGAAGATTTGCTTAGCACATCCTGCGAACTTTTGTTAATTGCATTAAGTCACATAGTGTCTGTGGACATTTATGGTACAACGTACCCACCTGTGGGAGGTCCTCCACATATGTTATATCTTAACAACTTCGCGCTTCCATGCTTCTCAGTCGAGAGTCTATAGAGCGTAAAAATGAGAATAAATCTGTTCATCGAAACTCACGCAATACCATTTTGCTTGTCAATATTTGGTTCAAGAGTATTGAGAGATACGACTCGTTGTCCTGGTCTTTCAGCCCCGTCGCTATTGTGTTGGCACAATGTTTTTGAAGATATCATCGACGTGCAGAAATGCGATCGGGTGAAAATTGTTTCCGGGATAAACCATTATATTGGCATGCGTCTCCTTTAGACAGTGACCAGTCAAGATTACGATCACATAGCTTAGAACGGGACGCTCCACAGAAACGAGGACTTTGTACGTGCTTTTATCGAATCTAGGCCAGAGCTAACGTGGCAAGCAAAGAAAAGTTTGGACGCAGTGGAGCCTACATATAGAATAGACATGTGGGATAGATGTGCCCATATCTTTTATTTCCCTCTTTGAGAAAGCTTTTTAAGACTGAGTTTAAAAGATGGTGAGGTACTTTATTATTAAAACCAATATTGTTATTGGACATAGATATTCTAGATGAGATGGCAGCCATCGTAACCGAATAGTTTGGTTCGTAAATACCATTTGAAAGTGCACAGTTTCGAAGACTCGGGCATATACCACCAATTGATAGAAAATGTTTTCACTAACAGCTTTCGCTCCTCGGCAGACAATGGTAAGTCTCCGAGTGCATTTACGCCTAGAAAACACTTCCCATGAAATAAACCATCTGCCGTTCAGAGGCAAAAATGAAGGTTCATTCATGTGCGAAAAATCAAGACTTGCACCACAAATTGGAGGAGAAGCTCCACCCAGGAAGGGTATAAATGCCAGTTATACATATTTAGTACTATATATAGATGTCATAGAAGTCAGCTTGTTTAGAACTCACTGCTCTTGATCAGGTTTCGCAGCAGTCAACTGAGAGCTTACATGTTCTCAGCTTGTAGGTGGAGGGTTGAGTTGACCATCTTCTTTTAATTTGCTTAAAAACCCACATTCTAGTGCATTACGATTTATTATTTCACATACCAACTTCTCTGAAAATAATGCAAAATCTAAATGTTTTAACAAATTTAAGCCACTGGAAGATATGCTTTTGTAGATTTTTCCGAAGACTTTATTGCATTTTTGACTGCAATGAACAGAGTTAAAAGCACTGGCTTACTCAATATGCACCAAAAGCGAGGACAAAGAAAGGAGCAAAATAACTTATTTGCAATAAGAAAAGAAACTTTAAAGCCAGATATCTACCACAAAAACAACCGCAGTTGCATGTGTACCACCATTCTTAAGTAAAAGTGGCTGACCTGAAGCAACAACGATGCAACGAAAAAGGTCCAAGTGGTTTACTAACCGCAAGTAGATGACCGGGACAACAATGCAAAATTATTTGTTGGTGAAAAGAATGTTTTTTGTTATTCAAGCACGGATTGTGGGGCGACTAAAAGTTGTTGCACGCTTCAAGGGAGCACTTGATATCGAAAATATATGAACTCTTGAGTCAAATGTTCAGAGCAAAATTGAAAATAAAAAACAGACAATGCACTCGTACAGTGTCCCACGTGTAGCCAAGAAGCCTTCTGTCTTAGGTACGAAATATACATACCATTATTACAAAAATAACAACTACATGTATATACTTATATAAGTAAATACATATACAGACGGTTACATGAGAAAAAATTTAGCAAAAAATCTTTAGTTTGTTAGTGACAAAGTGACCGCTGCCCGAAATAATCTGACTACATTCGAGTACCAAGTTACTATTATAGCAATGCTATGAAAGCTACTGAACTCCTCGTAAAGAGTTTTTTTACACATATGAGAACTATCGATATCGATAACTATGGTTTGATAGCTAAGAATGGCAAACTGTTAAAATTTCTGTTCAGTAAGGTTTGGCAAGTCATCCTGAATCGTTTAATGTTGACTGAACTTTTGTATCCAAAAATTAATCAACTTAACATCGATGGCATTTGTTTCCAACAAAACTGTGCAATTTGCCATACAGCGCGTTTAACAATCGATCTATATATGTATAATATAATAAAATATTTAAGCCACATCTCACTATATGATTTATTGTAAAAAGTAGTCAAAAGTAGGACTAATCGAATCTGCCGGATATCATATTCAAAAACTAAATGTCATGAAATTGTCTACTAGATTAAAGTTTTAAGTTATCGGGTTCTTAAAAATTCCCCAGAGAGACGCCTTTTCAAACGAAAGAAACACCAGCACGGAAGGCGTGTGCGAGAGGTACTCCAAGTGTACCGGCAGGTCAAGCGTCTGACTGAAGATTCCAAGCCCAGGGTATCTTCTTGTTAAGATGAAAATAGATATCTGGTTATAGATGCGAAGCTGATACTGAAATTATGGAGGGAACATTTCTCTAAATTACTGGCTGGTGATAGTGATATCAATACTGTCGCTAGGGAAATGAAGACAATACCACCAATTGAAGACGACGGAAGGATATTTCCCCACATAGCTATGACGAGCTTATGAGTAAAATAATACTCAGCTTATGAGTAAAATATGGCTAAGAGAAAGCATACCCAATGATTGGAATTTCAGTGTCCTTTGTCCTGTATTGAAGAATCGTGAACCTACTATATGCGCAAACTACCGGGGGATCAAACTTATCGCCATCTCATATATGTATGAAAGACTACAACCATATGACAGCTCACTAATTGAACCTTATCACTGTGATTTTAGACCTGGAAAGTCCACTACCGACCAGATCTTTACCCTACGCAAAGTTCTGGAAAAAACCCAAAATTGATTTTATAGCTAAGAAATACGTTCTATGTTTAATAGGGCGTAAAAGGTAGTTCGGTCTTGTATCCAGGTGGTAGATGGACGCTTTGTGAGCAAATTTTATAGCTCGAAATTTTCACGGTATTATTTTGGCAATTATAAAAGCCATTTGTGTAGCAAGCACGGGTATGTTCCAGCAGTAAGAGGAGCAGACGCAGTTTCTCTAACAAGAGAAAAACGATAACAGTAGTGTTAATAAAAAAATCCGCATATCCCTCGAATTAAGCGGGAATGCCGTGCGGGGTATGCGGGCGGGTTTTGCAATCGAATGCTGAGTGGCTTGAACACTTTTCAAAGAATATTTAATCCAATATATGAAGTTGTTCTTTACCAAAATTAAAGTGCATAAATAATTTAATATTGAAATAAGCAATTTGAAAGCAGAAGTCATATAACATCAATTAAAATCGACAGAGCTCAGCGACCTTCCCGCAGTGCTGTCTGCTTAAACTCGCAGTATTTCATGAATGGGAAGATACTACTTAAACAACTATTTGGAAAATTTGTTCTTTGTTTTTTGAAATAGACGGTGTTTGTTATTATCGACCATGGCGAAATCAGCATTGTCGGTAGTGTTTCAGCTGAGCTTCTATTGCCGTATCGATCTTTATCTTCTTTAATTGGGAGTTAGAAACCACACTCCACTCATTGACAGCACTTTTGTTTACTTTTTTAAAGAAAGCAATAATTTTAAATGTGACATAATTATTTTGACGAAGGCTCCATTTCCGCTTTAGAGGCTATCAGCGATTCCGCGTTCACTTGTACGACAACCTTCAGAGGACACGCATTGTAGAAAAGGCTTCGCCAAACATACAAATTTAGTTTGAATCTACAAAAACGCACATTTATTAGTGACTATTTAAAGTCATTATGAGCGTATATGATTTAATATTTTTGGTGACCTTATGGCATTGGATTGTAGCCAGAAGAATGCGAATATTTTAATGATTGGCTCCTTGAAGAAACTATAAGATGTAGTTTTAAGAGCTTAAAACCTTTGAATGATAATATAAAACAGAAATATTATTGAAATGGATTTGTTTTTTATAATCTTGAAGAGAATTTAATAGCATTTATTTTTTTGATTACGAGTTACATGGGGGGTCGTGGCGCGGCCATTAGTGGCAGCTGCAGGGAAGGGAGGTGTACTATTTTTAGCCACCGTCTTCCTCCGCTTACCTCGAAAGCGAGACAGTTTAGGAGCGCTAGTGCCCACTCGGTGGTTTCCGTGGGTGTCACTTCCGCCGACCGAGGTCTTTTGGACGACACAGACACAGAAGGGCCGGCAGAGCCACATGAGGATTTCTCCTGCATGAGTCACATGAGGATTTCCCACTCTTTTCGATTTCCCGGATCCCTTGGGAGGTCGTGCCACCACCGCAGTGTCTTCACAACGCATGCCCTCCGCAACTGGGAAAAGACATTGGCTCCTTGGCACAACAAGATCTACTCAGATTTCTTCGGAGGTCGGGTAGATTTAAAGAACATTAAAATCGGGTGCACCCTAGTGCAGTACAATGGACTTAATTGTGTCTGAGTGCTGTACTTGCTTGTCTGTCCAGACTAAAAAAACAAAAAAAAACAACAAAAAAAAACTAGTTACATGGCCCATTGGATCAGTCTAATTGTTGACTACTTTTTACAATAAATCTGATTTTATGGCGTCAATAATGGCTTGAATATTGTAATAAATCGATTGTTAAGCGCGCCGTAGGGCAAGTTGCGCCGACTTGTTGGAATCGAATGCCGTCGATGTTTAGCTGATTAATTTTTGAAAACAAAAATTCAGTCGACATTTAACGATTCATGATTACTTGCCAAACCTTACTGATCCTAAATGTCAACTCGTCTCCTATTCTCAGCTACCAGACCTCGATATTACAGTTCCCATACAACTAAAAAGCACCCGATATAATTGTGCCATAAATTAAGTAACATGGAATTAAAGAGCAATGGATGATTTTTATCTACATTACTGAAAACTATCGATTATTTGTTTAAAACTATCGAACTCTATCCGTGATGCAGCCAATCAAAAGCTTCAGACCTCTAATAATTCCTATATACAACATTGAGAAAAAAATATAATATGTAATTTTATCATTTTTATACTGAAATTATTACTTCATTTGCATTAGAGTAGTTTATTCTTTAACTGCTGAAATTTATTTTCATGCTCGTGAGCACTAGTTGGTACAATGGGGTATTACTGTTCAAGTAGTTACATGGCACTTGCTGGAATTGAGATATGTATACGAGTATATAGACCTCGATTAAGTCGCGCCCGTACGTCGGTCGAAATATCCATCCGCGCACAGGATAACTTGAATAAAAATTAGGATATCACAGTGGGCTTGGCAGAATCTATTGGAAATTGGAGAAATTGGGAGATAACCGAAGGTGTCATTTGTAATTGTTTAACAAATTTTAAAAAGTCCATAATTTTAGTTACTATAGTTCATTTCACGCTTAGTTTCTTTTCTAAATTTATATTAAGAATATATTCTATTATTTATTTACCCACAATTTATGATTAATGAATGAAACTTTCAAAATATCCCTCACGTTTACAGATATCGATTCGTTTGATGAAATTTTCAATAAAATTTAGGCTTAATTCGTGCCCTATCTCGGCATGTCTAAAGCTTCAATTATTTCTGGTTTACCCTATGATCAAAAAGTACCGGGAATGTTTAATTTAAACGAACCGCGCACGTGGGAACCGGTCCATATTTTGTTCTTACGTTGGTAGGACTGTAAGACAATAAAGAATATTATTTATCCGTTTTGAAGCGTTTGAGAGATGATGTACGTCACAAATGGCCGGAAATGTGGGCAAACAATTCTTGGATTTTGCATGATGATAAAGCGCCATCGCACCGAGCCCAAATTGTGCTGGATTATTTGACCAAACACCAAGTAAATACCATCGTGCAGGCACCGTATTCACCTGATATGGCCCGGTGCGACTTCCTTTTGTTTCCCAAATTGAAGTAACCACTTCGTGAACGGGGATTTCAGTCGATAAAGGAGATCAAAGAGAATGTGACGAAGGAGCTCAAGGTCATCCCTTCGTCGGCCTACCAGGGGGGCATGGAGGACTGGGTTTAACGGTGGCACATGTGTGTTGCTTCATATGGGTCATATTTTGAAGGAGATAAAATAAATTTGCCTGAAATTTAACTCTGTTTTGTTTTATTTAAACATTCCCGGTACTTTCTGATCATAGGGTATTTTCATAAACTTCAACTTTGAGGTGGCCACACGAATAATAGTCTCAAAGCGTTAAATTGAGGAATCTTGACGACCAAATTGTAACAGAATGTGACGAAAAAAATTGGAAAAATTAGTTTATAATAAATTGACCAAATATCTTCAGTATCGATATCATTAACAATAGACTAAAAATTCTTGTTAATATACGATGTATTCTCGGTATCAATCTGAAAAAAAAAATCGAATTCAAATACATTTTAAATTTTCAAAATAATGCCGAATAACCTCAGTAGGAAGAAAATTAGATAACAAATACACTTTTCAAAGCTTTCTAAAAAATTTCTTCACGCCTTGTCGAAAAGAAGTTGTTGAGCTTTAAGCAGCTCGTTTTGGAGGTTTCCACTCTGAGTGGCAAACATGTTTTAAAAATTGGTTCAAGCAAATGCAGAAGGTGAATATTCTGTTTTTTATCTGTATTTTCATTATTGGGTGCAACACATAAAAGTCATTTTTTCTTCCAGATTTATTCTTAATGTATTTCTTAGCTTTCTTCTTCTTCTTAATTGGCGCGATAACCGCTTACGAGATTTTGGCCGAGTTTAACAAAGCGCGTCAGTCGTTTCTTTCTCGTGCTAACCGGCGCCAATTGGACACACCAAGTGAAGCCAAGTCCTTCTCCACCTGAGCTTTCAAACGCAAAGGAGGCATTCATCTTCCCCTTCTATCACCAGCTGGTACCGCATTCTTAGCTTTAATACCATTATTATTATTATTAGGCAAATCCTGCTGAGGCATCCTATATTTGACTGCTTTTTCATAGCACATTCTGGGATTTATTGGTCCACAATTTATAGTATATGGGCGCACGGCAATACCAATAAGGTGGTTTAGCCCGTTTCTGCTTAGTGCAGGACATTCAAAAAAAATGTGTTCTGAATTTTCAGTATTCATTTCACAGAACCGTCACATAATAGCACAGAGAAGCGAATTTTGTTTAAGTGATATCTCGAGCTACAATGGCCTCTGAAGTAGCCAATTAAAAGTCTTAAGTCTGTTCTGATAAGCGAAAGTAGCTTATGAGAAATTCCTCTGTCTGGCGTTGGAACTTGTTTCGCTTGTCGCTGACCGATAGAATTTTGCCAGTGTTAAACGAATTTATTCTCCCCTCACTTACTGAGAAACTCGTGAATGTGGCTTTTGTAAGTCCAGAGAAAGGCTTTAGGACCAATTATTAGAGGCATGGTTGCCTTTTTCTTATCTAAATTATCATCCATTTCCGTTCCCTCACAACTGTTATGTCCAGGGATTTCCAACCTAATAATATGTACTATGCTGAAGTTCCCTTATGTCTTGAGAAAGTTCAGGCAGGCATTTACCATTTTCGATTGATTACAGTTGATAGAAGGGCTTCTAAAGCCTCCTGGCTATCTGAAAGTATATTAATGTGGGTTTTTTTCATTTTCCTACGAAGGCATTCCCCCACACATATCTCGATTCCATGCATCACCAGAAAAGTTCCCGTATTACAGAAAATTCAAAACACAAATTTATCAATCAAAAGTGATATTGTCGCCTTCAAAGTACTCCCAATCATCCGTAACGCTCTTGTACTAGTGTTTGATTCAGCTCTCGAAACGTTTATAAAACTTTGTTTTCGGTATAGCCATAAAAGCCGTCTTCGATTTTTCCATTACTTCCTTTCCGCTGCTAAGTCGCCGACACGGGTCCCCGTAGTGATTTTTTGACTCGACCAATCAGAAAAAATTGCAGGGAGCCATATCAGGTGAGGATGGTGGCTGTTGGATGGTATTCGTTTCATTGAGATACATATTTCAACGGTTCGTTATCATTGCCCACAATCCATGAGTTGTTTTCCCACAAATCCTTACTTTTACGACAAATTGCTTTAGGTAAACATTTCGGCCCAAATGCTAGTCCTTATTAACTGTCTGGTCTTCAGAAAAAAATTCGTGGCATAGAATATCGTTGTAATCCATAAAAACCATTAGTATCGTTTTCTTTTTTGACTGCAAACGACGTGGTATTTTGGACATGGTTCATTCGTTCATTCGAAGCGCTTGACTCACTCGCCTGATATCTGAATTGCGTGCCGTACTCATACACCCACATCTCGTTCTCAGTAATAATGCATTTGATGAATGTTGGGTGGGAATCAGCCTTGGAAAACATGTTTTTGGCGATATCAATGCGGTCCCTTTTTTTGCATAAAATTCAGAATCTTTGGGACCAATTTTGCAGCAACACTGCACAAACCCAAACCATTAACTACAACGTCCTTAACGGATCCATAAGCAATGTTCAGTTCCTCTAGCAGCTCTCCGAAGATTAATTTGCGGTTATTGGTGGCCTTTTCTTTTAGTTTATTGATGTTTTCATCAGTATTCGATGTCGGATGTCTTTGATGGACTCACGATATCTTCTGAAGCGTTCATGCCACTCATAAACGGGTGTCGGTTGTTTTCTTTCGAGTGTCATTACCGAAACGGTTTCTTATTATTTCTAATGTTTTCGCACATTGAATCCATTTGTAACACAAATTTTAATACAAACTCGTTGTTGCAAATTCAAATCCATTTTTAAAACTCTAAAACATCGAAATCATGTGCAGAAGTAGATTTACTCAAAATGGTGGAACCTTTACAAATATCCAACGGTGGCTATAAAATTTTGGTAGGAATGTTAATCTCAAATGTGGCAACCTAATAAAAAAACAGAACTCAGAATCAGTTGAATTAGATCGTCAGTTGGCGGTTGTTCCGGAACCTTTTTAATCAAGGAAGATTGTTGCATTGCATTGATTCCCGTCCCTTTCCTACCAACTTTTAATTTCGACCCAACAATAAACCTTATCTGGGAGGCAGGTTTGAAATTCTTCGGATTATTCTCCAGGTCATGAATTCGTTGATAACAAATTGAAATTTTCTTAAGAGAATGGGTTTGGGTGGAAGTGTATCAAGCCTATAAGTAATAGACCTATGTCGAAAGTCTTCTAAGGTTTAAATGTCCTTTTATATACCCACTTTTTAGATTTCTTACCTTTAAAACAAAAGCTTGAGTTCAGGTCAGCTTAAAAGACTTGAGCTCATTAAATAGTTCATACTTTCTGAAAAGGAGTTATATTAATTTCCATAAATTTTTCAGATGATACTATATAAAGTCATCCACTGTACATTGCAATTTAATGGAACATTCTATTATTCGGATGTTGTTGTTGCGAATGTTTATTTTAGCAATAGCAGACTTATTGTTTATACGAAATTGTTTTTGTCTTAATGAACTCTGGCTGTTTTCCGAATTAGCTATTGTTGTTGGTGTTGTTGTTGCTTATGTTTATCTCTTAGCAGCCGTTGTTTTTCTGCTTTTAGTCACTAAAGATGCTACAAGTGCACTTTGACTGTCCTCGAGCGTGTAGGTACATATGACTAATAGCAGCTGAATGAGGACGTTGGCCAACAATAGCAAAGGCGGCTGTAGTTATCTTTGCAATCCTCACTTACCTCCCCCTCCGCTTCTCGGGTAACACTTTAGTGTCATACTTTGGTGAAAACAGTGGCAGCTGGTCAAATGCTGTTTGCTTACTCACAAAGTATACTATAACTTGGCCAACATGGATGGACTTGTGTTCAAACCGTTGCCGGATGGCATTAGTGCAGCATCAGCAACAATGGCACCAGCACCAGCAACAGCAACCAATGCAGCTACATTTCTGCCATTTGATGCAGCAATTGCGTATTATTTTGCAGAAAAGAAATTTATTTTCTATTTTCTGTTTGCTTGCTTGCTGAGTCAAGTACGCTCTTGAGTTTTACACAAACAACATAAAATGTCGATACAATTTGTTTGTTTGCCATTTTTATGGGCATCGTTGAGTCAAGTGATACCAAAACATAGCATGGAAATGGCAAATATCTAAACATATACATAAAGGCAAATATACATACGTATCTATGTATGTGTATATGTGTGCAGGAATATATTCTTAGTAAGTTCGACTCAGCGAAATGTGCATTAGAATGTGCAGAAGTAGAATGTTGTAGCTAACATATGAGCCAGCTGTCGGTGCTATTGTCTGTCCTCCTTGAATTACCCTCTTCCCTTTCATTTGTCTCATTTTGAGCGTCTGTTGCCCAACACTTTTCAACAAAAATTCAAACAATTCCTTTACTGTTGACAATCAGCGTAAAAAGTTTATTTTCTTTCAGTTGAACGCACATTCGTTTGTCGCTTGGAATTTAAAGTGATGTCAAAAATTCTAGTTGAAATCGTAAAGAGTTATATAACACATACATACATACATACATATGTATGCGTTCATGTGAGTAGTGTGGAAAATGTCGCATTAATGGCCGATTTAAATAAATAGTGAATGGAATTTTTGATCATGAACTGGATCGCAATGACAAACCTAAGGATGTATTAAGTATTCAGTTGTATGAGCGATGATGAAAAGAAGAATCGAAGTAAAAGTAAAGGCTTAACGGCTACCTCCATATGCAAAATTTCCATATTTGGGCTGAAGAACAACCCGAAGGGATTCACCAACAGCTGTTACATCCATTGAAAACAGTCGTTTGGTGCGGTCTTCAAAGAAAAGGCGGCGCCAATGTAACAGTGAATGGCAAATGATAAACAACTTTTCGAGGTTTAGTTCCAACAAGACGGCGGACGGCGCTACTTGCCATACAGTCCATGAAACCATGAAGCAATGAATTTACTGTGTCGTGGTTTCGATGAACAATTTTTCTCTCCTCTCGGACCAGTGGATTGGCCACCAAGATTGTGTGATATCACACCTTTGGACTTTTATTTGTGGAGGCATGAAAGTCTAAATGCTCTGTGGCTAAACCAGCTTCGTTTATTTAGGAACCAACATTAACACAGATAATAATATCAGCCTGGAAATCCAACGTAGCATCTAACAGAATCTAAACTAACACTCTACAAGGCACTCATCATATCTGTCTTAACGTTTGGCGCAGAAGCGGTGACGGTGGCAATATCCGATGAGGCGCCGCTTGCAGTGTTTGAGAGAAAGATTCTGCGCAAGATTTTTGGACCTTTGCACATTGGAAAGGGCGAATATCGCAGGCGATGGAACGATGAGCTGTATGAGCTTTACGACGACATAGACATAGCGCAGCGAATAAGAACCCAGCGGCTATGTTGGCTGCGTCATGTCGTCCGAATGGATACACACCTCCGGCTCTGAAAGTACTCGATCCGGTACCAGCTGGTGGTAGCAGAGGAAGAGCAAAGTCTTCTCTGCGTTGGAAAGATCCGGTGGAGAAGGACTTGGCTTCACTTGATGTGTCCAACAGGCGAGGGTTAGTACTAGAAACAAACGACTGGCGCGCTTTGTTAAGCTCGGCCAAAATCGCGTAAGCGATTATCGAGGCAATTAAGAATAATGCACTTTAAAAGATGAATAATTTGGCCCTATTGCTTTTAATTTATTTTACTAGTCATTTTAGTAGTATTGTATCTTTAATATGGAGTGTAAAAAAGTTTATTTTCAAAAAAACTTAATAACTAAACCTTTTCTAATTCTAAGTTTCCAAATTCAGATGTTTTTTGTTTTCCTCACGTGTTTTCCGTTTATATAGCATCCGCTGATCGTGTATATATCTTTAAGTATATGAACACTATGTAAAATGCTTGAAATGTTCGATTTATATAATATTTGTTGTAGGATGAACTGTATTTTAATAAGAATTAATGAAAATAAAAAAAGTATTGAAAACTAGAAAACATATCGCGTTTCTGTTATTTTGATCATAGGTCTATATTTAGGCATATAAATTGCATTCTAGCTTCTCAGATTGACAACCCAGCTGAACCTGACGATTGCTTGCTAAGCACTAGCACAAGTGTCTCAAGGGTTCCTTTCTCACCCCCAAAGTTTACTTTTAGGAGAATACTTAGGTATGCAATGAAAAAGCCCTCAAGAAAAAAAATCTACCCTTCGGAGTCGGCTTAAAACTGTAAACTATTTGTTGTCCCAGCCGAGGCAACCGCTTTTACAAATAGTATTTTCTATTATTCAATAGTATTTCATTCTTTAATTGGGTTTCGAACCAGAGCCGTACCTAATTGTAGTCATGCGCAAAGCCATTCCCTCCCTCAAGGAATGCTGCTTTTGGTAAAATAGGTGCGTACTTTATAAAATGTTTTAGCCGGTGCATTTTCGTGGTGGGGAAACCATAATTCCGGCCCATAATGAGATACAATTTCTTTGAAGCGGTTCAATACATTCACATAAGATTAATAGAAGGACAATTAAAGAGACTCATCAGTAAGCCCTTAATTTTGGATCGATTTCGCGATAATTTTTTGGGGTTTAGCGCAATTCAGAATAGCAGTTCCGATTATTTCTGGTTTATGTTTTGTCATAAAAAAAATAAATAATTGGCGCGTACACTTCTGTTAGGTGTTTGGCCGAGCTCCTCCTCCTATTTGAAGTGTGCGTCTTGATGTTGTTCCACAAATGGAGGGACTTACAGTTTCAAGCCGACTCCGAACGGCAGATATTTTTATGAGGAGCTTTTTCATGGCAGAAATACGCTCGGAGGTTTGCCATTGCCTGCCGAGGGGCGACCGCTATTAGAAAAATGTTTTTTTTGTTTTTTTTTATTAATTTTGCTTTCACCGAGATTCGAACCAACGACCTCTCTGTGAATTCCGAATGGTAATCACGCACCAACCCATTCGGCTACGGCGGGTTTTGTCATACTCATAGAATTAAGACTTGTTATCTCCAAAATATCGTGCAAAACGCTTTACCCGATCTAAGCAAAACTGATATCTCTACGGATGCTCTTTGACCACATTCCCATCAACTTTTTCGATATTTTCGTAAGTTACAGAGGTGTATGTACGCCCAGTTCGTCCCCAATAAGGCCCACTTTAACTTCTTTGCACACTTGTAAAGGCGTTAAAGAGCTTAGATATTTATCAAAAAAGTGTTATTTCCCCGAAAGTATCATATATTCCCCTAGTATACCAGACGCGAAAGTGTTCTGCCATCTCATCCTCCAATAGGGCGTTCTTACCTTGCGATTACATTTAAGTCTTAAATTTAAAAAGTGAACAGCCGCCAATCTCAGAAGATCTCTGTTCAGTAAGAGTAGACAACTAACTAGACCCTCTGCGAATGAGGGCATCATGCGCTTAGAGCCTTTTTGGACTTTGAACTTTGAGTAGAGCCCGCTCTACCTAAAAATAGATTTCCGTAGTTAAGCGAGGCTGGCATGGCCGAACTAATATCGGTCGAAGTATCCTTGTAATTCTAGGCGTCATTGTTGGCATGCGAACTCCTACATCGTTATCTATTTTCCACTGCATAGTCTGAGGTAGTAAAGACATAATCACCAAGGCATATTCACCAAAGCTGCACTTATTTCCCTTATTATCCTATTGTAAAATTCATTACTGAAGATTACAAAATTGCAGACCACTACAGCAAGTAGAATTGCAGCATATTTTCTAAAAGGAAACGGCCTCCTCCTGCTACAATAAACGTACGCTAGTGTCTAAATCTCAGCCACTACAATTTTCACTTCACGCGTTTCAACACTACACAGCAGGGAATCCTGTGTGTACGTACATTGACATTCATACCCGATAGCTCAGGAGTACTAAAATATGTTTTCTGTAATCCTAAAATATATTTTTGTACTTAAATATTAATTTTTAACTTTCACAATCATTTCAATACACCTTTTACTTTAACCGAAGAAGCTGCTTTCCAACGGTCTTTGAGAAATCTAAGCACAGTCACAACCGCCAGTGTCTATAAAAACCATCTGTGCATTACAAATTTTATTGCGATATAAAAACAATTCATTTAGCTGTGGCCCATATTGTCGAACGTAAGAATAAGGGATTTTTTTAACATTGGTTTGATGTTTATGCTCATGAAACATAAGCGAAAGTAAGCATTTTTATTCCTGTCTACCGTACCGAAATTTCGTTTATTTATCGCCACTACGGCGGACGCGCTCTCATGAGGGTTTGCGTGTAGCTGATTTGTTAGTGAGCACTTAATGTGGTTAATGCGGATCACGAATATACATTTTTTCAAGTAAAAATTTTTTATGACATTTATTTATTTTTTCTTATAACTGCAACTGTAGCTGGTTAGTGCCGTACTTCCCTTCCGTCATTTCCTTGGACAACTTAACTTATTAAATGGTAATATTACAGGTTCTTGGTCAAATACATATGCAATCTACTAAATATTTTTATGATATTGTACTTTCTTACGCAAAAATTTCGTTAAATAATTTTTATTGTTATTTGCCGCAAAACAATGGCAAATGCAGCAGATGGCAGGGACATGATAATATTTTTATATTTTTTCAGGGCCACGAGTTCGTATGTGGTACATACATATATAAGTATATATTTCTTGTTGTACTAAAATTCAGCTTCCTGGGTGGCTTTACTACCTTTTGCCGTTTTTATATACATACAGGGTGTCCGGTGGCAGAATTAGTAATTAAAAGCCTAAATTAAAAAAAAAAAAAGTGAGAAAAGTTTATCTCAATAACTATTGCAAGCAAGTGTATGCAAGTATGTAACTCCCATGTATTGAATTTTGAAAATTTAATTTTGCCGAACTGCAAACAAAAAATTACTAAAAAAGTTATTATAACGGGTGATTTTTTAGCTATTATCTTTTTAAACAGTTGGTTTAAACAGCTGACGCACGTTTCGTGTTTTGTTTCACTGTCAAACATCTGCAGTTTGGTCTATAATTTAACCATGAATCGTCTTACAAACGAACAACACTTGGAATTGCAAATCATTGAATTTTATTATAAAAATGCGTGTTCTCTTAAGAAAGTTTAAGATCCACTTTTTCATCGAAATATTGTGTTCAGCGACGAAACTCATTCTTAGATCAATGGGCACGTAAATAAGCAGAATTGTCGATTTTGGAGTGAAGATCAGCCAGAAGAATTGCAAGAGCTTCCAATGTATCCAGAAAAGCTCACAGTTTGGTGCGGTTTATGGGCTGGAGGTATCATTGGACCGTACTTCTTCAAAGATGCTGCGAATCGTAACGTAACAGTGAATGGTGAGCGCTACCGTGAAATGATATCCAACTGTTTTTTGCCCAAAATGCAAGAGCTTGACTTGCATGACATGTGGTTTCAGCAAGACGGTGCCACATGCCACACAGCACGCGTAACAATGGACTTGTTGAGAGGCGAACTCGGTGAACATTTTATTTCACGTTCGGGACCTGTCAATTGACCACCCAGATCGTGCGCTTTAACGCCTTTAGATAATTTTTTATGGGGCTATGTTAAAGCTCATGTCTATTCAGACAAGACTGCTTCAATAAACGCATTGGAAGACAACATTACAGCATTTATATGTGAGATACCGGCCGAAACATGGGAAAGAGTATGCCAAAATTGGACTAAGCGGATGGACCATTTGAAGCGCAGTCGCGGTCAACATTTGCATGAAATAATCTACAAACATTAAATTATATGGACTTTTCTGAATTTTACGTGTATTTTTTTGAAAAACTTTCCTATCACCAAATCACCCTTTACGTACTATATATTATATTATTCATTTACTGACTCGCTTTCCCTTTGTTCCCTTTCTCTGAAGTAGATTTAGATACTTAAATTAATCTTAAAATTGAATGTTCCTATGCTGCAATTCCTATCGCAAATTAAGCAACGCCCTTCTACAACCATACCAGCATTTTTATTAGCAGCAAACCTTACAAACCATCTATGTACTTTAAAAAATTTCAATCGAATACAAACATTTAGTCTTTTATAGAGTTTAGCTTACTGGGTTTTCTCTATTATAACATCAACAAGGCAAGTAGTTGGCAGATTAAATTCAATACAATAGTAAGCCGTTCAATTTGTGGCCAGAATCTCGTATTCCATTCCGTTTTAGTTAGAGTGAAATGCAGTTTCTGTGACTGAGCCGTAAACAATGGATAAAAATTTCAAATTGAACGATTGCGAATCCATTAACAACACACAAATGATTGCTGCCTACGAATAAATCCAAGGTAGGCTGCTCAGATACTCGTTTAGGAATTATAATACGAAATACCAGTACGTTCACAGATACTCGTACATATGTATGTAGGTATGTGTGTGGTTAGAGTTTTACGCTTTTACTGCCTATTCTCTTTCGCATTTGTATACTTTGATATACTCGCACAATGCAAAAAACTGCAATACTCTGAAAGTTTAAGTAGAGCTAATCTCTGCCCACATCGCCTGCATTTCACATAATAGTGAGTGTCAGGGTCGTTTTTAGGCAATTGGAGCACTTGAGTATAAACGGCGCTTATGGTTATGCTTTAGGAATGGGTGTTTATATGAAACGGTGAAAAGGAGTAGATGAACAAAATTCTAGATTTATTCACCTTTTATTTTAAGGTTTTCTAAGTCATATGAAATCACTAGGCGATTATTAAATAAATTCTTTTAGCATTCATTTCGAGTACGAGTATAAGCAAAGTAGAGCTTAAAAATATGTGGGCAAAGTAAGGTGAATTTCGTTGTAAAATGAAAAATATTTATTTATTCTTGTAAATCAATTTCATCCCTTTCAAAATAATGCCCTCTCGATGAAATACACTTATGCCAACGATTTTTCCAATCCCCGAGACATGCCAAATAGTCCATTTCCGGTATAGCCATCAGCACCTTCTTCGATTCAGCTTTTATCTCCTCAATCGACTCGAAACGCGTTCCCCGGAGTGGTCTCTTGAGTTTTGGGAATAGCCAGAAGTCACACGGAGCCAAATCAGGCGAATACGGTGGTTGCGGAACGATATGCGTGGAATTTTTGGCGAAATGGTCACGAAGAACGAGTGCAGTGTGAGACGGTGCATTATCGTGATGCAAAAACCAAGAGTTGTTGGCCCATAATTCTGGTCTTTTTAGACGAATTGCTTCACGTAAACGACACATAACGCTCAAATAATATTCCTTATTAACAGTTTGGCCAGGTGGAAGGAATTCATAGTGCACCACACCACGAAAATCGAAAAAAACTGTCATCATGACCTTTATTTTTGAACGACTTTGACGTGCTCTTTTCGGTCTGGCCTCGCCTTTAGCACGATATTCGCTTGGTTGGTCGGTTGTTTCAGGGTCGTAAGCATAAATCCAAGTCTCATCTCCCGTAATGATGCATTTGAGCTTTTCCTGATAGTCTGAAAGCATTGTTTCACACACATCAATGCGACGACTTTTTTCCAAGAAATTGAGAGTTTTCGGTACCAAACGAGATTTGACTTTTCGTAGGCCCAAATGGTCTTTCAAAATGGTTTTCACAGATCCTTCTGATATTCCGATCATATCAGTAAGGTCTTTAACAGTCAACCGAAGATTTTTGGGCACTAACTCTTTCACTTTATTGACGTGTTGGTCATCTGTTGACGTCGATGGTCGTCCGGAGCGCTCCAAATCATCAACACGTTCTCGACCCTCTTTGAAGTCTTTGCACCACTTATAAACATTTTTCTGTGACATGGTCGAATCACCAATTGCCTTCTGCAACATGCTAAACGTTTCCGCAGCCGAAATTTCATTCCGCAAACAAAATTTGATGGCACTTCTCTGCTCAATCAAATCAGACATTGTAAAAATCGAAAAATGCACTCTTGGTCTTTTGGTAAACACAAGCGTAAATATATTACTGATAATGACATTCACATGAAAGTTGGCACAGATGTTATTAACAGTAAACAAACAGTAGCAAAAACCATATTCCATTGCATGACGCTTGATCTTTATCTGGTTACTGTTAGAGTGGCTTATCCTCATAGCCTTGCTATGCTAATCTCTAATCAGAAATCTCTTGCGGGTGAGTAAGCATATGTCATCGGCAAAGTCTAAGTATTCAAGTTATCTGCAGAAGTTCCAAATGTTGCCTTTTTTCAGAGTAGTCATTACATCTGGCAGAACAGTTGGGAAGTGAAGTGACGAGAGAGAACATCCTTGTCTCACTCCAGAGTTCATGGTGAAAGGTTCGTGTTTTGCACCGGTCTGAAATACTGCTTGTTCCGTGTTTTCGTACATTACTCTTATGAGACTAATCAGTTTCTGGGGGACTCCTTGATTGTAGAGTGTTGCTCATATTGAGCTTCGCTTGATTTTATTAAAGACTTTCTTAAAGTCGGCAAAAAACTTGAAGAGTGGCTAGCGCCATTCAATTCATTGCTCGGTGATGATGCGGAGTGTGTTTGCTTGGTCTACACAGCTCCGATGGGGGTGAAAACCCGCCCGTTTATCACAAAGTGAATTCTCCATTCGCTGTCATCTTTGTTTTATGGTAGCTATGAATTTGCAAATTATGTTTAGGAGTGTTATTCCCCTGCAGTTGTTGTTCTGGTATGTCTTACTTCTTTTGTAGTTTTACAATGATGCCCTTCGTATATGGTAAAGGAAGCTGCTTAGCGTTGCACGCTTGAGCCACGACCGATTCATCGAAGTTCGTGACGTTACTAATTTCTTCGAAATGTTTCTTACATCGCTGAATTTGTTCATCATTGCTCGTTAGTAAATTGCCCGTTTTGCCTCTGACTGGTTGGTTCCCTCTACTACTTTCTTGGTTAGTCAAGTGACCAACTATTTGGAGTAGTCGTCGCATGTTATTTGTTCCACCTACTGCTGCGACGACGCTGGCAAGGTTTTTCAGCTGCAAGTTATTAAACTGGACAACTAAAAAGTTCTAGAAACCAGGGTATTCAGCAATTATCCTCTAAAATTCGTAAAATAAATATTTTTAGGTGGCAAAAAATAGACTCCATAACTAGCGCACGGCCCTGTGCACTTGCCAAGAGTAGTCGAAGGAAATGAAGGGCCTAGCGACTCTTGCAGTAGTACCATGGACACTTTTTACTTTCACTGCTCACTCACATCTTTCAACGATTCATACACTTTGCAGTCTCCACAAAGTATGGAGATATGTTGCACACACATACATACATATGTTCGTGCATATACATATGTATATATTCGTATTCTATCATCTGGATTGATGGGTCTGCTGGTTTTTAAGCAATCATTTTTCTTACATGTTGAGGCAGTTGCCAATCATTTTAAGCTGGCGCTCATAGACTTATGGACTTTAGCTGCACGGGGTTATCTGTTGTTGCATGAACTCACACATTAAACAAAGAAGAAAAAAACACTTCATCAACCACAAAAATATACAAATACGTAAGTACTTATCCGAAGAGCCAACGCTTTTGGCTGCGGGTAGTAGCTGATGATGGCATACAAGCCCACTGATAGCACATCCCGTAACTGTTTCGAAGTGTTTGCCCAAACAACAGAGCTTGTGCGTACTCAAGTTGGCAAGTTGGCAAGAAGTAGCCAATCACTAGCGGTATTGAAAATGCTGCCAACGCGCTCACTTGTTTCATTTTTCGCTGTCAGAAAAGTGTCAACGGCGAACAGTTTTCATTCCCCATCTTTCCCTTTTCGTCAAATTCTTTTACAGTATTTCTCTTTTTATTTTACTTAGTTAGCGAGTTGCATGTTTGTAATAGATAAAATTTTCGAATCCACCTCTACATTTTGTATTCGAAGCATACGAGTACAAGCAAGTAATACATGCATACATAGGTTGAAGAGCTTGAGTTCGACTTTTTCTGTGTATGACTCAGCCGTTTGGCTTAATCTAAATGGCTTTAAGTTTGGCCAACGACGACACTATCAGGCGGATGCAAGTTTGATGATCAAGTCTGATGACTGGCAGTGGCAGTGACAGCAACAGTTTACAGTTAAAACAAAAAATTATATCTTGAAGGTGCGGGTGTGTGTGTGCCTGGCTTGTGTGTGAGTTAGCAGATGGGGAAAGGGGTAGGGAAGTTTTTGCTCTAGCTAATGCATTTTGTAAAAAATAAGGTAAAAAATTGTGGCTGGAATTTTTTGTTTTAATTCGTGTGCACCTATGTTGCATGGTTTCTTTATTTTGATTTATTTTTTTAAAGAAGGAAAACAATGTTGCACTCCCGGTTGAAGCTAAAATCCCACACCAAAACGTCTCGCTTAGACGAATGCAGTAGGAAGACTGGGTGAGATTGGTTCCACCCATACTGAAAATAATACTAATTCAGACGCCTTCCGAAAATTTTTTGTTGGGAGTAATCAATATGGATACTGATAAACGAGCATTTTTTCATTTAAAATATACAGTAAAAAACGCGTTTGGAATATGATAACAAATATTTAATTTGGCCTTGACTTTGGCACTATCTACTACAAAAATGTCAAGCCATGGGCGTATGCTGACGAAATTGATGTCGGGCTGAACAAACGCGCCGTATTTTCAGCGTACTACTAGTCTGGAGAAGGAAGCAGAAAAAGTAGGTCTTGTGATGAAGCTGGTGGAGCTGTAGAACCTATACCGAGATGTGGCCGGCATACGTCGATACGCCTTTAGCAATAAAATAAACATATTTTTATTTCGTATATAATTAATTCGCTACCGTAGCCATTGAGGACATTTATATTTTAAAGATAACCCCTTTCGAATGTTAGCCGCAATTGCACCGTAATTCGGCCATTCGTAAACACCAATTTTGAATGATTCGCTAGAAAACTTCGGAGGACTGAAGGACATTCGGCAATCGAAGATGGTTTATCCACAAAATATTTAGATTACATATAGATTACATAGGTTACATACACCCACAAATAAAAGCCCAAAGGTGTGATATCACACGATCTTGGTAACCAATCCACTGGTCCGAGGCGAGAGATAAATCCATTGTTTCACGGGCTATATAGCAAGTAGCACCATCCCTCGTCTTGTTGGAACCAAATGTTGTGGAAATGACGGGCTTCAATTTCCGGCATTAGAAAATGGTTTATCGTGGCGCGATAGCGTTCGCCTCGTCTTTGAAGAAATATGGGACGATGATTCCTCCAGCCTATAGCCCACACCAAACGGTTGTTTTCAATGAATGTAAAGGCTGTTCTTGAATGGCTTCGGACTTCGGGTTGTTATTCAGCCCAAATACGGCAATTTTGCTTTTTGACGTAGCCATTAATCCAAAAATGGGCCTCTTCGCTGTACACCATAAGTTGGCCTGAGCGCGCGTGAAGACTTTCCTTCGTGAAATATCTTGAAAAAAAGTATGTATTTTGCTTAACAAAAGTACCTCCTTTGGAAAAAGTATCTCCAATGTAATCACCCTTTACATGTTTTTCAGTACAATTTGAATTAATTTTTCGTTAATATTTTTAGAAGATTTTTTCGATTCGCCACTTCTCTGCTCGCTTGCCCAAAAATTTGCATAGGAAAACAACAACAAAGTTATGGAGCAAAATATGCCGCAAGTGGGTGTCATCATACCTCAAGAATGATAGAATAAGAGATAACGCGTTCCGGGAAAGGAATTACTTGCTGGTGAAGAGGAAGAGAAGGCGAAAGCAATAGAAACTACCAAACTACTGTTCCCACGACAGTCGGTTCTATGTAACCGGAACGTCCTGGACTTACGGATTTGGGAAAACGCCACCTTCTGCATTCAATTCGCCTTGGTTATACCTCATAAAACTGGTGCATCTCCCTATTTTCATTGCTGTCAACTTTCATTCAAGAGAGTTTCATTAAACCGCCTTTACACAGAGAAACTTTTGTTGCTTTAACTTTGGACCTTACAATTGCTAGTTTTTAGTCTACAGTCAACAACAACATTGAGAAAAACGAGAGCACATAAAGTGTTACAGAGTTCGAGCATCACAAGAAGGGAGTTGAAACAACAACAATTTCCCTGTACGAACGCGGTCTTACTCATACTCATTAAGTGCTTCCAGACAAATGCTTCCAGCGCTACCAACGTATGTATGTTTATTTAAACCAGTTGCTTTATCTATTCGCCACTTGCTAACGCTTCGCAATCGCGAATCGCGAGAGACCTATTTACTGGTATTAAGCGATAATTTGTTCCTGTTACTCCATTCGGATAATTGTTTAAATCGCTTTGTGAAAATTAAATATCCCAATGCAGCTGATTCAGCTGAAAACTTCAAATCATCTACATACATGGAGCTGTCTTTTGCCCGCAATTCTCCAAAGTCTTTCAGTCTCCCAAATTACTGTAGTATATTTCAAGCTGACATCTATGCCGCAACAAAAGCAGCTGAATTATATCTGGAATTAACTGCCCTTTATACGCGGACAAACATTTTCATTGATAGTCAAGCAGCTACATATATATTAAAGCCATTATATCACTTTGCACTAACTCAGAATGTGTTCAAAAGTGCAGATCCAAAATGAATGAACTTTGGGAAAATGGGCAGGCCACTATTTACTGGATACCAGGACTTAAAGGAATAGAGGGAAATAAGAGAGCTGATGAGCTCGCTAAGGCTTCCCAAGATTGAGCACGTTAAACATATACCCATCACTCTCTTTCTGAAAACGTAACTGAATGAAGAACATGCTTTGGAAACGCAGTCGATATGGAAGCACTCAACCTCGTACAAAACTGCCAAAGCTATGCTAAGGACTTGGAATACCAAAACTGCAAACATTATTTTATAACTGTCTAGGAATGACTGCAAAATATTGGTTGGGGTACTAACAGGACACTGTCTCACTCCACATCACGCAGCTAAAATGGGATTAGTCAAAAGCGTAACGAAGGAGTACTTTGGAACACGTACATTGCTACTGCGCTGCTCTTTTATAGGACTCGACAAATGTGCCTACGATCAACATATTTTTCATCCTTGAAGGGTTTTTCTGACACAAGGCAGGACGGCTTGTTAAAATTCGCGTAGACGTGCATTATGAATTACATGAAATAAAATCTTCGACTCCAGATACTTAGCACTAACAACACAATGGACCCTAAAGGTATAAGTAAGATCTTTTTACAAATTAGCCAGCACTACCTAACCTAACTGACATGGAGCAGAAAGTTAGCGTGATTTAAACGAAGAGGTGTGTTTTGGTGTTACCAATGTGCGCATATGAGGTTCAGTTAGAGAGGTAGGACCTTCACCAAAACAAAGAAATTTAATTGAAACCTAACTTTTCAGGCTTCAACAATAATATATTCTGCACAAAAGTATCGAAAGCATCTACAAACATAATCATTTACATATACAGTCTGCCTCAGAAAAAAGGAACCGCGATTATTCATTAAGTATGATAGATATATATTTAAAATTTAAATTACTTAAGGGGGGACCCTCATTTAGACGGTCGAAAAATGCATCATTTTTGGGAATTTTTTTCTCAGGTAAAATAACTTCAAACGTTTTGTAATTCATAAAGTACTTTAATAAATGTCTTGACTGTCTACAAAAATTTTCGGAGAAGAAAAAAAACATTTTAAGTATGGAAATATACACCTCGTCCATGGCACCTCATTCTATCTGTGTACATTCTAGCGCTCTGAATTTTTTTCTGAAATAAAAAAACCAAATTTTTTTTAAAACTTTAGGATAATACCTTCGATGTGACATTTTGATTTAAAAAAAAAATGTCGAAATTGATATTTTTTACCCAGTTTTATGTTAAAAGTGATTTTTCATGCATAAAAATTGACTTTAAAATTACAAAAAAATATGAAAATCTTTTTTTTAAAAAAACACTTAATGTCACATTGAAAACAATTTAATTATCTTTAAAATGAGCTATTGTAAAGCCTGATTGGTTCAATACAGCGTTCTCAATTGTGTACACAAAATCGAAAAATGATGTTTCGAGAAAAACGCGTTTAAAGTTTTGGATACAGGCGATCAGGCCACCCGTCGCGTCCTGTTAAAAATTTTGTCACTCCTTCAAAAATACATATATCGACTTGAAATTTTGAAAGTATATTCTTAAATAGTTGTAGAATAGATTAAAATTATTTCCAAAAAATCGATTTTTTTGACCCGATAAATGAGGGTCCCCCCTTAATAAGCCGTGTAGTCTTCATCGTTGTCGAGTATAGCCTGGCATCTTCTTCATGCTTTGAACCAGCTTTTCTGCGTAGCTCGTCGACAAACAAGACCCGGTTTTGCGAACTTGACGCGCGAGTTGCTTTGAATCACGGACTGGCCTTCCGGCAAGATACGTTTTCATAGTTCCCTACACAATTTCAATGGGGTTGGCGTTTGGAGACTGGGAAGGCCAGTCCAATACTGAGACGCCATTTTCTTGTTTTGTTGTTTCTCAATGTGTTTTTCTGAGAGCAGTGGGTTTGATGATGTGGGACGGTAGGATGTGTTCGATGTTTTGATTCTCACATCTATTCCCTTTTTAGCAAGAACTGATTGTGCTTGGCGTAGTCACAAAGAAGAATTTCGCTTAAAAGGTTGGATGATCACTTTATCATACCTTTTGTCGTCACTCGCTTCAAGCCGCGCTCGGAAAAGTCATCAACATTTTTGTACACCTTATACCGCTGAGTCTACATGACAACAAACTTTTTTGATTTTTTAATTACTTTTGCAGCCGCGACATAAGATAATTAGAAATACCGCCTCAAAACGCTTCGTGTACTTCTCACTCGTGAGTGATAAAGATCGGGAAGGAGCACCGAAAAAATTCGAAGATACTCAACTGTCATACAACCATTCTTGGGTGAAGACACATGTCGAACCCGTGATGATATGTCTAAAGAGTTGGATGTTGACAGATCAAACGTCGGTAAACGTTTGCACGCGATGGGAATGGTTCAGAAAGCAAGTAAGCAGGTAACTGGGTGCCACATCATTTGTAGAAGAGGGATATGGAGAGACGTTTGGTGACGCGTAAGAAAGATGAGAAAAGAGTTTTTGGCAACGCATCGTCACTGGCGATGAAAAATGGACTCTAAGCGTTGAAAATGTTGGAATCTGCCAGATGAACCAGGTCCACTGACAGCGAAAAAAAATGCATGCTTCAAAGGTTATGTTGTGCATCTGGTGGGATTATCAAAGGGGGTCATCTATAATGAACTCCTCAAACCATCTGAAACCATAACTGGCGATCGTTACCTACCGACAGCAGCTAAGGCGTTTGAATTGAGCTCTTAAAAAAAGTTACCGGGATGGGACGGTAGGCATGACAAACTGATTTTGCTGCATGACAACGCCAGGCCACACGTTGCTAAAGCGGTCCAGAAATATTTAAAGGGACTGAATCGAGAAATGTTGTCCCAGGCGCCCTATTCCCCAGACATTGCACCTTCGGATTACCATCTGTTTCGATCAATGCGGTCAGCCCTTATTGGAGAGCTGTTCACTTCTTACGAGAGCATCGCAAACTGGCTCTATGAATAGATCAAATCAAAAGGACTCGAATTCTTCGCCAGAGGAATCCCTATGCTGCCTGAAAGATGGAGTAAAGTTGTAGCTTCCAATGGCATATACTTCACATAATATCATTTATTATTTAATTGTGTAAATCGTTCATAACTTCGGTTAAGAAAGGACGAAAATTGTTTAGCCATACCCAATACTTAAACATACATACGCATCAGCATAAAGCCAAAATCGCTTATCATGAAAAACGCTTAATAAAATTTCGCTCTAATTTTACAAATGATTATACCAATTTTTATGACATCGATACATACATATTTACTCACACCTAGCTACATACACACGTATGTTTATTTCTATTGTTATTCATCCTGTATAATCATTACGCTTAAGTTCGCTTGAACGTGTCACAATACAAGCGCGGTTGCTTTTTTCATTTTGCTATGATTCCAACAACAGTTGAACACTGCTTGATTGGCCTGGCAAATCGCAGTCTACGCAACTTCTCATATGTTTCAATAAGAGTGTACGTATGTATTTATTACCTCGTATAAGTGTGTGTGTGTGTGTATGTGTGAGTGAAGAACTTTATGCGTGGTCGAAAATAAAAATAGAAGAATGAGAAAGACGACACGGCGAGGGGCAATAAATAGAAAACACTTTGCTTGCGTGATTGATTACTTGGCGACGTGTACTTGGTTACAAAGTTGAAAGCCATTGCGAAAGCATGACGACGGTGAGCAAGACTGTCGTACTGAGTGGGGGCGATGAAATTAATGCTTTGAATGCTGCCTGCACCGCCAGTCAATCGACCATTAAAGCCATAACACGTAACGCTAACACAATGCATTTGTAATTGTGCCAAACAAGGAGTAGCAACTCAGCAAGAAGACCTTAATGCATTCGCCAATACATAAACAAATCTGAACCAATACTATTGCACAACAATTTGCTTATTCCTAATAAATGTAAAAAAGCAGTTAATCGATTTCGATTTTGATATGTGGCGATATGTACATAAATAAAATATTTTGTCGTCCTTTTCCGGTTCAGTCTATGGTTTTCATTTGTATTTGCAGCCAAAACCATTTGTATTTGCATTCGCTTTAGGTAGCATTCCCAGATCTGTTTATTATATGTGTACCCATATATTCTTGACTAGAGCGGTTAAAAATATAACACTTATAAAATAGCGTTATTACGTTGCTATTGTAAAAGACAGTCGTTTTAAATTTCATAGGGTATTTTTCACCCCATACGATGGTTTATGTTACACTGTTCCTTTGCTACCCACTACAGTTCTCGCAAGCTCGCATTTTGCGGTGGTTAGAAAAATCAAACGATGACGAAATGATGGACGGCATCGATGGTGGCAATGGTATGAAGAATGATAAACAATTGAAGGTATTTTATAATTTTTTCCATAGAAAGTGGCAGCGAATGTTCCCAGACTGCTACTCTCAACTTTGCGTAACAACAACGTTGTAAACATATAACAAAAAAAAATTCCATAAATTATTGACTTTCACAATATTATTAAAAGTGGGGTTGACATTGTCGGCAGAATGAAATCTACGCTTTTTGTCCATGTGGCCCCTTCCTTTATTTTTTTCAATACTCGATGATAGTGTCATATATAATATGTTCATGTAATATTTCACACTTTGACGGAGGGGCACCAAAACTAGTGGCATATGCAGATGACATAGCTATAGTAGTTACGTGAAAACACCTGGACACCATCAGTAATATGATGAATAGCACACTTAAAACGGTACACCAATGGACATCTCACGCAGGGCTAGGGATAAACGCCGAAAACACGGCCATGGTACTTTTTACCAGGAAGTACAAGGTCCCGACGTGGAACCTCCCGAAGCTAGGCAACAACGAACTACTTCTCAAAGATCATGCACTTTTCACATCTATACAGACGGCTCTAAAACTTCAGATGGAGTGGGAGCGGGCATTTACTGCTCAAAACTGGGGATAAGGCAGCCTATCAACCTGCCAGACCAGAGCAATATTTTCCAAGCGGACGTTTTTGCTGTGGGGAAAGCCGCGGAGCTAGCCTACACAAGAGCAAGAAAGAACTCAACAATTAATATATACGTGGACAGTCAAGCAGCAATAAAAGCAATAAGCTCATATTGTATTAAGTCCAAAAGTTTTCAACGGAGCAGGGAGGCCATAGAAAGGCTAGCAGCAAACAGTAGGCTGCGTACTACTGGGTACCTGGTCACAAAGGCATTATGGCGAACGAAATAGTAGATGAGATAGCAAAAAGCGCTGTTAGACTACCTTTTGAACAAGAGAACGGCCTACCAAAACCGCTAAATACAATATGCAATGAAATGGACGGACGTCTCAAAAGCAGATCTCCCAACGCTGCTTAAATTCGCCAAAAGCGCTGACATCCTACGTGATGTCTAGTTTAGGTATTCATAAAGGTCAGTCTCCATCTGGCATCGCTAGGGACCAAAAGCTCTACGCGTGGCTTGTTGCCAACCAGGCTAACCTAACCTAACCTGAAACTTTGCATATGCAGCAGAATGTATCTGGCTTGTCGAAGCACAAATAAAACATTGCCTTGGGAATTGCGGTTTCTCATTCAGCGTTGTACATAATACTCATCCGAACAAGAAAATATGTCAGAACCAGACCGAAAGAGGGTAGATGGGAATTCCGTCCTCGGAATTTAGACAGAAACATACTTGTCCAAATCACTGCCAAAAAATGTCCATGGAATGTGTAGAGTAAAAATGTTTGGAAATGTTACGCTTGTTGTTGCTTTCTGTCATATTTTTTTTTTTTGAAGAAATAAAATTATATTAATTTGCTATCTCTGAACTTTTTGTGTAGTTTACTAAAACTATATTTAAGGTAAAGTTCAAAATAAACAAGACTGAGCGGAAATAGAAACGACAGGAGCTTTGTTCTGATAACTTCGAGGTTATTTATTCAAAATAGTCTCAACCGTAGTGCTGTTCGTATCATATATCGGGGCTTGTTTCTGGCCTGTGCCGCTGCATCGCAGGAATCGGCATTAGCAAGTGTAGGCCGCCAGCGTATACCGAACAAATGCCGTGTAGGTGTTGTTGAGAGCGTCTCCTCTGGGTCTGGCATTCATACAGCGTGCTTGCCTTAACAAGGAAGCAGGACAAGGATATACATAAGATATTGTTGTGGAAAGGAAGTATTTGGCGTGTAAGAGGCTCCGTGATGTGTATGTGTTGTGTAGATGGCGTGACCGTTGGGACAACATTTCACTCGAGGGACGTACGAGTACATTAAAGGCGTTTCGGAAACGAGTAAAGCAAGTATTACTTCGAGTCTCAAAGGTAAAGGACCCACTTAAACTCAGGTATGTTCCAGAGTAAACAAGACTTTCAAATTTTTATTGAAAATTTATGATATTGGTATAGGACATATTTTGAACACTTATCGCATTTTGACAGAACGTTTGGACTATCGGTTTCGAGTGCGTACAATTTATTTTGCTCAAGTTGACTGATGGGTAAATATTGCTCAGAATTCAACATTAGGCAACATCAAAGAGGATCCAAACCTCCCTCCCAATATTTTGGGCTGGTGCTGAAACGTGGTGTTTCCAATGTGGTCCAAAAACTGGCTGCTGAGTGGATGCAGAATACAAATACTCCTCTTCCAGCTTGCAAATGACATGGCTTCAATTCGGAATAAAATACACCTTTTGAACACTAAATGCCGGATATGGAAGGTGCCTCCAGAATTTGTTCAAAATTTCTGTTTACTTTGGACAACACCTTGCAAAGTGTGAGTAAATACACAAATTTCAGGCAAGACGCGCCTGTGAAAGCTGCACTAATATATCCAAAGTTCTTTTGGCCGAAATGATTTGATTGCGATAAAAAAAGACATCATTTATTCACACAATTCATTTATTCATACAAAAGTTTCATTAAAATACAGTAGCTAAGCCACAAACAACCACTTCTCCAAGACATGCAACCACTCTTCCAAACGAAGGTGATAAGTAGCTGTTGCGACTGATGGAAACTTTGCTTTATTCATATGACAGCAACGTGCGTTTTTGCATTCATTGACTCTGTCTGCATGAAAATTAAATGAAATGAAATTTTTACTACCTCTGTCGCGCAGAGTTCCTTGAAATCATGCCACTCTGCACCGAAGATCCAAAGCAAAAACTTCACAATTTCAGTCACAGACTATCTTTGTAGGTAGGAATTGTTTTGTAAGAGCTGTTGTACTTATTTGTGCACAGTTTTTCGAACGAAATTGTGCACAGCACCTCCTTCAAAGTTATATATACGAGTATGTAGTGTACAAGAAATCACACCAAATTTGTGTATGCACGAATCTACACATATGGCCATTGAAATAGGAACGATTACCCCTACGAGTAGACGGATTTTTTTAATACGTTTACTTGAAGGCTGAAGTCGCTCCACAAATGGAGGGGCCTACAGTTTCAAGCCGACACCGAACGGCAGATATTTTTATGAGGAGCTTTTTCGTGGCAGAAATACACTCGGGGGTTTGCCATTGCTTGCCGAAGGGCGACCGCTATTAGAAACAACTTTTTCACGAATCCGTTCTCTCCGAATTCCGAATGGTAGTCACGCACCAACCCATCCGGCTAAGGCGGCCGCCAGAGATATCGCAGGATAAACAACTCTAACATAAGTTGTTCGTTAAGCGAGTAAAAATACCACAGATCATTCGGGAAGATACTTAATTTGCTTACGGGAACTCTTGCTGACAGAATTTACGTCTGCAGGCATTGTTGAAGATGTCTAAACACTTATTTGTGAAGATAAAATTTCGAAAAAGGGACAAACCACAGAACTACATCGAGTAGAATTGCAATCATTTTGAACATCCTTCATAACCATCCATCCATCTATCCATACATGATCTTCTTTTTCATTTCAAGCTTTGTTTGGTCTCCACGTGTACTTAACAATAATATTTATAAAAACTAATTCTTGAAAGGTTGGGGAAGAAATTTGTAGCATTTTCACCGAAGACTTCTGTAAATAAAAACCAATAATGATATCAATAAGTTAATCAATTATATATTCGTCGTTGCTATTTACAACCTCTTCCCACCTCTCGACTAATTTGTTAATGCCATTCCGCCAAAAATCGCCTGGCCTGGTGTCAGACAAGTTGTTGAGCCAGTTTTTAAGGACCTCTTTGTTATCGAAGGGGTGGCTTGACAGACACAGGAAATATAGTAATCGGTCGGTGCAAGGTCCGGAGAATACGGCGGATGCTGAATGGCCTCCCATACGAGCACTTGGAGTGCGGCTTTGACGACTTGTGCAAAATGTGGCCTGGCGTTGTCGTGAAGGACTGTGGTTTAAGCATGTCGATGAGGTCTTCTCAGTCAAATATCATCATTCACGCGGTGTGGCTGGGCAATGTAGAGCTCCTTGTTGACCGTGACAAGCTTTTTGGGCCGTCCCACCAAACACAGATCATTATCTTCTTTGGATGAAGATCCGGCTTGACTTACGGCATTGACGTATCTACTGGAGCCACTCACTCCTTTCTTTGCTTCATATTGATGTATAGGCACCATTTCTCATCTCCCGTGGCGGTTCGGTACAAAAAGCGCAGTTTATGACCGCGTGATACTCGGGTCAATTGGCCCGCGTGATGGCAGGCAAGATGCTGAGAAGCAATTGTAAGGCGACTTTCTTTGTTTTTTCATTGAGCTCGTGAGGCACCCAGGCTCCCAATTTGTCCAATAGATCCCATTGAATGAAGGTGACTGAGAATCGTTTTATGATGGCAGTTCAATTTATCCGCCAATTCCCGACTGGTTTGGCGACCTTTTTTCTTCAAAAGTGATTTGGGACGTACTTCATCGAATTCAGAAAGTCTTCCGCTGCAGGGCGTATCATCGACGTCAAAGTCACCGCCTTAGCCAAACTAAGTTTGAAGAAAATCAACTTCATGACTTTTTAACACACATTGTCTTATAGACACTCCTCTTTTACAATTTTATGAAATGTATGCTCAAATATTAACGAGACTGGTTTAATAAAACACAAACGGTTAATTATTGTTCAATTTTTATTTTATCTCCGTCAAAGTAATCACCATTGGAGGCGATACACATATGCCAACGTTTTTTCCAATCATCATAGCATTTCTGGAAGGCCGATTTCGGTATGGATTTCAGTTCCTTCTTCGAATTCTCTTTTATGACTTCAACTGTCTCAAAATGTTTTCCACGGAGCGGCAACTTGAGCTTGGAAAACAGGAAAAAGTCACATGGAGCCATATCAGGCGAATACGGTGCTTGCGGAACGATATTAACATTATTTTTGTTCAAATAATAGCGAACAAGACGTGATGTGTGAGCTGCTGCATTATCGTGATGCAAGAACCATGACTTGTTGTCTCACAATTCCTTCCTTTTAAGACGAATGTTTTCGCGCAAACGCTTTAAAACGTCTAAATAATATTCAGCGTTAACCGGACGGCCTTGCGGAAGGAACTCCGAGTGCACCACACCTTTGTAATCGAAAAAAACAGTCAGCATAATCTTAATTTTTGAGCGACTTTAGCTTAGTTTTTGGGTTTCGGCTCCTCCGGGGAGCGCCATTTCGATGATTGTTGGGCTGTTTCGACGTCATACTCATAAACCCAAGTCTCGTCACTAGTTATGATGTGCCGGATGTCCGTATCAGTCATGGCGAGCATTTCCTTAGCGACAGTTTTGCGTTGTTCTTTTTGAAGAAAATTCAACAATTTTGGAACAAGACGCGCGGACACTCGTTTCATGCCCAAGACATCATGAATAATAGTATGAACGGATCCATTTGATATGCTCAGCTCACTAGCTATCTCTTTTTCGGTCACACGGCGATTTTCAAGCACAATTTCCTTTACTTTTCCAATGTTTTCGTCGTTTACGGATGTTGCTGGACGACGTTCATGAGGCATGTTTTCAACCGATGTACGGCCCTCTTTGAACGATTTGTACCACTGGAAAACACGTGCACGCGATAGAGCAGAGTCCCCATAGGTTGTCTGCAACATTTTTAAGGCGTCTGAAGCCGAAATTTTGTTGGAATAACAAAATTTCAAACAAATTCTTTGTTCAACTTGAATTTCCATCGTTAAATTCGAAGAACACACTCGAGCTTGACTTGTTTACAGTAGCACAGAAAACAAACAATGTGGCATATCACGCTGAAATTTGCCATGTAAGCTTATAACAGTCCTACCATCCAGCAAAAATTTATTTTTGCCATATGTCATCCGCGGACCGTTTTATTGATAAAGTCTCGTTCATATTTGAGCAGAAGGTATGTCAAGAAACCTTCCAGGAGAGATTAGCTACAAAATAACAAAAATCCAGCGCAAATCAGAGCACTCTGCGCCCTGTTATTAGCTTAGATATGTGCATACATATTTTGGAACTTTATTTTACAAGACGTAGAAATTAATAAATTCCATTGCTTATTTATGAAAGCAGTATTAAAGCAAGGTGTATCTATTTCAGTGACCATAAACCCACCTATGTGTATGTATGTGCGCATAGAATGTAGCTGTTTTTTGTTGAAAGCACTCACAAAAGAGCACAACTATGTCTTGGCAGGAAATAGAAGAAAACGGCTGCAGCAAGAGGCGAAAAAGCTAAGGAAGTGCTCGAGTGGCAGCAACATACAACGTGCAACAACTCCCTCCGCCGCCAGTTGTGCTTGAGCGCGCCCAAAAGCTAGCCCCACCTTTTCTAATGAAATTTATTCATTTTTTGTCACCACACGCTTCGTTTGGCCTCTCTTCTTTTTGTCGAACACCCCTGCAGTACTGGCTCACAGCATGCCACTTAGGAGTTTATTTATTTGTATATCATCTGCTTTATTTTACCTACATACAAATATTGCATGTCTTCAATGTACGAGTATAGCATTTCACGCTCACGCAAAATCAAATCGCAAATATACATTCACACGTACATATTTGCCTGCAACCCGTTCGTACATTCCCCTGCGCAAACTTTAATTGGGGGATATCCTGCGCGTTGACTGCAATTTATTTATGCACATGTTGCACACACGTATTTGCATATACTATATATATATATATATATGTACACATACATATATTTACTCGTATAATATCTGCTCAAGATGATTTGCTTGAGTGTACAAGTTTATAATTTTGAATTTCGCATTCTCGCTCACGCAATTACATAGGGATTTTCATTGCTTCTTATTTATTTTGTACTATTTTAGTTTTATTATTTCCTCTGTTTTGCCATTTCTGCAGGTGGAAGTTTTCTATACTATTCGTACGCACTCCTACACACAAATACATTTGTGTAGAGTTGCAAGTTATAAAACATCCACTCGTATTTGGCAAATATGAAAGTTTGAATGTAGTGCGTTATTAAAGTTCTTTCGGTTGGTCCTTGGGAAAATATGGCCACTGACGTAGCTATAGCAAAATCTTAAAGGGTTTCCATATTTATTATCAAGCAAATTGCACATGCGAACTTATTCAGTTATTAGTCTCCGTCAATGGGCGGAGGCAGTGGCAATTGGGTGCCTAACTCTCTCCACCAGTCGCCTGTATTGTCAATTTGAACCATTCGACTCAAAGCTACTGATAATATTACAACTTTTTAGTAAGGCAGTAGATTGACAGATTAAAGGGACCCGATGGTCTAGAAGTTCCAAAAATCGATTTTTTTTTTTCGATATGTAATGTATGTTATCTTAAGAATATACTGTGAAATTTTCATACGGAAATGCCCAATATTATAGCTTCTACAGCCCATTAACTAGGTAGAGAGCGGTCCGCGCGCTCCTGTACCTCAAACTTTAAACTGATTTATCTCGGAACGACTTTTTTCCGGCCTGGCGTTGTCAAAAAAACTATTCAACCGAATCGTCTGAAATTTTAATATCTTGTTCACAACATCAATGGCTATCGGCCGTACTAGGATCATATAATTATTTCAATTATTTGGTATTTTTTGATTAAAAAACTGAAGAAAAAACCACAATTTTTAAATAGTCAAATTCAAAACCACGCCATTTTGTTATTGTAAATTTTTTTTAATACTAGTACGGGACATAGCTACAGTTATACTGATTACCGTATTTTTTGGTTTTGTGTTTCAGATAAATAGAAGAGCCAAAATATATAAATAACATCGTCCACCCGACTAGAAATTTTGGTAAGGAGGTGATTAGGCGCAAATAAGGCAGACCGCATTCCAAATTTGCGCCTCATAAGGCAGCCAAACTAGGCCCAAGTCCGAAAGGTATCGCCACATATCTGCCTCATTAGGCGCAGGTTCGAAAAACCGAACTTCGGTAATACTACGGATGCCCTTCTACAAATCAGTTAGGGATTCCAATTTATGCCTAAGTGAGACACTGCCACAGATTTTCGTGACCACAACCAAATTTGGTATTGTTCTGGCATGCCAATCTTTGCCTGGCCTAACGTGGGCCTGGTAAGGTAATAGTGAGGCGTGCCTCAGTAAGGCCTGCCTAATTCGGGCTTAACTGATTATTTTACATGCCTCACTGTAATTCTAGTCGGGCAAATGTTGGACTAATGACAGTGGTTGCCCATCACACAGCAGCTGACTTTAGCGCAGTGAGAGAGTGTCCATTGCTGGATATAAATTCGGGTCGTTTCGACAACATAAAATCGACTGTCATGGAAACGAAAATAACTTACTCCGACTGCCATGATGTTTAGGAAGACATGTGCATATTGAAATATTTTGGCTCTTCTATTTTCGGGAGGATCAACTTCAGCGCCATTTTGTAAATTATTAAAATAAAAACAAATAATTCTTTGTTCATTTTTTTATTTAAAGGAAGTTAAATAAAAAGCCGAACAGATTTAAATATCGTTTTTCATTTTTTTTTTATTGTAAAAAAAGTTCTAACATTTCCCTAAATTTTCGAGCTCTAGACCAACACACAGTCGGCGTACTCGCACATTGGCACCCACGTCTCTGTTGACAGTCATGATTTCGCGGTTGTAAAAGACTTCGTTTGTTTAGGAACCGGCATTAACACCAGCCTGGGAATCCATCGTAGAATCTCGCTTGGCAACAAGTGCTACTTTGGAGCAATAAAGTCCTCTTTCGACGAACAAAACTAACACTCTACAAGGCTCTCATCATATCCGTCCTAACGTACATATAGCGCAGAAGCGTGGACGTTGACAATATTCGAGCAGGCGTCACTTGGAGTGTTTGAGAGAGAGATTCGGCAGATTTGTGGACCTTTGTACGTTGGCAATGGCGAATATCGCAGGCGATGGAACGATGAGCTGTATGAGCTTTACGACGACTTAGACGTAGCGCAGCGAATAAAGATCCAGCGCCTACATTGGCTGGGTCATGTCGTCGAAATAGATACAAACTCTCCTACTCTGAAAGTATTCGATACGATACCAGCTGATGGTAGCAGAGAAAGAGGAAGGCCTCCTCTGTGTTGGAAAGATCAAGTGGAGAAGGACTTGGTTGGTGTGTCCAACGGGCGCCGGTTAGCACGAGAAACGACTGGCGCACTTTGTTGAACCGGGCAAAATCGATTAAGCAGTTATCGAGCCAACTAAGATTGGCAGATGGGTCTTGAAGTTGTTAGATGCATAAACATTCCTTATGCATGTATGGGGAAAGCGGCTTGGCCGGATATAATTACGGCTCGTTTCGATAATACAGAATCGGTTGTAGAGTGTGATAAAGGTGCAAGTGCCTCAAAAATTTTTTGGTAAAAACTTATTGAAATCAATTATTGAATTTAGGCTGATTAATTCCCGTCTTGTTCTGTCATCTTCTAATTTCGACCCTTTCAGTAAACCGTATTTGGGAGCCTGGTTTGAAGGTGATATAATTATTTTTCCAGGCCTTTCGTTCTTTAATAAAAACTTAAAAGTTCCTAAAGGAATGGGTTTAGGATGTCATAGGTAATGTATCATCCCTATAAAGAACAGGAGTATTTAGGGAGTCGTCTAAGACATTCACTTTTTAGATCGCAATTACCTTTTAATCTTAAAGCGCTCAGACAAGCTTCTGTTTCAATTGAAATGGGAAGCGGTGGTATGCATAAGAGCACACCTAATGTGTCACTTGGCCAAGTTTTTATTGTTCTTGTTATAGGTACACAGTCGAGACTGCTCAATTTTTTTAGTTCATTTACCCCCTTTCTAGGGAAGCGTAAATGACTTTGGGTTTAGCAACTGTGGTGAAGGCCTCTTGCGGCATTGATAGACTTTATTCTTCGTCCTAGTTCTGCATTCTTTGCACTAGATTCCAGCATCGATACAACCCATCTTATGATAGGTTTAGGTACGTCCTTTTGAGATAGGGCATTGTTGATTGCCTCTAGGAAGTATTATCGAAAGCTCCTGTTAGGTCAATAAAATCGCAAAGTACGATTTATTTAGACTCAATAGCTTTTTCAATAATAGTTGCAAGACTGTGTATTGCAGTCTCAGTAAATGTGTCTTATTGGTAGGCAAATTGAAGTTGATGCAAAAGAAAACGAACTAAGTTGTTCTCCCTTATGTGCTGATCCAATATGTTCTCTATTGTTTGAGGAAAAACGACCTAAAACTTATCGGTCTGTATATCTTAGGCACTTGTTCTGGTTTTCTTCTTACCTTTGGAATAAATACAATCTTTACTACAACCCATTTCGTAGGTAATAGACAATAGACTTGCTTTATATAGTCTGAACAAAGTAGGGATAATGTATTGGATTCCCTGTTGCAAAAGGCAAGGAAATATCCCATCAGTTCCAGGAGATTTGCCTTGATTCGATACAAGACGAAAGAGGTGCCCCATTTCTGCCATTTTAAGTTCAATGCTTTTTTTAAATTTTGTTGGTTTCCCCCAGTTTTAGCAGCTCAGCAGCTAACCCCACTAAATACATCACTAAGTCCATCACTTTTAAGCTAGGATATTCAGCTTGCGAACCGATAGGATGAGGAAAAAAAATTATCTTTGAATTCTTTTCTGCAACACCAGCTATCGAAATCATCATGTTCAAGGCGTAATGAACCCGCACAAATCTCAATATCTTCCTTCTCTTATATGACTTTAAAAGCGTTTGTCTGTTTATACCGAGATCGGTCTGCAATTGTATTCGTGGCGCACTTTATTATACACTCCTAGCAAGAAAACAAAATCAGGCCAAACAATATTTTTGTGCGCTTGACAATGTTCATATTAGTTTGAAGCTCATAATTCATGTAAAGTTTTCGCCATCGTTTTTGAATGAGCTGAGCCGGCAGTGTCTCATTTCCGTAAACCATACAGTTGTTGTTGTTGTAGCAGCTTAACAGTAGGCCGAGTAAACTTGCTGTTTCGGCAGCTTGGGTCCAGAGAGAAAGGGGTGTCACATGCTGGACATAGGTAAGAGTTTAGCCTGCTACAGTATCCAGAGCGTAATTGTGTCAAGCTAACACTGGTCTTTCGGGGGAGCAGGAGTTCTTCATCTGCTGTGGGTGGCGATTGGATTACGATTACGGCATTCGGGGGTTGGGAGCTTAAGAAGGTGGTAAGTGTCTCCCGATGAATGATTAAGGGTATGTCTAAACACTGTCCGGTCCAGTAGTTGCCCGAGATGCCTCCTGGCATGCCTGGAAGGCGGCTTTGGTTCAAGCAGGTATCTACATAGGTGAAAACTACGGTAGCACCCGAATAGAAACTATTTGCTGAGCAGTTTGTTGTGCTCCTTGACAGGCAACATCTGTGCCTTATTATGTGTGTGTTGTCGGAGGGACATCAGGAGACATCCCGTAACTGTCCTAACAGCAGTGTTTTCTATTGTCTGGAACTTTGTCCACTGCACAACACTAGTTCCATGCGACCAGACACACGCAGTGTAATTCAGAACCGGCCGGTCAATTGCTTTGTACTGTGGGCTAGCAATTTGAGGACCTTGATGCAGTTTTGGACTTTAGTAGCAATTGCGGATATGTGTGCAGAGAAGGAAAGCAAACTATAAAGAAACTCCTAAAATGTAGGTGTTGTTTGCAGTCGGAATTGGTGTGTCGTTGACTTTAACCTTCAACTGTAGTTTGAGCTCCTTTGTCCAGGTGGTAAAAAGAGTTGCCGTAGACATAGTGGGGGAAGTCGTAGATTTTTCGCAGTGAAAAGGCGAGAAAGACTGGTGAGGTAATCGCTTACTTTCGCCCACAGAACATCAATGTCATCATCGTAGGAACCAGGGAGACTTCCTCTGATGGCTGGGAGAGCTTCGATATGTAGAAGTTGAAAAGCATGGATGAAAGCACACCCCCCTGCAGGATACCTTGCTCTATCTTCCTCTATTTAGAGCTTTGGCCTCGAAAAGATACTGCCAATTGCCGACCACGCAAATAATTCGCCGACCACCTATTCAACCTTGGTGGGAGTGTCGACTGTATAATGACATCTAGTAGCATGGAGTGGCTGACAAAAGCCTTATTCAGCTCCAGCGCTACTAGAAGAGTCCTCTCGCAGACGCGGTTTTGGTTAAGCCCGCGGTTTATCTAGGTGTTTATGGCGATGAGTGCTTTGGTAGTAATGTAGACTCTTCGGAAGCCATGCTGATGTGGGGCTGGGACCATATGTTTGGTATTGAGTGGGAGTAGGAGGACTTCAAGAGCCTTCACCACTGAGAAAAGGAGAGTTATGAAGCGATAATATTCCCTTTGGTTGGCGGGTTTTCCAGGTTTCAGTAGTGGAGCCAGTCTCCCTGATTTTCACTTGTCAGGAATTATGAGAGTGGCCATAGACATATTGAATAGCTCTTTAGCATCGCTTTTGCTGTTGGTATTTGGTCATTTGGTCAGTTAATATCAACGTAATCAATACCATCGCAGATGCTAAGGGAATCGGTGACTTCATTTTCTCTCTAACTATTCAGCAGAATGGGGAAATGTTCTCTCCATAATTTAAGTTTGGGTGGAACCAGCTTCTCAAGGAGCTCGTCCTTAACTATACCGGCTTCTTTTTTCTCTCTTTGAATAAGAAGTCTATCTCCTTACCCCCATTATAAGAAATTTTGCTATGTTCTATACAAATTCGTACATAAGTACAAGCAGTTAAATACACACACATACCTACATACATATGTAGCTACACAGTTTATAATTTTAATTTATTCACTTTCAAATTAGTAGCCATTCAAAATGATTTAGTATGCACAATAACTTTCAGGTATTCATTTCACATTTTTATGAGACTATCGCATTTAACAAAACGAAATGCAATCTTTGATGGTATTAAAATTTCTCTAATGAGACAAATTTACTTCTACTTCTAAATACAGAATCACTTCAACTGTATACCAATACGAGGAAATGAAATATATGTTGCAGGATCCTATGTGGAAATTAATCGACAAATGATGGTAATTTGAATAAAGTCCCTATACTGAAAATAAAGCGAGTGTCAATTGGTCGTGCCGATAACTTAAAAAGGACAAATTTGTTGAAGAAATAATTATATTGGAAATTGCTTTCATGTGTTATATTCAACAGACGCAGATGCGCAATCAGTGTTTAGTTGTAATCTGAAAATGCTGTAATTTTGAAATGTAAGGAAGGCTTCAGTATTATTTTAATATTTTCAATAAATACACATTTAGCTCAACAAGAAAAAAATTGCTTCTGCGGATAGTGGGAGATGCGAATGTACCTTAATTATGGGTTAGTCTTCTTCATCTTAGGTTAGGCGTTAATTTGAGCAAACAACTAAGATCCCAAGTAAGCAGCTGTCGGCAAAGATTTCAAAGAATGCAAACAAAAGCTAATGTTAGAAAAGATATTCAGTCTCTAGATTTGTGCTTCTCAACAAAATAAATTCCATCTTTTATTGGCGAAACGTTTATTAGAGAAATCAGTGACCTCCATGCCTAAGTAGGCCCCTCTACGCCTTCATGGAGAGTGGCAACCTACGTAACCTAATGAAATAGAATTAGTGGGGAAAGGTCGTCTCACAGTCCGTACCATAATAAACTCACGTAAAAAGTATGGCATGGTGAGGAAACTATGGAAATCGTCAAGTCAGACCGGCATGTGAACACTTATTCCATTGTCCAGGGATTGGGGTAATATTCAGAAAACTGAGAATGAAACTATTTGCATAAGGATATGTTAATTTCTACGTAAAGTGAGAAAACATGAACACTATCGAAAAGAGATACAGTGTAGTGCTGCCAGAGGCTCAGTCGTAGTCAAACTCTGAAAATGAGCCCGGAAAACACTGTTTTCGCATTTTCACCGGCTCTGGGGCCTACGTGGAATCTAGCAGGACATAACTGCACTTTGCTCTTGGAATGCATGCATCTGTGTTTCAAGCGGAGGTGTATGCAGTTCAAAAAGCGATGAACTTTGTTGTGGAAAATCGATGGAGAGGCACATCTATATGTGTCTGCAGTGACAGCCAAGCTGCGCTCATGGCCTTAGAAAGCCCCCCAACCACATCAGGGGAAGTGAAGTCCTGTAAATCCAGGCTGAACTATTTCGGTAGACATAACAGCCTGATGCTAACATGGGTCCCGGGACACGTGGGTATCGTGGAAAATGAGACCTTTGACTCCTTAGCTAAGATGAGCTCTGAGGCCAACTTCTTTGGCCCAGACCTTGTTTTGCCACTCCCTTCTGCGGCCATCAAAGCCACGGTTAGCAAATGGGTTACTACATACAACCCACAAGCGAGCTTGGAAGGCTGAGAGGAGCTGCAGATGGACTAAATTGAAGTTACCTGTCATGTCCGATCGACTGTCGCAAACCATCCTGTCATTAAGCAGGAGGGGGTGCAGACAGCTGTTGGACTGATGACGGGCCACTTTCTGTGGGCGAAGCACATGGAAAGGGTGGGCATCTCAGACAGTGTACTCTGCCCAGCTTGTGAAGAGGAGAATGAGACGGCGGACCACTTCCTATGCGTCTGCCCGCCTTCGCTCGAATCAGGTTTGAGGTCTTTGGCACTGATGTGTTAAGAAGCGACCATCTTGGCTCTTTGGAACCACAAGATCTAGTCAGATTTCTTCGGAGATCGGGTAGATTTAAAGAAAATTAAAAGGGAATCCAAGCGTAGTACAATGGACTTAATGCACGTCTGAGTGCTGTACTTGCTAGTTGTCCCGACAAAAAAACAAAACACTTTGATTTTGGGAGAATAAAGGCATCTCAATGGACTATAAGCCTGAGTGTGTCCCACAATCGCTTCAACATAACCTAATCTAAAGCCATAAGAAAGAAATAATTTAAATTTAAAATAATTCCTTTTCATTTGATTTCACACTTAGTCGAAGTTAGAGTTTGTTAAATTGTCTCATCGTTCCTAATTCTTTGGAATTGTATGTACATTACAGACATGTAGATATGTCTGTATATACAAGTAGTTCATATACGAGTATGTATATATATTTGCACATATATATGCATATACGAATTTACCTGTTGGGCTGGCCTTTAATGACTTTGCACTGTGATTACCTTTCCACAAAGTGTTGAAGTCTATCAAATTGATGACACTAGTTACTGTTTGGCTGAAGGCAAAACAAAAAAAACAAAAACAAAAAATGCAAAACTAACAATTTATACTTTCATCTTCTACACAATCAGAGTAGGGAGAAGTCAACAAAATTACATAAAATGGACTTTTAAATTAAAGTACAGCCGAAAAAGTTTTAAGGTTCATTGTTGCTGGCATACAATTTGGTTGTTATATCTTTTATTTTGTGAGCAGCTGTAATTACTTTAATGTGCCCAGTTAGCAACCGCTACAGTAACTACATGACTGAGGGCGAGAGTTTCAACAAGAGAAGACGTAGTGGCAAGTATTTGCAGACGAATGGAGAAGAGGAGTTTGCAAGTAGTATCCTCAACATCGCCAGGGGCGCAGAGCCTGATTGGAGGTTGTAGCAAGGACGAATGTGCTCGCTGTAGCACTTGCAGTGGGATAAAGATAAAGTTTTGCAATTACATTCAAGAATGCAAAAGCCATCGGTGGCAGTAATGAGAAGCAGCAGCAGCAATGGTAGGAAGAAAATGAGAGGCGCAAAGAGAAGGAACTGTCAATCGTAAAGCATATACTCGTATCTGCGTACACAGAGTGTAAGAGGATACCACAAAACATGAAACCAAAACAGAGAACAACAACAGCAGTAAAAGTCCAAACTAAAACTACAAAAGCAACAGTTGTAGCAACGCGACTAAGTACGGTTGGTGACAATATCAACACCAATTGGACGGCAAAGTCAGACCAGCAAACAAACAAAGTGCATAGACTACTGACATTGCAAAGAGTTATTTTCGCCCAGCAGAAAACTGGGCCATCGCGACAGCAATACTTGCGCCTCTGAAGGGAACAGAGCTATATTACCACATAGACACTTTATTTTATGTAGCAACAAAGCAGTCGGTTAGTTTGCTAACTGACTGTTCAGAGTACTGTTTACAAGCGCACATAAGCCTTTTGCCGAGAGTAAAGGCGAAAAAAGAAAATCAGGAATGGATTTCAAACGTAATAGTGTCATTCCCTAATATTTGGCTGCAAAATCACACCCAGAGATTGTTCGTGAGCTCAATCACCTTAAAGTGCTAAAGTTAAATAAAGTATCGTGGTAGCATCGCGAAACGTCATGGAGGTGGTCATCAAAAGACTGCAACGCCAGGTGAAGTGGTTCAAAAAGTGAAGAAGCGACTTGAACGAAATCCCCGACGAAGTGCCAATCAAATGGTGAAAGAACTGAAAATATCTGAACGTAGCATCCGCCGCATGCTGAAAATTATCCCAAAGTCAAGCCTTACAAAATCCAAAAGGCGCATGATCTGACACCAAAGCAGCAACAAGTCAGACTTGAAAGAGCGAAGGAGTTGCTTCGCTTGTCCGAAAACGGACAATTTCCGAACATTGTGTTTTCTGCCGAGACAATTTTTCAAATCGAGCAATTCGCAAACTCCCAAAACGATAGGGTTTATTTGACCGACCGTTCATACGAGAATTTGAGTCCTCGATTGGCCACCAACAGGCAGCACCCGCCACAGGTATTGGTTTGTGTCGCTGTAACCGCAGATGGGCGCTCTCCAACCATTTTCAGCCTGGTATCAAGGTAAACGCAAAATATTATCAGGAAAGTATTCTGGAGGTTGCTTTGAAGACGTGGGCAGACAAACATTTCAGTGGCAGACCATGGACGTCTCAGCAGGACTCGGCACCGTTTCACAAAGCTCGAGTGAACCAAGAATGGCTGAAAAACAACGTTCCGAACTTCATAACGTGCACACAATAGCTAATTTGGTAACGAATCCGATGGATTATTCTATATACTTAGGCCATTGGGCTATTTTGGAGAGCATGGTCCGAACTAAAAGAATCACCAGTCTCGAAGCCCTGAAAAAAGCCATTGCCCGCGAGTGACCCACCTTGTACTATACCCATTATATATATATATACGAGTATATATAATTGGCGCATGCACCCTTTCTAGGTGTTTGGCCGAGCTCCTGCTTCTATTTGTGGTGTGCGTCTTGATGTTGTTCCGCAAATGGAGGGACCTACAGTTTCAAGCCGACTCCGAACGGCAGCTTTTTCATGGAAGAAATACACTCGGAGGTTTGCCATTGCCTGCCGAGGGGCGACCGCTACTAGAAAAAACTTTTTCTTTATATTAATCTTCCACCGAGATTCGAACCTACGTTCTCGCTGAAAAACCAATTTTACATATACTTACCAGTAACTTAACATTTATTTATTCGATGAATTATTTGAAGCTCGCCCTAAAAGTCCAAAACTGTCGCCTGCATTTCCATCAAAATATTTCAAGAAGACGGCGACGTTCATAAATAAATGGATTTAATGTGTGGGTAATGAAAGCCAAAGTTAAAAACGTTGACGACTTTCCCGGACGAGGCCCAAAAAATGCCTCTCCAAAGCAAAATCAGAAAATTATTGATTTGTTTCTAACAAAGGCGAACTTATCGCTGCGTTAAGCTGAGCAGTTTTAAGGAAAAGTGGAAAAGTACATTAACAGTATTCAAAGATACGATTCGAGGACGTTTATGTGCAGATGGTCTCGAATTCTGGAGCGCATTGAAAAACAGCTGAAACAGCAGAAAATTCAGAACGGAATTGGGCAAACTTAATAATATTCATGGGTGAATCTTCTTTTTGGGCAAATAGCTGCATATGTCGGTCGTGGTGTGCTGTTGATAATCGACAACTTCAACGAACTATTAAGCATCCCAATAAGGCTCTTCTTTGGGGCTGAAATGTTGGATTGCCCGTCGAAGTCACTTGATGTCAACCCTATTGAAAATGTTGCGCTGAAATTAATACAAAGTATGACTCGAAGATTTGAAACCATTACAGCAAATGGTGGTGATATGGGATGTAGATTTTATTGAATATATTGCGTCTAATAAATATTATAAGCCCAGGCAATGCAGTTTGGTAGAACAAAATTGGTCAAATAGCTTTAGAAAGATAAGTTATGGCAGCCATGCTTCTATTAAACGGACTGTTTATTATTTCCAAGAAGACATTTAATTGCTTACAATGGCATACAAAATATTAATATATCTTAGCCCGCCTTTACACGTGGAATGTCAGCATACCGAGTTAAATTTGAAAGTTTCTTAGACACCTCAAACAAATTTGCGAGTGCCCTTCCACCTCAATGGTTCAAGTGAACCTAATTAGCATTTATCAGCTTATAAAGTGGTGCAATACTCCCAACTAAATAAGAACAAGAAAGCACAATTATTTATTTATTTTGAATAGTATTTTAAATATCTATTTTGTTTACCAGTATTTACAGTGAGAATATACTAATTTTAATTCAATTTTCAAAGAACTATCAATTATGAAAATCCATGTAAGCTCGTCTAAGACATTTGACCCTTTCTTTCATCATAAACAAGTCGCCATAGATATTTTGGATCAAATGGGAAACACTGCGAGCGGATGAATTTTTCGGTGATGACATTTCAATTTTTTTTTTTAAGTTCTCGAATTCTTTCTTATATCTTAAAAATGGGATACTCAAACATATTTATTAAGCTTGCAAAAATGTATATACAAGGTGAAGTTCGAAATAAACAAGACTGAGCTAAAATAGAAACGACAGGAGCTTTGTTCTGATCACTTCGAGTTTATTTATTCAAAATAGTCTCCTCTGGCCTGTTTTGCGCGATCTTTTCTGAAAAGTGTTTTAGGTCATTGACGGGAATGTCCTTGAGGATGTCGGTAAAAACCATTTGGATGACCTCAACGGCCGCAAAACTGTTCCTCCCATGGCCAAACGCAATTTCCCGATTTGGTAGAAGTCACAGGGAGCCATATCAGGCGAATACGGTGAGTGATTGACGGTTAAAATGCGATTTATAGTCAAAAAATCAGTCACAAGAGTGGATCGATGAGAAGGTGCATTATCATGCAATAATCGCCAGTTTCCTCCTTCGAGGTATTCATGGCGAGTTCGACGAATGCGATGCAAGAAATTCTTCAAAAGGCCAAGATAGAAAATTGCATTGACGGTTTGGCCCGTTGGCATGAACTCCTTGTGGACAATTCTTCAAACTCGATATATTGTGTGGTGGCTCGTCTGGAACCTTTCATTTGGCACTTTGACGCTTAGTTTCAGGTTCATGTTCGAAACACCACGTTTCGCCACCAGTTACAATGTTGTAAAGGAAGTTCTCGTCTTTTCTCGCCTCTTTAATGAGGTCTTTCGAATATTGTATCCTGAGCAATTTTTGGTCCTCAGTTAACTTGTGCAGAATGAAATGTGCACAGACCTTTCGTAAGCCCAAACGAACAGTTCAAATTCGATAAATCGATGTTTTGGAGATATTCAACTCCGATTCCATGAATTTCATGGATGGAGTTTTCGGTGAGTACTGATTTTGGGCGGCCCAATGTTCATTGTCATTTATGTCCTCACAACCATCTCTGAAAGGTGTAAGCCACTCATGAACTCTGGCATCAGATAGACAATCATCGCCATAAACTTTTTTCATCAATTCAAATGTTTCGGTAAACGTTTTACCGATTTTAAAATCAAAATTTGATATTAGCTCTTTGTTCGAAACTCATTTTTGTACCGATGACACAAACATACTGACACTCAAGAATTTCAATTTATTTCATTATCTCTTCAAAAAAAATCCCAAAATATTTTTGTATACCATATTTTCCACCGCTACATTGGCCTAACCCGATTTCAAGCTGGGTTGCTGCAGCACAACCAACTACCACTGATAAAAGAAATTAGATGAACAAACCGATAAGGCAGAGAAGCGAAACTGGCATGGAGAAGCTGTAAATGTAACTGTGTAAGATAAGATCGCTTTTGAAGTAATTAACCTTTGTGATTATATTACAGTGTTGTGCCATTCTGCAACTGGATGAGCATTAAAACTTTGTAGCACTTCTTCTTTACAGCTTTTTCCACCCGCCCTTTTTTCATCTACTTATGAAAAGTTTTTATTTTTAGCGTTTGGTAATACTTAAAAATAATTTTTTAGAATTTCTTTTTGTTTTTATTTTTTGGCGTATTTCGTAATAGCCACTAGAATTGCGTATTTCTTTTTCCACCAATCTAGTTTTTGTCTTATGCAAAGTTACATTTTGTTTTCCAAGGTTTTCTGTTGTGTGAATATCACAAGAAGAAGATGCCAAAGTAGCGAGAGTTAATTAATTTATTCATTTTAAATAAGATTTTAGGTAAAATCCTTAAATTTCAAATATTATATAGTGGTGGCTTTAAACATTTTTAGTACTGACAAATTTATTTTAAATTATTTCTTTATAAAAATATTGTTCTTTTCGTAATAAACACCAAAATATTTATCCAAGTTTCAGAATTTCAGCAAATTTTCATCAAAATTCTGGAGAATTTCGGAGTTCCAGTATACATTCGGAAAATCGTCGCAAGCTAAAGAGTTCTGCAATATAAAACCGACGAAGGTATCAAAAGGTGCCCAGTAACAGGAGTAGTCCCACAGGGCTCAGTGCTGGGCCTACTTCTCTGGAATATAATGTACGATGGAGTCTTGCGACTCAAACTACCTCCTGGATCCCAATCATAGGGTTTGCTGATGATATCGCAATTGTGGTCGTTACTAAATTCCTTAACCAGGCTGAAGCAAGCAGCAATAAGGCGGTCGAAATCACAAAAGATTGGCCGCGCAGTAGTGGTCTGTACCTTGCAAATCACGAAACGAAAGCAGTTCTTATCAGTAGCGGGAAAATATTGGGTATGGGTTTCCGTCCTTTCTTAGCCAAAGTTACGAATTATTGAAACAATTAAATAATACATGCTATTATGTGGAGTATGTGCCTTTTAAAGCTACAACTCCATCTTTCAAGCAGCACACGGATTCCTCCGACGAAATATTCGAGTTCTTTTGACTTGATCCACTCATTTAGCCAGTTTACGATGCTCTCGTGAGAAGTGAACCGTTCTCCAATAAGGGCTGATCACATTGATCGGTAATCGAAACAGATGTTAGTCCGAAGGTGCAATGTCTGAGGAATACGGCGGGTGGGGCACGATTTTCCAATTCAGTCCTTCTAAATATTTCTGGACCGATTTGGCAACTGTGGCCTGCCGTTATCATGCAACAAAATCAGTTTGTCATGTCTACCGTCCCATTCCGACCATTTTTCTTTGAGAGCTCGGTAACGATCGCCAGTGATAGTGTCAGATGGACAACATAACCTTTGAAGCACGAATATTTTTTTCGAATGCTTCTATGCGATTCATATCAGAAACTTTCATCGACCAAGTTTCCATGCCATACAAAACATAACATCTCGCAAAGCGTATTTTCCGATTAAAATTAAAATCATGGTTTCTTAATATCGCCGCCTGGCTATCAGTGAAAATGTATGTAGATATCATCTCCAGATATCGTTTCACACTGTACCAGTGTCACGGCTTTCATTATTGCCATCAGTTTAGTCTGAAAGACACTACAGTAGTCGGGGAGCCAAAAACTGAAGGAGATCCCCAGATGTTCGGAATATACACCTCCGCCAACCCTGCCATCGAGCTTTGAGCCATCTGTGTATACATGGGTGGACTCGCCCTGTCTTACCACGTCCCGTTCCTACTATTCCCTCGAGGGTAGGAGGGTCACGAACGTTGTAGTGGCAATAGTCCACCTGTCTGGGAAGCCCCAACGTGCCATCTAGGAGTTTGCCGTGGCCATAGTCTGTGTTTGACCACTTACTTAAAGTGCTCAGCCTATATGCGCGCAATGTACTTTGCCTGCAGGTCTACCGGAAGGAAGTTTAATATCACATATAGGGCTTTCGATGGTGTGGTTGACATTGCACCGGTTATAAGAACAGACGCAAGTCTTTGGACCCTGCCAACTTTTTTAATGTTCACGCCCTTCTCCAGGGCATTCCACCATATTGCAATACCGTAGTAGAGAATTGGTCTAATTACTGCTGTGTACAACCAGTGTATCATTCTGGGTTTCAAATCCCATTTTTCCCAATGAGCCTTCCGCGGGAGTATAGCGCCGCCGTAGCTTTACGTACTCTATCTGCGACTGTGAGCCCCCAATTTAGCTTCCTATCTAGTACACGTCCTAGATATTTAGCGTTTTCTGTTACTCTAAGGGGTTTTCCTCCTAAAAGTATTTGTAGAAGAGCAGGTATTTTATGTTTTCTGCTTAACAGTATCACTTTCGTTTTTTCCGGATTTACTTCTAGTCCTCGACTTTTGCACCATAGTGGTAGTCTGTTGAGAGCTCTTTGTTAAAGATCACACCTAGTTGGAAGGTGTTTGCCAGAGATTGCTATTATAATATCATCGGCATATGAAATTATCTTGCCTCCCATTTTTTTCTAGCTCCTGAAAAAGGTTATTGACGGTCAGGTTCCACAGAAGTGGGGAAATCACCCCACCCGGAGGTGTACCCTTGATTGGGAATTTCTTAATGGATGTTTCCCCCAAATCTGCGCGTATCATCCACCCGACTAGCATTCGTTCTATCAGCGAGACGAGCGTCCTGTTTACTCCCATTTCCGTTAGCGATTTGGTAATTGCTTCCGGGTGTATGTTATTGAAAGCACCCTCGATGTCCAGAAAGACAACAAGAGTGTATTCGTTATAGTGAAGTGATTTCTCAATCGTGTCGACTAGCGAGTGGAGTGCTGTCTCTACTGATTTACCTTTACTGTATGCATGTTGAGAGGGTGATAACTTGTTGCTAATCTTTCCTTTACTGTGCCCATCTAGCAATCGCTCTAACGTTTTTAACAGGAAGGATGATAGGCTAATCGGCCTGTAGTCCTTCGGTTTCGTATTTGTGGTTTTCCCCACTTTTACTTCAGCTTGAAAATGGGTACATCATTGGTTTTTTCACGTCAAGAACAATGTATACAATTTGATTCCAATATAATTTTTGTAGCACTTGTACATCCTTGCCTTCAAGATTTAATTACTTCACAATGCTGCACATTATCAAATGCCTTTTCGTAATCAATAAAGCATAAAGAGATATATTTTTGTACGTCCATGCAATTTTCTACTAGCAGATGAACACAAAACAACGCTTCCCTTGTAGCCATGCCATTTCTGAAGCCGAACTGTGATTGCCCCATTACTTCTTTACAATTTCGGTATTTTCTATTATGAATCACTTTCAGAAATATTTTTAGCGAATGGCTCATAAGCCACATACCTGTAAGTCTATATTCGTTGCAGTGTTTCGCATAATTACCAGTGTCATGGATATGATTGAAGTGTTGCACTGGAAGTTGAATATTTTCGCCATCGATTAGTTTCAAAATTTCAGCCGGCACTTCATCTGCTCTTCTTTCTCTCATGTTGTTGCCTGCAAACCAGGATAGCTTGTGTGGCTGTGGCATCTCGCTTTGTCTATCACTGTCACTAAGGACATCAGATATGGATTTTTCCCAAGTCATCTTTTTCGCATTTGTGTCAAAGACTGCGTCATTGTTCTCGTTGAAGAGAACAGAATGATTTGGTTTTTTTTAAATGTCTGAGGTTTCCTTTAATTTTTTGTGAGGTTAAAACTATCGTGTGAATTTTGCAGCATTTCAATTTCTTAGCATTGACCATTAAGGCATTCATTTTTTGACGAGCGAATTTTGGACCGTATTTCATTTTGAAGAATGCGATAAGCATCATTATCATTTTTCGCCAATCGGAGTCAGCTGATGCACAGCGAGCTACCTTTGCGATATTTCCCAGTGCTGTCAGCCTAATGATTTCAATGGTACTAAAAAAATCAAATTGAAAACTGCTTAGGAAAATAAGAGCGAATTTCATTCATCAGGTACCACAGTTGCACATAAGCTGGGAGGAAACAGATATTTTTTATTACTTCTATGCTACTTAAACTCTCAAAACCGTACAGCGAAAAAGGTATAGTATAAATAACTTTTTTAGTAACTTTTTGCTTGCAGCTCGACAAAATTAAATTTTCCAAATTCAATACATGGGAGTTACATATTCACATATGCAAGCGCCATTATACGTTTTCCGCAAAGGAAAAAAATCTATTTGGGATCTCGTGAGTCTATATAAGTTTTTATGGGAAAGTTTGTAAGCTTTATAGTAGCACAGCAATATATGTTAGGTACTCATATTTACGAAATCTCTTTATAAATTTGCATTTGAAAGATTGTATTATAAATATATACGTATGCCATATACATATGCACGTCTGGTTCAATATCATTAACTTTCTTACTAAAGCATGCAACCACACGCTGCCAGTAAAATAACCATTCAAAAGTCTGATGAAGAATAGAGAGCGTGCAAATGCAGCATAAAAGTTGCAGTATCTCCCTTGTGAACATTCAAGTATTCGAAGATATGTGAATGTATGTGTAGATTGCCTGCGAAATGAAATGACAAATTACAATTAATTGTGTTTGGGTTGTTTGGTTACAAGTGCAAAACATGGCAATATGATGCAACACTTTCACCAACCGAATACCAGTCGTCGGCTGGCAACTGTTACCGCAACTACAACTATTACATACATTTATTGGAATAGTGCAAACAGGATAGCTGTACATAAATATATGTAAATTAGTAGCTAAATGCATTTTAGCAAACAATGCGAGTATGCCTAACAGCCTAGACAAAATTTGCAGCAACAGCTGCCATTTCACACATTCACCAAAACAATTAGAGGCATTCTCATACAACTGTAGTGGTTGTGGGAAGTGTGAATGCCAGCATAGCAATGAAGGTGATGCCATTTGCTGCATTCTGCTACAGTTTCCTCTCGCAATTAACCGAAATACTTGGTTTTGCATTCGGTTTAATAAATACCGACATACATACATATAAACTTACCATATACACATACATATATGACTTTTAAGTATGTAACTTGCAAAAGAACTAGAAATCGCTAGAAACTTTATAGATTTATCAAAACCTGGTCAAATCTGCTTAAGTACTTGTATGCAATTACAAGGCCTTGAAGAAATCAATGGTTGATAATTTATTATTATTTATTTAAACAACGGCTACTCTTGGGCTCGGCCATTTGACCGATATTTTGTTTCATGCGTAATTGAGCTATACTAATATTATCATAATAAAGAGAAATGATAATAATTTCCTAAAAAAATTGTATTTTATGCAATATCAACACCGGCCCTTAAAACTTAACCACCCTGTAAATGCACTCATTTCTACAACTTTGTCCGACTATTAACCGCCTTGTTTTAGTAAAAAGAAAACATGACCTTTAGGCACTACGCCTTTTGGTAATTTTCTAGCGAAACAACTATTGTACTTTGGTCAATGATCCCAAATGTCAGATTTGTTTCGAGTTTAGGATGATGAGAGGTCCGAGCATATTATCCGACCATACACAGGCAAGCACAAAAGCATTTCACCTCATTTAAAGTGGACCTCCTAAGCATTAATTAGGTTTCCTAAAGATATCTTGGACAACAATGGTTAGAGGCATATTGCTGAGATACAAAATAACTTTTTAGTTTAGCAGTTTCCTTTGGTTCTACTTCAGCCTATTCTACTTTTATAATTATAAAATCTCACTCCTGATAGCCTAATTACAAACAACAGGCGCCTTCGACTCGCCACTCACTGCTTTCTATGTTTGGGCTCTGCGCTCTTGATGAAAAATTTGCATGTGAGAACAATAATAAAGATATCGAGCAAGATTCGCTACTAGCAGGTATACTTCGTAAAAGTCATGGTGAAAATATTTTATGAGGTGTGCTCTTTAGCAGACATTTATTTGGCTCTGAGCGAATTTGACAAAATCAGCTGATGGGCTGACGTCACTTGGAATGTATTTACAAAAAAACTGAGATTGTGTGACAATGACACTTCGTTTCCTTCTGAACAACGATTCATTAGACTGGTGTGTGAATATGTGTTTGAATGATTTGAAAGTGTTAAAAATGATTGTGCAAATTTTGGCTGGCGGTAAGATTGTGTTAGTGATATGCGAAAAAAATCGACACAATTATCGCTCACTCTGCTTTGTTGCTATCTGAACAACGACTGATTGAACGAGTGTGTGAGTACTTGTGAAATCATGGTGAATAGATTTTTAGAGATGTGATCTTTAGCAGACCGTTATTTGGCTCTGAGCGAATTCGACAGAATCGGGTGACGGACAAATTTCCCTCAAACATTATTTTTTTCACCATAGCTATCAAGCAAACCTTGAAAGTTGAATCTCCTAAGTGACGTGGCAACCGAAGTTCCCTCACAATTATCTTTTTCACCATAGTTCAGGAGCAAACCTGGTATATCTATCATCTGATCTGGGTATAACTAACTATTTCCAATGCTGCTAACTTTCTTTTCTGATATTAGATAAATTTCATTAGCTCCGTTCATTCAGAACGAATTTTGTTGCTTCAACTTCCCGAACTCTCTGTTGGTGTTGTCGATTGTGTTCATACACGGCAACTCCGTGGCTTGCAATTGTTTAGTTTTTGGTCTACAAAATTAATTAACAAAATTGAGAAAAACGAGAGAATAGGCGGTGAATGTCTACCATAGACCTGTTCATAAACTTTTTCAAAAATTTAGCACATTACAAAATATCGATCAGTACTTAATCCGTTCGCTCTGAATCCACATTGATAGTCCTCTGCCACCGGATTAATTACCTCGATGAATAAACTAATTCGCAAATATATTAATACAAATATATGATTAAGAAAATATTGGGGGTACATATAATTAATTTCGTATTTGTTACTAACCTCATATCTATTTATGTAGTCAATATTTTGACAGTGACAGCTGTTCTACATATGTTAAAGCACGCCAAAAAATCATGTAAATTTAATATGCCACAGAGAATATTAGTAAACACACAATTTTTTTTTTTATTACAGTCAAATTGTCAAATTACGTTCCAATAAAACAGCGTTTGCGGGGTGGTTTGCTTTTGTTCTTCAATTTAAAGAAAAGTGCAACAGAAGCGCATCGTTTACTCTCAGAAGCTTATCCTGAATATGATCCAGAGGCTGGAGTATGTTAGCAGTGGTTTGCACGATTTAAAAGTGGCGATTTTGGCACAGAAGACAAAGAGCGATCAGGTCCATCAAAAAAGTTTGAAGCCGAAGAATTGGAGGCATTAATCGATCAAGATCCAAGTCAAACTCAAGAAGAACTTGGAAAAACATTGGAAGTCACCCAACAAGTCATTTCTAAACGTTTAAAAGCAGCCGGATACATTCACAAACAAGGAAATTGGGTGCCACACGAATTGAAGCCGAGAGACTTTGAGAGACGATTTTGCATGTCTCAAATGCTGCTTAATCGCCACAAAAAGAAATCGTTTTTGCATCGTATTGTCACTGGCGATGAAAAGTGGATTCATTACGACAGCCCAAAGCGTAAAAGCTCATATGGGAAGCCAGCCCAACCAGCCAAATCGACACCCAAGCCGAATATTCATGGTTTGAAGGTAATGCTCTGTATTTGGTGGGATCAGAAGGGTGTGCTGTACTATGAGCTGTTAAAATCGGTTCAGACGATCACGGGAGAGCTCTACAAGCAACAATTGATACGTTTGCCTGAAAGATAAATTGCCTGAAAGATGGGAAAAAGTTGCCGCTTCCGATAGGCAATATTTTTAATAAAATATTTTTTCACTTTTATACTTAAATAAATGGTTTTTTAACAAAAAAAACGAAATTAATTATATGTACCCCCAATATACAGGGCCCATCTATCGTTACGGATTTGAACTAGGTATTATTTGAAGAATGGTAACACTTAGCTGTCATCTGATTTGACAGAAAATTAGTTTTATTCTTCCGCTGAACGAAAATGGTTGTGTATACGCTCAAAGAACGCTGGGAAATATTGCGACATTACTTTGAAAATCATGGTAATGTTGCAGAATGTGTACGAAAATTACGTACGGTAATGGGAAGAAGAAAAGCACCGAATGAAGCGTATGTGCGTTACTTTGCGAAAAAAGTAAGAGAAACTGGGTTGCTTATTGACAAACCAACGCGTGACTGCAATTTGACGCCGTTGGATTATTATCTTTGGGGTGTCGTCACAGACCAGTGTTATGCCAACAAACCAGCAACAATTGATGCACTGAAGATAAACATACGCGATGTCATAGCTGAAATACAGCCGCATACAATTGAAAATGTGTTGAAAAATTGGACCGATCGTACGGGATGGTGCATGGCTAGCCGAGGCAGCCATATGAATGAAGTTGTGTTCCATCATTAACCGGAAGAATTGTAAGGGAGAATGGGGAGTTGTGAGACGGGTTTGGTTTTTGGACCCGTATTACTCAAAATCTTAATATTCTGCATATGTCAACGATGGAATCTTTAGTCAATGAATACTGGAAGCTATTGGTATGGCCTATTTAACAAAACTAAAATTTTCCTTAAAATTAAAATTGTATATAATAACACTGTGCGACAATTTTGGGGTCATCAAAATCAAACCACACCGGACCTTTTTTTTCTGAAAATATACCTATTCAATAGCAAAACCCTCGCTGGGTTTTTAAAAGTTAGCTCGATTTTTTTTTTTATTGCGTTTTGAAGTTTTCTATTTTCATGAGATTTTGGAGTTGTACCTGTACGCTAAATTTTACTTATAAATCGACCTTTGTTTGATTTAATCGATTTATTTTGTCATAGCTTGATGCAGAAATTTCGTACATGTACAAATAAACTTATTTTGAGAAGAACCTATATCTCAATACGCAATTTTGAATACCAAAATTTCGAAAAATTGTATGTTTTTACCATTTTTTACTGTAATTATGAAAATAATTAAAATTTCTCACTATTTCTTCTAGCAAAAATGTTGCAAAATGTACTAAAAAAGTCATTTATAAGATAAAAACATAAAACTGAACTTTAAGTTTGTTATTTTCTAAAAAAATAAATTTTTAACAAGATTTTTCTTCATAAAAATAATTTTTTTATACTCTGCTTTAAATTTTTTTTTAAATATCTAAAAACTCTGTAGGTAAAAATATTAAATAGATTAAGTAAAAAGAATATAGACTTGAATTCTTATAATTTTTTTTTTTATTAAAATAAAGAATTTTTACGTACTAAAACCTTAGAGACGAGCTCTTTTCGACAATGATTGAATTTCAACATCATCATTATCAGAGTAATCAAATTCATCAGTAAAGAATTCCATGCCTGTCTCTTCTTCTTCTACCTCATATTCTTTTTCCTCCTGGTTACTCCATTTTCCTTCATTTTCTTCCTGGTCGTATTGAAAAATATGTTTACTCCACCAACATATTTCGGCTAGTATGGCAATGAGACCAATCTTGCTTATCACTACTCACGATCACATTTTGTTACATCCAATATTCATTGGAAAACCGTATCTGGAAAAAATACTAGCAAAAATAGAAAAATCTGAAAATGTGTATAACGGGTGGTTACGTATAAAATTATTTTCATAATTACAGTTAAAAACGTAAAAACATACAATTTTTCGAAATTTTGGTATTCAAAATTGCGTATTGAGATATAGGTTCTTCTCAAAATAAGTTTATTTGTACATGTACGAAATTTCTGCATCAAGCTATGACAAAATAAATCGATTAAATCAAACAAAGGTCGATTTATAAGTCAAATTTAGCGTACAGGTAAAACTCCAAAATCTCATGAAAATAGAAAACTTCAAAACGCAATAAAAAAAAAAAATCGAGCTAACTTTTAAAAACCCAGCGAGGGTTTTGCTATTGAATAGGTATATTTTCAGAAAAAAAAGGTCCGGTGCGGTTTGATTTTTGATGTCGCACTGTGTAATATAAAATATAATACAAAATACAAAAATGTGGGGAGTTGTGAGACACCGTGGTTTAAATCAATAAAAATGACTTATTTTAGTTGTTAGTTCTTTATTAAGATGAAAAATAAAAAAGAAAAGACAATTGTTATAAAAAAGTGTATAAAACATGCAATGGCATCAATCTGATGATTCGCAGTGAGAACATGTATAATAAGCAGTTCGTAAATTGGCGCACTTTAGGTGCACAGCTCGATCGCATACATTGCAATGAATGGAGTTGTTTCTGCTTAACTTTTTCGGCATTTGCAGAAAATTTTCATGATATATTATATTTGTATATATGACAATGCATGAATATTGCGAGGTACTTATGACAGATGCGTTAAAACGTCGAAAAAAACGGTGTCTCACAACTCCCCAAATCGTTTTTTTTTTATAAATGGCCGCGTAGTCATAAACACATCGAACGTTCATGCCCAAGTGAATGTGTAAATTCAAAGCTAATAGGACAATTAATAACTTGTATATATTAACATTTGCAATTTGCTTCAACAACTGATCGAATGTATCGCAAAACAAATGATGAAAAAAACTTACCGAGAAATTCCAAAACACAGTAACTGGAGAGACGCGTCGAATGCGTGTAAATATGACCAATGCTAGCTGAAAAGTGAAATCGCATCGAGAACACTTGTTGACACTTAAAATCGAATGTAAACAAATGAATAATGCCGAACGGTAACAATGTCTCACAACTCCCCATTCTCCCCTACTTCAAAATAAAAAAAACAGTTTGGAAAAATATTGAGTAGTTTCTTTTTTATACAATAGCATTTTTAATTCCGTAAAGTTATATGGCGGACCCTATATAACTGGTAAAAGCATAGAAACCTCGAATTGGTCGCTAGCCAATTTCAGTGCCTCATTAAATTCTTAAAATGGCATTTTACTAAAACGAGATGAGCTACTCATATTTTTTACAACAATTTCACTTAACTATCATAGTTTGTTACACAATCTTGACTACTTGATAATCGCCTACGTTTGTTGGCTTTAAATTCAATTTGTCTTTATTGAGTGACAGTTTATAGCAGCAGCATATCCTTCCGTTGCAATTCAATATTTAAATTACTTAAGACCAAAATTTTCGCTACAAATTTATTACTGCATAGCAGACCACAAGCACGGCCAGCCAACCAACTGTTTCTCGCCAAGTTCACCAGCAAACAAGCCCGACAAGCAACATCGTTTTGGCCGGAAAATTTAAGACAACCATTTTATTATTGCATGAGCGACGAACGAAAGCGGATGGGCGACATTATATTCTATGGCATCATAATATCCACTTGTAACAAACACAATAGAGCTGCAACAGCAACAATAAATGTGCATGCATACAAAATAATAAACGAAACATCGTGCATAGATACATAAGTACACTAACAAGCTGTAGAATGGTAGTGAAAATATGAGCAAAGCAAGAAGGAGAGCGCATAGAGGGTTTTAGGGAGGAAGGAAATGAAGGCGTACAAAATATGGACGCCAACAAGATTCTTTTATTTCAGCACCGGCAACAACAACAATAAAAACAAGAGCGCTCAAAAAATAGCAATAGGTGCATGAATGGCACTACTAATGGCAGGCAACGTTGTCAAGCCAAAAATATGGAAAATAAAAATCAAAGTATGAATAATAAAAAAAAAAAATTACGAAAAATATAAGAACGTAACAACAGTATGAATATGCAGCGACGACAATGCGCCGGCGGATGAAAAATCATAAAACCATAGAAAATTGCATTAAAATCTATGGAGTGTGGTAGAGCAAAAATATATTATAAACTGTGCAACGTTGCCGCTGCCATTTTAATAGGAAATGTGAAAGCGCAGAAGTGGAAAAAGCAGAAAAATTGCGAGGGAGGCGAAATAATAAAACTAATATAAAAACCCTTGCAATACAACTTAAAAAAAATCAGATAAATAAAAGCTTGTATCAAAAAAATATTACCGAAAAAATTATATCCAAACCGACCCCCGGGTTGTTCGCGGCTTCGGCAAGGGTGATAAATTATCTTGTTCTTTAAATAATGCACTTTTTTGAAACTTTTTCAACTTTTACTTTAAGACAAATATTATTTTTTGTAAGGGATAGGTTAGGTAGTAGGCATCATAGACGATGTCAGCGCTTTTGGCGAATCTAAGTAGAGCTGGGAGATCCGCTTTTGAGACGTCCTCCAGACCCCCAAACAGCGGAGCTCCCAGGCATTTTAAACGCGTTTTTAATAATGCCACACAGACGCACAGAAGGTGTTCTAAAGTCTCCTCAACATCCTCTCTGCATTTCCTGCATTGGTCCGTGTTAGCAATCCCTATCTTGTACGCATGTGCAGCCAATAGATTATGACCTGTTAGCATACCTTTGATAGTTCTGCAGTCCTTTCGGGAGCGTAAGTACGAATTGAGTCAGTTTCTTGTTGTTAGTACTACACATGACTTTTGCTGTTTTGCATGTGGTCAGATTAGTCCACCTAGCTTCCACTCGCCTTTTCATGTAGTCGTCCATTTCATTGTATATTGTATATAGCGGTTATGGTATGCCGTTCTCTTGTTCAAATGGTAGTCTAACAGCACTTTTTGTTATCTCATCTACTGTTTCGTTCCCCATAATGCCTTTGTGCCAGCTACTGTTTGCGGCTACTCTTTCCATGGCCTCCCTGCTCCGTCGAACGTTTTTGGACTTAATACAATACGAATATGAGCTCATTGCTTTCATTGCTGCTTGATTGTCCACGTATATATTAATTCTTGAGTTCTTTCTTGTTCTAGTGAAGGCTAGCTTCGCGGCTTTCCCCATAGCAAAAACTTCCGCTTGGAAAATACTGCTCTGGTCTCGCAGCTTGATAGGCTACCTTATCAGTAGTTTTGAGCAGTAAATGCCCGCTCCCACTCCGTCTAAAGTTTTAGAGCCGTCTGTGTAGATGTGAAAAGTCCTGTGGCCAGGCTACATGCCTTTGTGCCATCCCTCCTCCTCAATTGTAGTACGAAACCTTCTCTCACAACTAAAGTACGGAGTCATATAGTCTGTGCAATCTGAACCCCACTTTACTATTGAACTATGTCCGAAGGTTCTAACCTCCTCGCGGATTTCGCTGCTAGGTTTTCTGCCATAAGGTCAATAGGTGGCATGCTGGGTATCATTTCCAGCGCCGCCGTTGAAGTGGTTTTGTAAGAGATAAATAAATAATAAAACCATAAACTTATCATGCCTGCTCTGCATTTCAGCATTTGATCGTTGAAGATGGATATTGATGGCCTCTCAGCAATTTCGACAAAAAAAATATTCGACCGTAGCTGCTGCTCTGAAAATAATAGGCGCTCTCAATTCGCCACTTCTCTGCTTGCTATGTTTGGGCTCTGCTCGCTTGACGAAAAATTTTCATGTGAAAGCAACAACAAAGTTATTGAGCAAGATTAGCCCCTAAAGAGTGTGATTATACCTCATAGAGCTGGAATAACTCACTATATGCAATGCTGCTAAATCTCACTTCTGACATTAGGCAAGTTTCATTAGCTCGCGTTCATATAGAGCAAATTTTTTTGCTTCCTCTTTGCGACTTCTCTTTGGTGTACGACGCGTAAACGAAGACACGGAAACTCCGTTGCTTGCAATTACTTAGTTATTGATTTATAGTCAACAACAACATTGATAAGAGCAAAAACACAAAGAGTGTTGAGAGAGCGCGAGCATCACAAGTAACGAGTTGCAGTAACAAACGTTTCCCGGTATGAACGTGATCTTACTAATTAAGTCTAACTCATTAGGGGCTTCTAAGCAAATGTAATTTTTGGCAGCTCTTTCCCAAAGCTAGCAAATCAATGTGTATTTATTCCATTTGCTTCATCTATTCGCGACTTGCTAACGCTTGGCGAATCGAAGGCGTCTAATATGTAATAAGTCGGTGCACTGAGTTTATTAATGCCTGGAAAGTTGTTTCGATAATTCCCATTTTTAAGAGTGGCAATAAAAACGATGTCTGCAATTGCAGATCAATATATATCTGAACTCTCAAATATTTCGAAGATCTTTGAGTCCATTATTAAATCTAAGATTTATGTCTGTGTTAAAAATGCAATCAGTTCCCATCAGGCGTTCCACTGTTTTCAAGTTAGTTGTTTGCAGTGAATTTTGTGCTTTCGTTTTTTTACTTTTGAGAGTCTACATGCTTTTACAGTCATACACACATACATATATATGATTTATCGATGGCTCAAGTTAATAAACTGGCTTACCTTAGTTTTTACTCAATCTTCCTGCAATGAGTTAAATGCTATTTAAGAGAACACAGAATTGTCACCATTGTCTGTCTTGTCTGTAACTTCTGCTGTTCCTCAGGTGGGCATTCATGGGCCTCTTCTAGTCACTTACTTATCGATGACATATCTTCATGTTTTCCTCATGCCAACATTTTGCTACAGAAGTATGTCGGTGATTTGAAGATCTACTCAGTAGTAATGCCACCGTGGATATGCTAAAACTTCAATCAGAAATTGAGAATCTTTACTCATGGTGTATTATATCGGAACTTTTTTTAATAATAAAATGTTTTAATTTAGTTTTCATGTATAAGTTAGTTTTTCAAAATTGAGCTCTGGACTTGAAAGTTCATACAGAATATCTACAGGGTCCGAAACTCGAAGTGTAACCAACTTCAGACCCCTCGCGCAGCTGATGCACGGGCATCAGCTGTCTGTTAGTTGTCTAAATGACAAGGAGGTGGTCATCAAAAGGATGCAACGTCACGTCAAATGGTTCAAAAAGTGGAGAAGCGACTTGAGCAAAATCCCCGACGAAGCGTCAATCAAATGACGAAAGAACTGAAAAACGATCTCAAAGTCAAGCCTTACAAGATCCGAAAGGCGCATGATCTCACACCAAAGCAGCAACAAGTCAGACTTGAGAGAGCGAAGGAGTTGCTTCGCTTGGCCAAAAGCGGTCAATTTCCGAGCATTGTGTTTTCTGACGAGAAAATTTTTCAAATTCCCAAACGATAGGGTTTATTTAACCGACCGTCCATACGAGAGTTTGAGTCACCGACTAGCCACCAAGAGGCAGCACCCGCCACAGGTAACGTTTTGGGCCGCTGTAACCGCAGATGGCCGCTCTCCAATCGTTTTCATCGAGCCTGGCGTCAAGGTAAATGTGAAATATTATTGGGAAAGTATTCTGGTGGTTGCTTTGAAGTCATGGGCAGACAAACATTTCGGTGGCAGACCATGGACGTTTCAGCAGGACTCGACACCATTTCACAAGGCTCGAGTGAACCAAGAATGGCTGAAAAACAACGAATTCATAACGTCCATACAATGGCTCTCAAATTCACCAGACGCAAATCCGATAGATTATTCTCTTTGGGCCATTTTGGAGATAAGGTCCGCACTAAAAGATTCACCAGTCTCGAGGAGCTGAAAAAAGACATTGTTCGCGAGTGGGCCAAAATACCTGCAAATCACATTCGGGCAGTTTGGGATTAAAGCAAAAGGTGGCCATATCAAGCAAAACTAAATGGATTCTTAATTTTGTATTATTTTCACACATTTTTTACTTTGAATTGAATAAAACTTAATTTTCCAAACAAAATTTTTGGCATTTTTAATTGGGTACACTTCAAGTGCCGCACCATGTATGTTCGCTTTACTACAAAGTGGCGCAAAATTAATCACCCTATCGGAAGAATTATATTTTTTCAAATGTTACACGTCAATCATATTTGACACTTGCGAACTAGACAGCTACAGCATGCATGCAGATAAGTAATGAAGCGCCTAAAGATAAAAATAAGGATTTCCATCACTCAAAATCATTTCTTTTTATTTAGTAAAGCTATTTAAGAGTTATTGAAAACCCAAATTGGATGACTAATTTTGTGTCACATGAGGGCAGAAATTCCTATAAGGAATTACTTGATAATGTTAAGAAAAATAAGATTATTAACGAATTTAAAAGAAAATTAATGGAATATTCTAAGACTACAGGGGGAGTTAAATAAGTACCCGTGTTAGAAATGTCACTCCGACAATTTTTTTGAACCCCTCCAAAAAGTAGGATTTGCCGAACTCTCCAAAATACATCGCTGTCTCGACGATGACTTCTTCGTTTGAACTAACTTTTTTCCCACGAGTCATTTCTTCATTTTTTTGGGAACAAGAAAAGGTTGCAGGAAGCTAGATCGGGTGAACACGAGGGCTGCGGCAGCAATTCATAGCGCAATTCACGCAGTTTGGCGGCGACAACTCCGAATAAATGTGCTGATGTGTTCTCGTGGTGAAACAGAGCCGCCAAATGCGGCCGTGTCTCTTTCAATTCTTTGTGAAAGCGGCCCAACAAATCACTTTAGCATTGTCTAGTGATCGTTCTTCCTTTTTCTGAAAAATATATGAGAATGACGCCGTTCGCATCCCAAAACATCTACCTTTCCGGGCGATGGACTGTCTTCACCTTCTTTGGAGCAGATTCACAGACTTTTTCCTGCTGTTGTTTTGATTGTTGCTTAGTTTCTGGTGTAGAGTGATGGGCCCAGGTTTGATCAACGGTGACACCTCAACATAAAAATTCCTTCGGGTCTCGCTTCAATTGCTTCGCTTGTTGTTGCCTGTGAGCAATCGCGGCATCCATCGGGTAGACAATTTTTCCGTCGCCATCTTATCTCAGAAAATATTAATTCACGTTCGGGTTGACATACCCATGCCACTTCTTTCGCACTTTCGTTCGTCAGTCAGAGAGAATCATGTCGTGGACTTTTTGAATGATTTCATCGGTAACTACGTTTGCTAGGTGGCCTGGTCGCTTCTCACCAAAAAAGGATGTTCGCTCACGTTTAAATTCGTGTATCTAATATCTAACTCTGGTAATAGATGGCGAAGCGTCCTCATAGACGGCATCCAACTTTGCTTTTATCTCGTCGCATTTTTTCCCACCCAAATTCAAAAAGCGAATTACCCAAAGACACTGCTCTTCCATCTTAGCAAAAATCACATAACAAGTCTTACTTGAATAGTTGCCAAGTCTAAGCTAACCTTTCAATCAGTCTAAAATTTGTTTTGCCGTCGTTTGATAGATGGCAACACACGATGCTAGCACCAACTTTTCTCAGGAACGCCCTCTGTGATCAAACACGGGTACTCATTGAATCAACCTCGTAATCCATCTTAATATTATACATATTTTACCTATATTTTTACAGTTCGTCGTTTACTTTTCTTCTGATATATGATATCTACACATATTTAAAATTTTGTAAAATCAGTTTAAGTTATTCATTGCATTATAATATTAACCTTAAACTTTTGTCCCGTACTTCAGTTTTAAAAACACCATTCATAGACCTATTTGAAGTCAGCTGCTCCTAGAAAGTTCCTTTATGGCGTCAGTCGTCCCAAAACGTAAACCGTTTTTCATAGTTAAGTGAATATGGTTCGAAAAGGTTTTAACGTTGCTTTCGATCAATGGTGATGATGATGTGTACCGTTGCGAGTTATCATTTCTCAATTTTGATCCCTTTTGTCAAAGATTATCCTCAATGGTTTCATTTATTATGCAAAGAAATGATATTTACTGAAATCAGGAGTGCACAGCACAACAACAAAGGTCAAAGAATTGACTTTTGATCACCCTCGCCGTAGTTTTTTGCGCTTTACCTTATTAAACGTATTTATTACTCTTCCCTATTGCTGCTGCTGGCGCTGTTTTAGAGCTGCATTTGTATGCCTTAATTTGTTTACGTAGCTTAGTTAGTTATTGTTGATTTGATTTGTACATATTTCCCTTTTCTTTTGCCGTTTTTTGTGTTTCTTTGTTTGTTTTCTGGTACATTTTAGTTCTGTTTTGAGGTATTATTAAAGACCCGTCCGTCTCTCGGCACTAATATTGGTATGATTCATTCCCTTACTTCCTGCTTTGCTAAAAATAAAAATATATAACTAAAAATCTAAAATTCTATACCTAGCATGTAATGCATATATTTGTTGTGGCTTAGGTCAATTAAGCTCTTCTACTCGTCCATTGCGTCAGTTGAGGCATTTGGCAAAGTAAACAAGTAAATCCGATTTGTGAGATGCGATCAATACCATTTACGCATAGTAAATAAATATTAAAAAAATGGGATGGGTTCTTTTACTAATGCAATGATTTTTCTAGAATCTAAAAGAAATTCTGCAACTCAATTTAAGGCTCATTAAGGCAGATGGAGCACCCAACTGATTTACTCTGAATAGACGAGTAGATTTTCATAATAAGTCTATCATCGAGCCCCTCCAATTGTGTTGCCCAAAACCAGAACGAATAAAATATGCGATGAAGGAACCTTTGAAGTAAAAGATTATACGAAAAGTTTATTTGGCGATGAACTGTATGAGCTTTACAGCGACATACCTATGATCAGGAAGTACGAGAATGTTTAAATAAAACAAAACAGAGTTAAATTTCAGGCAAATTTATTTTATCCGCTTCAAAATATGTCCCGTCTGAAGCAACACACATGCGTCAGTCTCCTCCATGCACCCCTGGTATGTCAACGAAGCTATAGCCTTCAGCTCCTTCGTCACATTCTCTTTGACCTCCTCTATCGACTGATATCTCCGTCCTCGAAGTGGTTACTTCAATTTGGGAAACAAATAGAAGTCGCACGGGACCATATCAGGTGAATACGGTGCGCACGATGGTATTTACTTGGTGTTTGGTCAAATAATCCAGCACAATTTGGGATAAATAATATTCTTTATTAACTGTCTGGCCCGATGGAAGGTACTCATGGTGCACTACGCCCTGGCAATCGAGGAAAACAGTCAACATCACCTTCCTGGTACTTTTTAATCATAGGGTAGACAAATCGCAGCAAAAATTGTCGATGCTAGTGGTGCTGCTGGTGGAAAGAAAGCAACCCCTGTGCCCTGAAGGACCAAGAAAAGGAAAACGCAAGTTCCTAAGTCCTGAGGTGGCTTCGTTAGAACTTATTATAATAAAATAAATATCTTGTGCAACAAAGTCAGATCTGCACGAATGGTATAAAAACCAAATCGCAAACAAAATCAAATTGCAATCAGGAAAAGGAAAAGCAACTACGGCGAAGCATTGCAGTTACTACCAGCGCCACAGCACGGCATGCTTGAAAAAAAAAGCAAACAACATTGGAGGAAAATGGTCAAAAGCGTCGCGGCGCACAAAAAAAATATTTTTTTTTAAGGAAAAGGAAATGACACCAGATTGCAACATGAACGAAAATCTTTTTTAATTTTCAAAATGTGATTTTATTATAGTCGAGTTAATTCAAAGCAAGTTAAGCGTAGTTGAAGACGCACATGGTGGAAGCGGGTATGCGGTGGACTCATACAGCGGATAGTAAAGCCATGAAAATGCAGTGCTGCGACCCCGTTCGCGCATCAGTGAACTGTTGCATTTCTGCAGAAACGCCGAGCACTGCTTTTCATTATTCCCGCTTCCCCTAACCTACGACGCGTTTGCTGCCATGCCCTGCCTGTCACAATTACATATTCATTGCATTTCTCTTTTGTGTCTTATTTGCATCGGCGTTGTCGCCATTATAAATTGTATGAAAATTGTCTCAAATCAGTAACAAATCATAATTCTACAGCACAATAACAAAACTAGGGAGTAAACAAAAGATTTGGCCAAATGTTTTCTAACAAGCAGAAATTCATGGTATTGTAGGTGCATATTTAAGCGATTGTTCGGACAAATGCGAAGCAGAAATAAATATAATAAAATAAAAATTTTGAATATGAACTACAAATACATATGTAAAAATTATATTCACTGAATAAATAAGTTGTAGATATCCAAGGAGCAAAAATAGTTTTTTGGTATTACAATATCTCAATTTTAGTAAATATTTAATGATCGATGGCTATAATTTAAGTGGCGAAGTTTTGGGCGTAAATTAGCTGCACTTATAAAATTTAATGGGGGAAAATATGAAATAGGTTTGCCCATAACTTTACGATATGCCATTGTGAAAAGTCTTGGTAGGATGAAGTAATAAGTATCCGAAATTTTTTTCTTCTTGCACTTGGTCTTTCTCGACTTCGTGTTCACTACGGAATCGAACACTTCATTGCTATGGCATGACCCAGGCAGCGGAACCTCGGCTCTAGTTGTTACGGTCGACGATATCTATAGCAACTCAAACGCGACCAATTGCTACGGTCTCATAAAAAATGGAGCACGAACGATTAACTCTGTAAGACGAACATTTTTTTCAAGCAACAAATTAAAAGAGTCACTTGATGGGAAGTCTCCATGTCTAAAACCTTGTTTGCTGTTTAACGGCTTGTAGAGGTCCCTGCTGGTTTCATTCATCATAGTTTTACGGGATTACCGAAATCTAATATTGAGGCAAATAAGCAACTTCTCTTCGTGAGGCTTTCAAACCAACAAACACTCTTTTATAGTCTAAAGCAATGGCTCATTGGTGACGGATTTTATTCGTTTACACAAAATTATCGAAAGAGCTAAAGAGCTAAGGCGGCGATCTTCTGAAACGCGCAGCTTGATTGCTATTTTACCGCGCTATTTCTAATCGTAATTCGTTAACCATGGGAAATCCATGGGGGAGCAGAGTACTAGGTTGCGTAATAAGAAGTTTTGCGGTTCGATAAGAAAAACACAAGTTTATGGTTTAAAATACATGAACATCCCTCAGCGTCAATACACTTATTCCAACGAAATTCCAATTTATGAAGTCCATACCTAAAGTGGAAATCTGGGTGTTATGACCTCATCATTTGGTGGGAAACGCTTTAACCACATCCACTTTTTCAGGTCTGGAAACAGATGGAAGTCACTAGAGGCCAAACCTGGTCCACCGTATTTACCAGGTGACTCTAGTGGCTTCCATCTGTTTCCAGACCTAAAAAGTACCTGGTGAATACGGTGGGCCAGGTTTGGCCTCCAATTACTCCAACTTCAATTCATGGATTTTATGTTCATCGTCAAAATGTTCCTGTGGCATGATTCAATGACTTGACGTAAAATAATTGTTTTCTTTTGCAAACTGGGTCTTTTTTCACGAATTTTGTCTTTCAGCTGGTCTAGAAGGTTAAACTAATATTTCAAATTTATTGTTTTACCAGTTAGCAAGTAATCCACAAACAAAACTCCTTTCGTATCCCAAAATACTGATGCTAACACCTTCTGGGCGATTTCTGAACACGAACTCGTTTCGGCGCCGAAGAACCAGTTTTGTGAAATATGTTTTCATTATAAACACTTTTATGTTTTTCAACTCGGGTTATTTGTTATAATTTTCTGTGAATAAAGTGTCCGCCATATAACTTTACGGAATTAAAAATGCTATAAAAAAGAAACTACTCAATATTTTTCCAAACTGTTTTTTCTATTTTGAAGTACAATTCTTCCGGTTAATGATGGAACACAACTTCATTCATATGGCGTCATACGGCGTCATACCAAGGTCTTTACGCAAAATTCCTCAATGATGTCTCCGAAATTTCCAATTGTTGAGAACGACGGGGAACTGATGTTCCTGGTGATTCACGAACACTCTCGGCCACGGCAGCAATATTTTCGGGTGTACGCACGGTTTTTGGTCGGTCACGCGTTGGTTGGTTTGTCAATAAGCAACCCTGTTTCTCTTACTTTTTTCGCAAAGTAACGCACTTACGCTTCATTCGGTGCTTTTCTTCTTCCCATTGCCGTACGTAATTTTCGGTCACATTCTGCAACATTACCATGATTTTCAAAGTAATGTCGCAATATTTCCCAGCGTTCTTTGAGCGTATACACAACCATTTTCGTTCAGCGGAAGAATAAAACTAATTTTCTGTCAAATCAGATGACAGCTAAGTGTTACCATTCTTCAAATAATACCTAGTGCAAATCCGTAACGATAGATGGCGGGCCCTGTATAAGTAGGCTTTGTTTGAAAAGAAATATGTATATATAGGGAATATTTTGGAAAATAAATAAATGCATTAGTGGGCGTTAAGGATACCAGACTCTCCTTGGTCCTTCCCGCAACATTAAGCCTCTTTTTTTGATTTAGAGTCATGGTGATAGGCCCAAAAAGTCTCATCCAAAGTTATTTAAAAACGAAATTGGATGATTACTGTGCCACCTTGTATTTTTATTGCTGGATTGAAGTGTTAAGCGGGGGAAGTAAAAAGAGCTAAAGAGCAAAATGCATCAAAATCAGCAAACATTAAAAAAAATGTAAACTGTCTTAAGGGGGTATTCTAGTCTAGAGGCCCGAACTTCGAGCATTTTTTGACGGCGAATAAAAAGAGCTATTGATATTTTTACTATTAATTTTTTTATCATTTATTTATTTATATATTAAGAGCACACAAAATGAGTTAAAAAAAAAAAAAGTTTCATGGAATTATGCATCCTTGAATGGACGGGGAAAACAAAAGGCAGTGTCCTCGTCGTCACGATTTCTATACTTGTGGTCACACGTTTAAAGTTTTACGTTACCTGCCTATTGTTACAGCCGTCCGCTCAAGCCAGTCTAGTTGTCACGTCACTAAAATAGTTGTAACTTCGAAAATAATTCAAATTTTGAAAAATCCTTTTAAGGAGATATTTTTAAATACTTAAACTATCGACTTTTGAAAAAAAAACAAATTTCAATTTTCAAATTTCTAAACTAAAATACCCCCTTAATAAACAAAAAAAAAAAAACTAGAAACATGCGATTTTTCTTACGAAATCATATTTACTTCAAATTTTTTATAACAATAATTCACTACCCTTATTACAAAATATAAGAAATAAGAAATAATAAGTCCTAACTAAATTCATCTACTTGAATAACTTAAGTCTAAGAGTGCCCTTGTATTAAATCGTCAAAAGAATGAGTTTAGATTCTAAATTTTGTAACAGCTTCTACTCACTGAAGATGAAAAGTGATTCCACTATTAAATTATTTGACAAGGTTGCACTTTAGTGCTGTAAATTTGCTCTTTTCTTTTTACGATATAACCTTTCCAGAGAGGCAAATATGGCAGAATTAAATAAGAAAAATTGTATCAAAGGACTTTTTGATTACTAAAACGGGTTAAGCTCTTTGTTACTTTTTTCAGCGACTTGATTCAAAGAGCACCAGATTTGGCGCAAAAAAGAGAAAATTTTCTACACACTGTAGTGAAATGCAAAATGGGAGCCGATAAAAGGTTTTAGGCAAATTACGAATGAATGTTTGAAAACAATATTAGGAGTTTTACTTCTAACATTTAAATTGGCGCAATTGCGAGTTGTCACTCAAATCGGCAGCAACAAGGCATACATTTCAAAAAAAAGCACACTCAAACTTCATTTTCAAAATGGTCTGCTTACGAGCAACAACTCCCTGAATAATTTGTGTCGGTATGTCCATGACTAGTATGACATGAAATACATACTAACAAATCGCTTATGTCAGGGCGTAATAGAGTAATTCAGGCAATCCGAGATCATATCTTACATTGATGGAGAATTTAAAAACCTGTATTTCTTATAATGTTGCAATTAGGAACCAGGGGAAAACATATGTGTACATACATATTTCCAACAGTGTTGATTTAAATACATTAAAGCAATCAGTGACACTTAAGCTTAGATCATTAAGCCCAAAACCGGAAGAACTCGTGACGCAGACACACAATTGCTCGAGAATAGGGTATTTATATCAGGCTCAAAAGCCCAGCGTATAACCAGCTATCCTGGAATGTTTCGCCTTCCCACTTTAGCTCACTCCCGAACGGGTGCTCGGAAGCTACCCAGAGGATACTTCGGCTAATCCCAGGAGTTGTGAGCTGAAGAATCGTCCTGGCCACTCTCAAGTGAATGGCGATCAGTAACTTTCCCCACTGGCGTGGACTTCTACATATGGAACCATCCTCCATTCTGTTGATGTACCTTTTATAAATGTGAACACACTTTTTCCAATTTTAACACAAGCACTTATACAATGTGGCGCAAAATCAATCACTTTATCAGAAGATTCATAATTTTTGCAGATATCTCGTACGTTAATCATATTTGACACTTGTGAACAAAAACCTCGAAGACTCGAACCTGTGCATTTCCAAGCACTTACTTACATATAAAGAAAAGATCGCCGCTGGATTTTGTTTTGCTTACTGGCCAACATTTGTGTACCCCACTGCCTAAGTCTCGTACAGCCTGGGGAAAAAGCTCCTTGGTTCGAAAAAGTTAATTTTAGGATCCGTCATAATGCTGGTTGCTTGGCAGTGTTGATAGTACAGTTTTGGCAAAGGAATAATTTACATTGGTTTGTGGATTTTGCTTTGTTAAAAATGCAAGTAAATAAGTTTTTAACTAGAAATTCATCTCTTAGGTGTAAATTTTTCCACAGGATAAGAATGAGTATATGGACGTATCGGGTGTTTTTTGAAGAGTTTGAGAGCTTAAAATGTTAATACAAAACAGAAATATTGTTGGAATGAGTTGTTTTATTATAATCGGTAGTAAAGCGTTTTTCAGTAAGAGCGCTTCTACTTTTTTTTGAATAAAACACAAACGGTTTGACTTTTTTAACTAATTTTTTTTTTTATTATCGAGTTTGAACATATACATTTAAGTATGAAATTCGATTTCTTTTGCGTGCACGTTTTACGAAGTCCAATCGTTGAACCCAATTTTCGACCACTCTTTTGCATAAATCGGCCGAAATTCCAGCAATTTCGCGTTCAATATTGGCTCTGAGCTCACAAATCGGCGTCGGCTTGTTACTGTAGACCAATGACTTCACATAACCCCAAAAAAAAATAGTCTAGAGGCGTCAAATCACACGAGCGCGGCGGCCATTCGACCGGTCCATTTCTGGAAATAATGCGCTCATCGAACTTACTCTTCAACAAATCAATTGTAGCGTGTGCTGTGTGGCTTGTGGCCCCGTCCTGTTGAAACCACATGTCGTCTAAGTCCATACCATTCAATTGCGACCAAAAATATCCGTTTATCATGTCGCGGTATCGATTTCCATTCACAGTAACGTGGCGATCGTTCTCGTCAACGAAAAAATATGGGCCAATTACGCCGCCGGCATGTAAACCGCACCAAACAGTGATTTTTTCGGGATGCAACGGTGCCTCATGAATCACGTGTGGATTGCTTTCTGCCCAGTAACGCATATTTTGCTTGTTGACAAAGCCATTGAGCCAAAAGTGAGCTTCATCACTGAAGATCCGTAAAATGGTCGTAATGCTCTTAAAGTAGCAGCAACAGAACGATTATTTTCATAAAAAATTGCACGATTTGCAATCGTTGCTCAAGTGTGTAGCGTTCCATGATGAAATGTATACTAATGAAGTTTACAAATGACAAGCGAAAAATAAAAAATAGTGCGTCGTTCGCCCTCCCTATCGGAAAAAAGTTGAAGCGCACCTATTGGAAAACGCCGTATATGTTTTGAACTTAATTTTTCAATAATAATTTTTGTTTTTTTAACTTTTAAATGGGGGGATGAAAATCCAAAAACGCGAGAATATTCCACCGTATGTGAGATCACTTGCGTTTAACGCAATGCTAAAATTCAATATTAGCTTCTTTTAATAAACGAAAGCAAATTTACTGTGTACTTTTCATTTGCATGTAATAAAACTTATTTAAAATCTTTATAGTAATCGATGCCGTTCTGCTGTTAAAAAATTCATGATGACTTGCCAAATCTTACTGAACAGAGAAGTCAACCTAGTTTGCCATATACAGCAGTCAAGCCATAGCTATCGATATTGATAGTTCTCACGCCGCTAAGAAACACCCGATATATGTGCGCTGTGATTTGCTTCAAAATTTCATTTCATTAGAATGCAAGTTAAAATATTTTTGACAACTCAATGCCATGAACCTGACATATTTACATTTACATACCTATGTTTGTATTTATATATATATACAGTACATAGATCAAGGTGCATACAAACAAACTATGAAACAAACATGCAAAATATGCATTTTTTTTTTTGCTTTATATAAGTTTCCATTTGATGGTGTTTTGTGCATATATGTATGAGTGTGAGGGTGTGCGGTTGGGTGAATGCATAAGTGCACTTCCGATGTTCTGCATATATATGCACATACGTACGTATGTTTGGATGTCAGTATAGTATTTCATACATATTATATGCGCGCACTTACCGCACGTCTGATTCAAAGTTTCAAATTTATAGCGAAATATACCGAAAACACTCTGGCAGGCATCTAATGGCAAACCTGCTTTGTAGAACTTTGTATGCACTTATGTATGTATGTATATGGGTAGTAGGTATGATTTGTGTGCATGTGTAGGTGTGTGCCTTTGTACAGGCACGCACACTTAAAAGTTTTCCAAAAATGTTCGGTATTTAACATATTTGCGCATGCAATGCATACCTGTAAGATGAATAAAGTAACACCAAGTTCAGTTGCGCAAGGGTCGCCCACGCCCAAAACCTTCTCATTACTTCTATACTTGCATGAACAAACTTGCATACATACATACATACATGTAACAGTATATACCTTCGCATGTACATATACACACCTTTACATGGCGTACGCGTGTCATAACTAGTTAAGCTACGATGCGGGTTATGTTAGTTTTGCTCCTTTTTGCACTCAGATAAGTTAGCATCAATGCTGATCGCTTGGCTTATGAGTTTAGTTAAATGCAACGCGCTTCTCATTGCGCTGTCTTTTCGTTGTGTTCCAACTATGTATGTATGTGTGTACGTCTCTTCGCCAACTCTCTAAATTTATATCTGTTCGTAGGAGTCAAAAGTTATAAGTTGCATGTGTGCTGAAAACTTTTAAATTAAATGTTGGCACCTCCAGAAGCCTCCCCAAATATATAATATTTTTGCGTGAATACCTTGGCGTGAATTTCTTTCCCATGTCATGCATTTCTTCCCATTCACTTTTGCTGTGATTCGTTATCTTGTTGTTGCTGAGGCTAAGCTATGCTTAGACTATCTTGCCTTTGTCTCTTTTATGCATCATAAAGCCGCTAGTATAGCACTGCTTCATTTGTATGTATGTATGTATGTACATATGTATGTATGCAACTGGCTCATGCCATGAAACCCAACTATCGAAATGCTTCAGCCAAAATGCTTTAGTTGTAAGTCAAAATTTTAATTAAAACCGCTTAGATTAACATGATTTACGTTTTCAATTTCCTAACCGCCGACAAATGCAACACTTTCATAGATTCTTTCATGCACTGGTTTCTAATGCATGCTAGCGAATATGGGTACATATATACATAGATGTACAATATTTGGCAGTGTGATGTTGCATGTGTGCGCTCCTCTAATAATTTCGATTAAGTTAATTAGAAATAGCGACACTCCTCTTGTATTACCGCTTAATTGCCGGAAAGGTATATTACAGTGGTTCCAAAGTGCATTCAATGTGGCTAAAGAGTTTCAAATTTCATAATTTTACTTGCGCGCAAATGCGTTTGCGCTTGAACTCCAAAAAAAAAAAATACTTTCTGCGATCAAAACAAATTAAACTCATGCACGACACACACTTTTTGAAATTGAAATTTGAATAGGTCGATACCAGGAGCACCAAGAGATTTGAAGGCTCCTAAAACACTCAGGCTAAACAGCCTATATTTAGAGCTCTGGGAAGAAGGTATGTTAGGTAGTCAAGGAGGGCAGGAGAAAAGTATCAGAGAAAGAGATAGGAAAGAATAGTGATAGAGATAGAGATAGTTAGTCCTGTGAGAATATTCCAGATTCTTTAGCAAATCTGTAAATATCCTCCAGTTCTAGAGAACGAATATTACTCATTCTACCGACATCGGAATTCAAAACTCGCTCTAGCAAAGGCAGGACAGTCACAGAGAAAGTGCCGAGTGCTAGCCGCATCCTCCAAGCAAAACAGGCACATCGGGTCCTCAGTGATTCCAATGATGGTAATATGTTGACCCCATGGGTTGTGTCACGTAATAAGACCGACCATCAACCGAACGTCTTTCCTTCCAAGTTTTAGTAGAAAGTTTGACAGTTTTCTGTTCGGACTTGTCACAAAACACTTTGCAGTTCTGTAGCGCTCTAGACCGGACTATCACTCTTTATGTAAATTGCATACATAATCGCTGATCCAATTCATGATTCCTGCGAAACTGATTCCGATTGTTGGCTCTGGCCGTTGTGGGGAAACCGCTGATCCACGGTTGGCCAATTCGTTGACAATTTCGTTTCCTTGAACACCGGAGTCTCCAGGAACCCATATAAGTACAAACCTGTTCTGTCTTGCGACAGAATTAAGCTTCTTCTTACATTCTTGAACAATCGTTGAGGTTTGCTTCGCATTCTCCAGAACCTTTAGTGCATTCTGAGTGTCACTAAAGACTCCAATCTATTTCTCGCTTCATCTCAATTATCCATTCGGCTACTTTCAGGATGGAAAAAACTTCCGTTTGGAAAACAGTAGCCATTTCCCCCATAGCGTAATGATACTTATTACTATCGTTTAAATACCATCCGGCTCCAGAACCTTTTTCATTCTAGAACCCATGGGTAAAGAAAATAACCGTCAAACCTCCCTGTGTGCATTCTGGATTGCTCCATTGCTCACTTAGTATCATAAGTCTAACCCCTTTATGGGTAGTTGAAAAAGTAACACGAAAAACAGGTTTTGAATTTCGAAATTACATTTTTTTATTTCTAACTAAACTATAACGACATTAATCTTATTAAATAAAATGCATCATTCACTTAAGATCACACCTTATAACAAAAAAATGTATTTTGTTTGAAACGCAACAGTGACAAACTCCATAAATCTGCGCTCATTTATAAAAAATTTAAACAATTCAAAAAACTCTCAAAAAATATGCACTTCATTAGTTTGCTAGGTATCCACGACGTTTCAGCACTTCCCAAAATCGATTGGGCAAAGAGTTAGCTCTTCGATGGTAATCTTCCCCCACTCCTCCAACATAACATTTTTTAAGATTTCTTTGCTTGTAATTTGGCGTTTCCTTATATTTCTTTCTTTATATTTCTTTCCAGGGTTTAAATCTGGCGAATGTAGGAGGAAGTAAAAAATTGCAGTCTTGGATTTTATTTAATTTGAGAATATTTGGCTTAATTAATTTAATTATTTCTGATTTTTTTTATGACGCTGAAAGTTGTTCACTCAATTGAGAAATTTGAGCTTTCGAGTATTCGTTAGCTTACCGTAGTCGTGATCATATATGACTAGATACGAAACTCTCTCATTTTATATGAGAGCGCGCACTGGAACTCATTTGTGTACTTGGCAGCACTGCTAACCCTTGGGCTGATGAGCAATACTGTTTTTTTCAGCAAGAAAATGTCAAAAGTAAATAATGATTGGGTTCGAGGATGAGTTGGCAGTCAATGAGTTTTCAACTTCTCAAGCCAGGAGAAGATATGGGGATCATGACTTTGTGATACTATAAAAATTTGTTTTGATATGTTGGTACACTCTTCATATGAAAGTATGGGAATTTTAATTTTCATTCATTTCAATTCATTCTTTGCTTATTAGGGGATGGGAAAAAGTTTCCGCCCTCTTAAAGGAGGTGTCGCTGATGATACTATTTTTGTGTTCACTCTAGTAATGATGATTTGAAGGTGTACTATATGTGAGGTCTCGATCGCAGTGGTTGACATTCGTTTGAAGCATAAAGATCCTTTTTTATCTCACGTCAAAAATGTCTACGTTTGTCAACATTTGCGGGAAGTCGTGCTTCATTATTACCTTTTAAAGAAAAGTGCAGCTCAAAAGGTGTCGTATATTTATCAATATTTACGGTAATCACGCTCCAGCAAATACAACTTGTAAAGAGTGTTCGCCGCTTCCAAAGTGACAATTTCGACGTGAGTGATAAGGATCGAACGAGCGAAGAGGCACCAAAAAAATTCTAAGATACTCAACTACAATGCTTATTGGATGAAAACGCATATCGAACACTTGATGATATGTCTAAAAAGTTGGATATTGACACAACAACCGTCGGTAAACGCTTGCACGTAATGGGAATGGTTCCAAAAACAGGTAACTGGGTGCCACATCAATTGAAGGAGAGGAATATCGAGAGACGTTTGGTGACGAAGAAGCATCTCTTGAATGGCAGAAAGAAAATGTTTTTTGCATCGCGTCGTGACTGGTGATGAAAAATGGATCTACTTCTATTATGATAACCCTAAGCGTTGAAAATATTGACAGAGGTGAACCAGGTCCATCGACAGCAAAAAAAAATATTCATGCGTCAAAGGTTATGTTGTGCATCTGGTGGGATCAGAAGGGTATCATCTATTATGAGCTCCTTAAACCATTTTCTTAAACCAACTGGCGATCGTTACTGCAACTAATGTGTTTGAATAGAGCTCTCAAAGAAAAGCGGGCGGAATAGGACGGTAGGCATGGCAAACTGATTTTGCTGCATGACAACGCCAGGCAACACGTTGCTAAAGCGGTCTACACATATTTAAAGGGACTGAATTGGGGGATTGAATGTTGCCCCAGCCGCCCTATTCCACAGACATTGCACCTTCGGATTACCACCTGTTCCGATCAATGCGGTCAGCCCTTATTGGAGAGATGTTCACTTCTTACGAGAGCATCGCAAACTGGATCAATGAATGGATCAAGTCAAAAGAAGTAGAACTCTTCGTCAGAGGTATCCGTATGCTGCCTGAAAGATAAAGTTAAGTTGTAGCTTCCCATGTCACATATTTCACATAATATCATATAATATTTGATTGTTTCAATAATTCGTAACTTCGGCTATGAAAGCACGGAAACTTATTCCCATACCCAATACAAGCCGTTTAGTATCGACGTGTCACAGTATCTTCTACAATGTAAGAAATTAAGTATCGTGCAGTGTATGAATTTTTATTTTTGGAAGGTTTAAAAGCAACGTAAATTTATGATCGAATATTGAAAGTGTATAAAGACTTTTCGCCATAAAACAGGACTGTAGAAAGAGGGGTTGCTGAAATGAAACGTGTCGCCTTGAAGACGATCCACGTCACAGACGTCCAAAAAAGCAACAACACCACAAATCGGAGAAAAAATAGAAAAAATCGTATTGGAAGATTTTCGAGTGACGGAAAGAGATTTAGTAGAAGCCCTAGGTAATGCATTAGGCAGTGTAAGCAATATTTTCATTGAAGTATTGGGTTTCAGAAAGCTGTGTGCACAATGGGTGCCGCATTCGCTAACAATGGAATGGAAGGAAATACTTTGTGAAAAAACACCCAGTTTGTAAAAGGAAAAAGGACAATGCACCGTGTCATAAGACCATTTTGATAAATGCTAAAATCCATGAATTATAGTTCGAATTGTTGGAGCATCCACCGTATTCACTAGATTTGGTCCCTAGCGACTTCCATCTGTTTCGTGACCTAAAAATATGCATGCGTGGAAAGCGTTTTTCATCAAATGATGAGGTCATAACAGCTGTGGAAGCGTGTTTTGCAGCCCTTTCATGCACTCAATTCCGGGATAGAGTTAATAAATTGGAATCTCGTTGTAATCAGTGTATTAATGTGCAGGGAGACTATACTAAATAATAAAGTGTATTTCAAGCCATAAAATTGTATTTTACCACACAACTTAAAACTTATTGAATTTGGAATTATGATTGTCATCTCCAATGATGACTTGCCTTTCAAGAAAATTGACAATTTCATTTAAATCTTAATTTTTGAATTTCCGCTCATTTATGTATTTACAAATAAACCAGACTGAGCTAAACTAGAAACGACAGGAGCTTTGTTCTCATGACTTCGAGTTTATTTATTCCAAATAGATGACTAAGGTCTCGATACACTATTTTGCGCGATCTAAAAGCTTTTCAAAAGAGTGTTTCAGGTCACTGACTGGAATGTCCTTCAGGATGTCGGTACAAGCCTTTGGGATGGCCTCTACGAACCCAAAACGTTTTCCTTTCATGACCAAGTGCAATTTTCCGAATAGATAGAAATCACAGGGAGCCATATCAGGCGAATAGAGTGAGTGATTGATGGTTAAAATCCGATTTCTAGTCATAAGAGTTGATCGATGAGATGGTGTATTATCATGGAATAAGCGTCAGCTTCTTCCTTCGCGATAATCAGCGCGAGTCCAACAAATGCGATGCAACAAACGCTTCAAAACGCCAAGGCAGAAAATTGTACTGATGGTTTGGCCCGTTGGTACGAACTCCTTCTAGACAATTCGCTTGGAATAGGAAAAACAAATGAAAATCGACATGATTTTTTACTTCTCCACACGCTATATTTTGGCTGCTGACTCATCTAGGGCCTTCTATTCGTCACTTTAACGCTTAGTTTCAGATTCATGTTGGAAATACCACGTTTCATCATCAGTTACAATGTTGAAATGGAAGTTCTCGTCTTTTCTCGCCCCTTTAATGAGGTCTTTCGAATGTCAAATTTTGAGCAATTTTTGGTCCTCAGTTAACTTGTCCGGAATGAAACGTTTCGTAAGCCCAATGTTCAGTTAAAATGCAATAAATCGATGTTTTGAAGATATTCAACTCCGATTCCCTGAACGTCAACGATGATTTCGGTTAGGTTATGTTAGGTTGGTATGGTTGCCCAAGGAAAAAGCACACTTGAACGAGGAAAAACGGGTTCGTCCTTTGTGATACCATTATGAAGGAGGTGAGGTGAAAAAGGATGACCGATGGGATGCAGGGAGAGGGCGGGGAGAGTTGGTGCTGGGATGGTTAGGAGGGTGGGTTTAGAGTGTGAGGATTACGAACGATGACTGTGCGGCGTTTTCGTCAACCGCTTTGTGCTGCTGATGAAATTCATCAGATTTTTAATGTCAATGCCAGCTATATCAGCAGGCGTAGCAAAGAAGTAAGAGCCAAGATGCCTGGATCTTAGCCCCGCCAGAGCAAGGCAGCTTAGGAGAAGGTGCTGAGATGAGTCCACCTGAAGGACTTGAGTTATTTCCAATTCTCACAGCCTGCATTCCTCGCGCACTGCGATTTCGGTGATTACTGATTTTGGGTGGCCCATGTTCATTGTCATTTATGTCCACACAACCATCTCTGAAACGTGTAAACCACTCACGAACTCTGGCACGAGATAGACAATCATCGCCATAAACTTTTCTCATCAATTCAAGTGTTTCGGTAAACGTTCTACCGATTTTAAAACAAAATTTGATATTAGCTCTTTGCTCGAAACTCATGTTTATACCGATGACACAAACATACCGACACTTTAAACGCATGACTTCACTTCCACTGAGCCGAATGTCACCAAGCTTTCACTAGAAGTCAGCTAGGCATGTAACTTCCAACGCGCTAACTCACTAAAAAGATGGCCCGTCCAAAACCTTTTTATGACGCCAGTCTTATTTATTTAGACTTCACCTTGTAGATACCCAATTGGTGTTTCTTCTGGTGTGAAACCACTGGCTAAAGTTAAAAAAAACACATTTTTACAGCGCTCTCGCTCTCTATGGTTGTGATCTTAGACTCAAATGTGGCCGCACTGATTTTGATGACCTCATGAAAATAAAGGGTGATTTTTTAGCTATTATCTTTTTAAACAGTTGGTTTAAGCAGCTGACGCATGTTTCGTGTTTTGTTTCACTGTCAAACATCTTCAGTTTGGTCTATAATTTAACCATGAATCGTCTCACAAACGAACAACGCATGCAAATCAATGAATTGTATTATAAAAATGCGTGTTCTCTTAAGAAAGTTTAAGATCCACTTTTTCATCGAAATATTGTGTTCAGCGACGAAGCTCATTCTTAGATCAATGGGCACCTACGTAAATAAGCAGAATTGTCGATTTTGGAGTGAAGATCTGCCAAAAGAATTGCATGAGCTACCAATGTATCCAGAAAAGGTCACAGTTTGGTGCTCTTTATGGGCTGTGAATGGTGAGCGCTACCGTGAAATGATATCCAACTTCTTTGTTTGCCCAAAATGTAAGAGCTTGACTTGCATGACATGTGGTTTCAGCAATACGGTGTCACATGCCACACAGCACGTGTAACAATGGACTTGTTGAGAGACGAGTTCGGTGAACATTTTATTTCACGTTCGGGACCTGTCAATTTAGATTATTTTTTGTGGGGCTATGTTAGAGCTCATGTCTATTCAGACAAGCCTGCTTCGTTTAACGCATTGGAAGACAACATTAAAGCATTTTTGTGTGAGATACCGGCCGAAACATTGGAAAGAGTATGCCAAAATTGGACTAACCGGATAGACCATTTGAAGCGCAGTCGCGGTCAACATTTGCATGAAATAATCTTCAAACATTTTTCGTTTTGTGGAACAACATTAAGGCGCATACCACAAATAGGAGGAGGAGCTCGCCCAAACACCCAAAAAGGGTGTACGCGCCAATTATATATATATGTATATATATATATATATATATACATAATCTTAAATTAAATTATATGGACGATCGATTTAAATAAAAATTTCATTAATTTTTTTTTAATTTACATGTGAATTTTTGAAAAACTTTCCTATAACTCTTAAAAAATCACTCTTTAGTATAAGTGCCTCAGCGATTTTATATACATATACATAAAAGCATAATTTTATAAATTTTTTTATATGGCTTCATGTCTAGTTTCAAAAATTTATTATTAAAAATTTATATTAGTATAAAAAAAATGCAATTTTTTCCTAGTTTTCACTGTCAAATTTATTTAGTAGTAAAAATGTTAGCTGCAGTTGCCATGATTCCAGCCACTGTTCACGTACCGAATTCAACAATAAAATATTCAACGGAAACACGTCAGCCATGCATTTACAAAGTGTTTCACAAACACTTCGCGAAAGTAATTATCAAAATGCATGCAATTTCGCAAGTACTTCAGTTTATATACTCTACAAAATGATGATTCTTCCCTTCCAGCTATCTATTTTTCATTGGAAAATTTATGAAGTTATTACATAAAAATGTTGATTGCAAAACTTTCTATGCCATGCCGGTGTTGTTAGAAATATATTATCCTGCAATGCCAAAAATGTATTCGTAATTGCAAGAGAAACACATTAATTTACAGATGGGTTTATGGGCTATTAAAAATCAGAAAGAAAAAAAATTATTAACTGAACGGCAGCTGCCAATTTATTGGTATGCATCATAAAATTTTACTTTTACACGAAGCCAAAAAGTTTTTTAGTTTTTAATAGATTTATACCTTAGCTTATCCAAGCGCATTACGCGCGAAATGGTTCAAAACAAATACTCGTTTTACAGTCATTTCGTTAACGTTGTACTTAGCAAACTTGAAATGAATCGTGTGTTGGTGTGGCTTAAGCCGTGAGCGCTTGAGGACACCGAAATTAATTTTCGCCAAAAAACAATCTTCTTCTGATGAAGAGTTGACAGGCAACTACCAAAGGAATTGATATAAAGAGATGTGGGAATTCGAAGACTCAAGCGATTGCTTCGAAAGTGCCAAAGAGTTATTCTATTCAGTAGACGAAGTAGTAATTAGGATTGAAGTCTTGTAAATATTTGTCTTACATTAACGAATGTAGCAGAAGTAGAACTAACAGCAAAGCCGCCTACTTAAAGGCAATACGCACAAGCAACTCAAACGCATTTACAAAAACATCACATACATACATGCATACATACACACATACATCTGAGTATGATTGTGTGCAATATTAAGCATACTCAAGGCTCATCAACAACATTTATTGTAAATCGTATAACGGAAATAGAGAGCGTAGTGAGTGAATGACGCATGAAAGGGATTTACGTGTTGCCAAATCTGATTTGATTTCGTTTTGCTTCAATGATTGTAGACACACAAATGTTTATATGCATGTATGTATGTAGGTGCATGGCATATTTAGCCTAACACCTACAAAACGAACTACATACACGCATACTACTTATGTACTATGCATTATTGTCTCCTATTTGACAAAAACGCTTAAATCGATTTAGCACTTTCTACCTGTGAAGCTCAAAATTGCTTGCCACTAATGAAATATTTACACTTCTAATCATTCGCCGTCGTAGCTAAGAACTTATCTCAATAAAATTTGAAAAAAAAATTCAATTTTTCGCAGAAAGCTCGGAGTTTTTCGAACTGTAAGCAAAACCTATTAAAGTCGATTAAGTTGTTTTGCCAAAAGCCCACACATATTTACGAGTAATCATTAATACACTCATGTATATGTTTGTGCATATGTGCGCACACAAGCATGTGTATGCATGTGTGTATATGGCGTACCAGCAATTGTATGTGTCTGCTTACTTGCGCGCATCCATTTGTAATTGCATGGCGTTGATAAATTCTGTCACCTCCGGTTATTACTGTTGAATTAGTGTCAGCGACTCTTCCAACATTACACTTCAACTATTTTGAATGATCACATAATTATAAATGGGAAATAAATTGGTGGGTGGTAGCCTAAAACCAGTCGGTTCGTTGGGCAACAATGGTTGGCGCAACAGCAAGCGATGGCCTAAGTGTGTAATGTTGCTTACGGTTGCGTTGACGGACCAGACGACTGACTATGGGTGCACTAATGAGAGTGAGGAGGCGAACAACGCGCGCAAAGCTACTATAAATGCGGCGAAGTGAATCAATATTAGTGCATTAATGCAGAAAATTCACGGACGGCATATAAATATTGGAAGCATTTGCATTCAAATTGAACGCGCCCGCTTAGTTTATGAGCAGTAAGTACATCTACAGCTAGTCAGAAATGAGTTAATCCAATGAGAATAAGCTCAATATCTCAACTAACGGTTTCAAGAATACAGCTTTTAATATCTTTTTAATTTCTTTTTTAAACAAATATGCGCAAAATTACTCACACAACCACTAATTTTTCTTCGATAAGCTGTATCTTGAGAAAAAATTAATGTAGTGTAATTAAAAATTTTTATGCGTCCTCGGTTTTTTGTTTTTTTTTTCTTAGGCGTTGTGGTAGCGCGCTACCCTCAAGTGGCCTTCTGAAACCTGGCTGAGCCTGTTTCTCTCCATCACCTCTCGCCGCAGGACAACCGTCAAGTATTACTTCGCGGAGAGGGAAGGCGACTAGTCGCCGTTGCTGTGTCGCAGTCTCTCCAGACGCCTCATCTCTTTCATAATCTCGGCCACTAAGTCGCATGCCGCATTCCACTGTTCCTTCGAGCGTGCAGCATGTGATGTACGAATGTTTCCGGCGAAGGAGGCTCGCCAAAGGTTCTATAGAGTTTTTCTTTTGCCGAACGGAAGCGCGAGCATGTGAAGAATATGTGTTGAAACGTCCTCTAAAATGTTTCCATCGCAGTAGTCGCAATAAGGATTGTCGTCGTGGTTGAATCTGTATAGATATGCTTTGAAGCATCCCTGTCCACTCAAAAACTGGGTCAGGTAGAAGTCCACTTCTCCATGTGGCCTCTTTAACTAAAGCTTTAGGTTGGGAATGCATCTGTGCGTCCAACGCCCTTTGGCCGAGTTGTCCCACCTAGTTTGCCACTCGTCGATGCATTTATCTCGTAACGCGGCCCGAATAGACGGACTTATAGGTCGCTGTGCTCTCGCTATTTGGGCAGTATGCCTAGCGGGTACATGCCAGATATTACTAAGGCTGAATCGTCGGACCCCGTTTTAAAAGCGCTACATACGCGTAGTACGCACAACCGGTGTGTAGACTGTAGACCTCGAAAGTATGATACATGATCCCCAGACCCCAATTCGCCCAGATTGGAGCACCATACACGATTTGGCTTTTCACGACATTAGCCAGAAGCTGACGGCGATTTTGTTTTGGTCCTCGTACGTTTAACATCAGCCTCGACAGCGCCGTCGTGGTGGTGGATGTTTTTTTGTTGGCGTACTCGAAGTGTGTTTTGAAAGACAGCCTTTTGTCTATCATTATTCCCAAGTATTTGATTGCGGGAGTGGTCGTTATGTTGAAGTCTCCGATTCTAAAAGAGATCTCTTCTGGCTTTTTTCTGCTGGGCATAAGGATTGCTTCGGTCTTTTGTTGCGCTAGGTCTACCTTATTTTGAGCTAGCCAAGACTGCACGCTGAAAACCGCATGCATCGCATTGTTGCGGATATTGCCTAGATTTTAAGTCGTTACCACAACGGCAATGTCGTCGACAAAGCCAACCAACTTGGTCCTTTCTGGAATCCTGACACGGAGAACACCGTCGTACATTATATTCCACAGCAATGGCCCGAGAACCGATCCCTGTGGAACGCCACTTGTTATTTTAACTTTTTTTGTCCCTTTGATGTACTGTGCCATCGAAGTAACTACGCAATATTCTCCTCAGAGGAGACCCCAATTCGCTCTATGGTGCCTAAGGTTTTTGCCCAGCTTGCAGAGTTGAATGCATTTCTGGCGTCTAGGGTGATAATCAGGCAGTACTCTTTGGTGCCATTTAGCCAGCGGGTGTCGCTTATTGCTTTCGTTGCAAGCTAGATTGCTGAAGATACTGCATCTATCGTTGACTTATCCTTTCTAAATCCGAATTGATTTTCGGACAGACCTCCCTTTGATCTGACTTCCGCGTCTAGTCGATCGGATAAAATTCGTTCGAGCACCTTACCCGCAGAGTCGGTTGGTCTGTAGCTCGACGGCTTCTACGCTGATTTACCTGGTTTTGGAAGCAAAATTTAATTTTGGCGTTTCCAAATTGACGGAAAGGTGCCCTCCGAAAGGCAACTATTAAACAAGTTGCTAAACATTTTGATTTGTTGTTCGATTGCTAGCTTCAAGCATTTATTTGGCACTCCATCCGGTCCAGGGACTTTTGAGTCTACTAAACTGCTTGCAGCCCTTATTATTTCATCCTCTGTAATGAAGTCGAAATTGGTTAACTTGGTGTTGTTGATTGGTGACACCAAACGTTTATGTTTTGGAAATAGCGTATCCATGATTTTAGCCATGAAAGACGGGCACATAGGCGATGCGGATTTGCTGCTCTTAAGCTTTTTGGCTACTATCCAAGGGTTTCTTTCGGCGTCATCGCAAAGTTCCAAAAAGCTGTTTCGCTTACTCTCTTGTATAGCATTTTTAAAAGCTTTTCTTGCTGCTTTAAAATTTACCATACTTTGTACAAAATTTATTCTCCCTCCAGACCTTTAGAATTTCCTTCTTGCCTTTAGGCATTCCTTACGAAGCATGGAAATTCTCTCATTCCACCAGTAAACAGCACTTTGCGATTTATTTGCAGTTTTTCTTTTCATCGAAGCATCACAGGCCGCTGTAATACTCTTCACTACACATTTATCTTAAACACTTCAGTATCAAGCGTGTTGATCTTCCAACCAGATGGCTGCCGAGTGGAGACTGAATGTTGGCCAAGTTTTCATGTCGCAAATTCTGCGTAATCGCTGTGGGTATAGACATCTTTTATGCCCCATTGGCATAATCTAGCGATACCTGAACTAGCAAACGTTAGGTCGATGATCGACCCAAATCCGTTGCGACTAAAGGTGTGCTGCGTACCAGTATTGAGAAGGGCTACGTCTAAACATGCTATACTTTCGAGGAGGATTTTCCCTCTAGGGCTTGTTCTTGGGCAACCCCATTCCTGCGCCCAGGCATTGAAGTCGCCAGCAATAAAGAATTTATTCCTACTCTCAGCGTCGATAACCATCTTCAAAACAGTCTGTGTATAGGTATCAATCGGAGCGCTGGGTGGTATATAGACACTATAAATATACTATAGGTCGTTTACTTTGGCGCAGATAAATCCCGATTCCCTAATCTCGTACGTCGCGGTATTTGTCTGGTTTTTGCAGCACCAAATAGCTGATTTTCCGCTGGTGTCTTGCAGCCAGTTTGATGCCTTTGGCTTGTAAGGTTTTGGCTTAGGAGGTCTTGAGCTGCTTCGCAATGATTTAAGTTGACTTGTAAAACTCTCATTTTTTCCTAAGATTTTGTAAGGCTTCGAGATAAATAGGGCATTTGCTACTCCCAGTGTAATAACCAATTTGGCTTGCATTATTTTTAATGCATAATATGCATTTCGGGGAATTGGTGCACTTTTTGGAAAGGTGACCTTGTACTGCAGCTTGCAGTTTAGAGGTATTTTCCTCAGAAAACTCGCTAAGTTGAAATAGCAGATCTCTCTGAACCATTTTCCGGATTTTTCGCACCATTGAACTCATGCCTTTTAGAGTCTCTTCATTTTTCACAATTTTGAGAATATCTGCATAGGAAAGATATCCTGATTTCTTAACAACTATGGCGTCGGGCCATGTAGGCTGGCTTTTCGCATATTTCTGCTTCACGACTTGTGTCCATTCTCCTGCCTGATTGGTCACAGGGCCTTTAACATATGCCGGCTCAGCATTGCTATTCTTCTTAAGGACAGTTTTTTTGTTCTTCTCTATAGCCAATAGCAAATTATCCTTCACAATTGATTTGGTGGGTGGGGAAAAAATTCGTGAACGTTTTCCCATTGGCTCAGTTATCGTGTTTGTAGCTCGATCGCTCTCAGTTAGCGACCTAGCTCTTTTCGCCTTATCATTCGCAACGGTCGGTGCTGTTGTTTGTGTGGCATTGGTCACCGTTGCTTTGCTGCCGCTCGATTTTGTATGTTTGCTATCAAATGTCTTGGAGAGCTTTCATATATCTGAGAGCATGCTCTTCATTTACTGATTGACATGCTGTTTCCCGTCCATCATCATTTTTAACTCTCCGAGTTTTCTACCCATGGTTTTGAGTGCTTCATTGTAGCCGAGAGAATAGATTTCTGCCGATTGGTTAGTATGAGTGGGTGTTGTGCTCAAAACGTCTCTACATGATGCCGATGACTCCACCGCTTCCCCTTCGCTATAGCTCGCGGCTTTATCATTGGTGTCGAACTCATTGACAGTAGTCGGTTGACCGTTTTTCCAAAAAGGCACGCGGAAGCCAATGGGGATGAGGACAATTTACGTTGTTCCTGTGCATGAGTGGCAGACCGTAAGCCAATTATCTTTCTGTTCATGGCGCGGATCTTACACAAATTCTCCACATCCAGTGAGAGGTTCGTAATCTCACTAAATGTAAGAAACAAAGAAAGAAAACTGCCACTATTGTTGTTGTCTGTATTCAACACTGATTCCCACTAACACGACCAGCTGACCTAGATTGTGGACTTTGTAGGAAATTGCTGGTACTCCACTTCTCTCTCACTTTTTTACTCTCTGTTCTAAATTTTAGCGTTTCTTTGAAATTATTGCTATTTGCAAAGTAGCTCACTTGAGCGCGCTAAATAGCCCAAGAAAAAAGTAAGAAAGTTAAAACTCACGAGTGCCGAATACGCTAGCGTTTAGCCTGTGATCGACAGATGATAGGTTTAGGGGTGTGATATCGCACTGTTTATTGCTATTCACTGTGAAGATTTCGATTCTGGGTCGAGTAAAATCGGAGCGAAACTCTGTACGTCCTTTCGTTAACACTGCCTCTGCGGCCTCGGTAGTATAGCGTAAATGCACTAGCTTGCCATCCCAGTGCACTAGCTCGAATCCCACGTAAAGCACGGACCTTGCCCATTTCCAAACTTACCTACTTTCCTAGTTTCTAAAAAACAAAAAAAAAAACACACATTGCATCAGTGGCACCAGCAAGAGGAAGCGGGCAAACGTGGTAATAGTGAAGTCCTCAACCATCTGTGTGATCCTTCTGGCAGAAAAATGTGAAACACAGATGGCGCTCTAAACAGTTAGAAGGCGTTGTTCCTAAGCAACGACGGGTGGGTATTTTCACTATTTTGGACTGGTAGCGGCAGGCTAATCACCTACCCAGCCAGAAAGCAAAATAGATTAACGAAACCAACGCAAGACTGAGTCTTGTCGAGGCCCTATGCTCCCGAGTGGAGTAAACAAGGAAAAAAAATACACAAAGTTTTAAGGAAAAAACTATTCACACAATTCAAATTCCACAATCCTTTTTACCTGATGACATCATTAAGTCTATTTGGCGTAGAGTTAATTTATTTTTTAGTCACGCTTCGACTCAAATTTCGCCTTTCCTGTTGGAGTAACTCCTTTCGTTCGGTTTTGGTATGTTAATTTTTCGACACGCCTGCCGAAATTTATTTCCAACACACAGTTTTTGCGCACTTTCATGCAAGTTTTCCTTTAAAATATTAAGGTAAAGTGATTTATCCAAAATACCATCAATAAATAAAGATTACCCAGGCCTGCCGTTGTTGACATATGTACATCCCCACACTATTACACCTCCACCAGCATGTTTCGCTGTTCTGGCTTATTTTTCAATTTCTTTGCGAACTCTATCCTTTTATTTTTATTGAATTTGCCGATGAGTTCTTTCTTTCGAGCCATTTGCGAGCTATACCCGGCACCTTTCAAGGCCCTGCGAACTGTTTGCGGATGGACTTATCTATTAATCTCTTTACGAATTTATTCTACTGATGTAAGGCAAATTTCTGTGACAATGTATGTAATTACATACATATCTATGTACGTATTTTCAATTACTGATTATCGAAAGCTCAAATTAGCAATAATACCTCAATGGGAGGTGGGCGGGCACACGTACTAATGACTTCCTACTGGTATGATTTTCATGCTTAAGTGACTACAAATGAATATACGAAATGTGACTTCAATTCAACTCCCACCAAGCCATCTTCTATCAGATATTGTATTAGTTTAATAGTACTAGGATGATAAGTACCAGCAAGGAAGATATATTCAAAAGGTTTGATCTTTAACTATGGTGAACAATGAACAAAGCAATTGTGTGGGGAACTTCTGCTACTACTTGGGGATTTGGCACGGATACTCACATCACGAATTCTTGAATCATTTCACATGTATTCACACACTTGTCCAATCAGTCGTTGTTCAGATCACAGATAATAAGATGCGAAACTCTTTCATTTTGAGTGAGAGCACGCCCACGAACTCGTATCAAAACTAGGCAACATTCACACTTCATAGAATGATGAACACCTGATAGGCGAAATGGTGAGCTCCCAGAAAAAATGCGCCAAAAATAACTGACAAGAACAGTTCGCTTTTACGTAGGTGGAAAACTGGCACCAATTTGCTGCATGTGAAGAATTATACTAAAAAAACAGTGGAAAATAAAAAGAAACAAGGTAAATATTAAAATTGGTGCGATATTGATGTTTCATTCTAATAAATTATGTATATTGTAATACTGATTTTTCAGCAATAATATGCCAAAAATAAAAAGTAGGAGCGTTCGGTGATGCGTACAAGGAATTTTCAACTTCCCTGGTCAGGAGAAAAACGAAGAGTGACCACAATACACTTTGAACTTTTGTGTAATTGTTTCATAGCTATTTACATATAATATATGTATGCGTATCTTCGCAAGTAAGCTCAGTTTCTTATAAGTGTAGTAAACTACTCATTTTTGTTATTACCTCGGGAGAAAACGGAGTACCTTCCCCTTGTAACAAGTAGCAAGAACTAGCATTTCGAGTGGGGTTAAAGGCTTTATTATCTACATTTTGCTTTTAGTTAGAAGTTAAATTCATAAACCCAAATTAGAGGCATTAAGTTTTGGTTCTACGTACTAGCGCTCTTATTTACTATTATCTAGATATGCTATTTGGCTTGATCGCTTGGGTGCAGGCAAAACCAAATCGAAATATATTTACGCCTGCGAGGGTTATTTCTGCAATAACATAAGATTTTAAAATAAATTGATTCCTGACGCTATTCCCGACGACAACCTCTTAACTAATTCGTATTTACCAACACCCAGTTTTAAATATGATGTAGCGAATCCTACTTCGATTATCGAATTAGGAACAGATGATTTTTTGCCACAATCGTTAGAAGACCGCATGGGTTCATGCGGTGAATCTAACAATTTATTTTTGCTAAGAGGCTCAGAAGGAAATAAGGGATTTTAGTACAAAAATTTAGGTCGCAAATTTTTGTGAAAGAGGAAGTCAGACAATCTTAAGTGTAACGTCTGTTGTAGTTGGTGAACAGAAATTGAATAGGGAAAATTCCAAGTTGAAAACAATTTTAGAAGTGAAAGACAGATACATATATTTGCTACTTAAAAGATCAGTTATCAGAATTCAACAAAATTAAAAAAAAATTAGAAAAAGAAATAAAGAAAAGTTTTTTTTAACAAAGTCAAAGTTTCCATGGAAATCTTCCTCCTCAAGTTAGTAGAATAGTTTAAAGAACCCATAATCGCCATACCAGTGGTCCTAAGTACCACAACTATATCAAAACTTTGGCTTTAGGTATATATTTTTTGTCTCCCGTGGTTTATAGGCACTTAAAGTTGCTTCTTAGATTCCCTAAAGAAAGAACTTTCGACGAGTTCGGTTCGGAGTGGCCCCATGACCCAAGTTGTAGTAGTAGTTCTTTTTCTTTGCGGGGTTTCACGTAGGATCAGAAATTAGTGTCAGTTTCATGGGACGAAATGGCACTTAAGAGTCATATGCAATATGTCGCCAAATATGATAAAATTAGAGAAGTTGAGGATTACGGTGATGAAAACCGAACATGTAGAATAGGAAATAGAGCTATGACTCTTATGGTTCAAGGCATAGGCGGAGTGCCTTGGACCCATCCATGATCATATTTTATTGTCCATGGCTCATGTAAGGGTGATGATGTTAAAAAATAAATATTTGAGGCTATTACTCAACTACAAAATATTTGTCTCACTCCTTGTCATTTTGTTTGTGATCAGTGATCTGATTTCCTATATTTGGCGAGAAATTTAGGAGTTTCCGAAGAATGCCCATATACTCTCAATTCAATGGCAAGGATGTCTTCTGTTTTTCGATTCTCCACATCTTCTGAAGAGTATTAGGAATTGTTTAGAGAATCCTAAAAACAAGGTCAGTTTGGAATCCCGTTCAATAAGTGGGAAGGAGATTGTTCATTTTTATAGTAAAGATTCTCAGAATCCGTTTCGTTCTGATCCAAAACTTCCTGAAGCACATATTTATTCAAATAGTTTTCAAAATATGAGCGTAAAGCTAGCCTCTCAGGTTATGGGTGATACAGTCGCTTTTGGGATGCTAGCCAAATATGTACATACATATGTATGCCTCAGGCAAATCGGTTTGTCCCTCGTCAACAATTTTCAACACCGCGGAATATAAATTTTTTGTAAATAAAGTGTTCGACACATTTAAAGTTTCGAGTTTGGATGTTGTTTTGCCAACGAAAAAAAGTCTTTTCATCAACACCAGATCAAATTTAATTTTTAGAAGAGGCTGTCGCGGTTTTGAAAAGCATTGGAATAAAAGATGAGCATGGGTCTGATACGACTTCTTCTTTTAATTACATTAAGGGTTGGATTTTGAACATATGTAAGTAGCTTGCAGCGTGTGTGGCGATTTTTGTGAAACGAAGATTTTAGGAATTCGCAAACCAGATGTCTGTGCCAGCATAATTTAGAACACTACTCCGGTCAAATAAGAAGAGGAGGTGGTAGGAGTGTTAGGACTACACCATATATGTATGTTTTCCAATTTGTTTAAAAATACTGGGGTAAACCGTGGGGTATTTATTACGAGCCCGCCTCCGCCTCCTAAAATGAAAATTTTTGTATTGAAACATTTCATCAGATAATAGAAAGCTTCTGCAATGATCATCTCTCGAGATCTCTCTTGGCAAGAATTTCCGGGTCTGCCACGGCCAGAACACACCTTTAACACATTGACTGCCAAGGCACTTTCAGCAAATAAGATGCTCTGGGGCCACAGCATTTTTTTTTTAAATCTCATCAGAGACGTCAAAATTGGAATTTAGAGTAGTGCTGGTAATATTTTCTGCTTAGAAACAGGCAGTTTTTAACTAATTAGTATGTCACACACATATGTGCGACGTGGCGCCTACCGACTTTTTTTAACTCAGGGCCATGGCGGACATGTATGCACGACAAAAACATTGGCTAAACATCAAAATACATCGACGAGTATGTTGTTTTTGCAAACAAACACCAAACAACGTTATATGACGACAATGTATTTTCATGTTTGAATCCGTTATTTTTGCAAACAGAAACAAGTCAAAGCTTATTACATGCTCAGTAAACAAGAAGACTTGATCACGTTATATTGGTTGATAATATTTGTGTTACGGAATGTCGAAAAGAAAATTTTTTTTTGAGCTGCGCCGAAGCCACTATAACAGAAATTTCATGGGAAGCCATATATTTTATTATTGCAATAAAATCATATTTATCGTCAATCGTTGCTGTGTGACATGACGAGAGAGAATAATAGTCGTGTCGGGCATATGTGTCCGACGTGGCGTAAACCGCATAGTGCAGTGTCACACATATATGGCAGACGTGGCAGTCAATGTGTTAATATCCTTAGCGTAGAAGAAATTTCTGATTTAGAAGATGATTTTCTTAAGGAAAACGCTTATGCATATTTCTGCGGCTAGTTTTATTTGAAAATATTTAAGGCAAACGCTTGTACGCAAACCCTTACCATTTTTAAGAGATGAAAACATTACACATGAATTTTGTGTCACCAGGTTGACAGGTGTGACTTACTAAAGCCGCCCCGGGGATTTTTAGATTACGTAAAGGAGTTATACGTAATTCTGATTGAACCTGCCACAGGATAGATTTTTTTATATTTTATTTGACAAAAGGAAAAATTTTAGACCCTTTTCATGTTGTAGTGCGACAGAGATTCAGTTTTTGCTTTTTTTGGTAGGATTTGAATTCTTTTCTTTTATAATTTTTCAATAGAAAGCTTAGCTCTCCAAACTTCAAAACGAAGACTATCTGTTTCGCAAATGTAAATGACTTTTTTAAAAAATAGGAAAAATAGTATAAAGCATATAAAATACAATTTCATTATTCATCCAAGCTAAATTAAAACGAAATAAAACAAATTAAAGCCCTTTTTTTAGAATATTTAGGCTATTCACTTTCGGCTTCTACTTTTAATTAATACATATACATATGTATGTATATTTTTCCATTCAAATCAAAATTTTTGGTCATTGCTGTATTTTACACTACTGGGAAACCGAGAAACCAAAAATAACTTCGGCAACGCGCCTTTTGAATACCTCAGTAGTGGTGTAGGAACCTTAAAATTCCCAATTTTTATTTCAAAAATACCCAATTCATGTTTCTACTGGTATGGGAATACTGACGAAGGTTATAAAAATACACATTTTCAGCGCTCTCGCGAGAAAAAGAGTTTCCAATCTAGTCATCTATGAAAGCTGACTTAGACGCGTGCTCGAACTCTATTTCTTTGAATTTGTCTGCATTGCTTTCACTGAAAGTCGAAAAGGTAGGTCATGCACATGATTCAATTGTAGCAGGTTAGGTAAGTAGTGACAAGGGCGCTTTGACACTCCCTTATTTTAGGGCTGCATTTACGAAGGATGGAGGAAGTGGGAAATATGTTTTCCCCTTCTTGCCTAAAGGTGGTAAAAAAGTATGTAAAGTAGCTAATTAGTCCTGTAATTAGAGAAAAACTAAATATATTGGCCCTAATATTAGTAAGTGTTGGGAAAATGTATTCATATGGTCTAAAACAAATATTTCATATATTGATAATATAATTCATAAATTTACGTTAATCAAATGCAATGAGAAAAATTGCGGAAAGTGGCTCGCATGGGTGTAGGAACGCTGCACTGATTCGAGCAGATATAGGGACGTTGAACTTGCGCAGAAACCGAAAACCTGTGAACCAGAAGTCTTCAAAATTGCTAACTTCAAATTCATATATACATAACTACGACTTACGTCCCTTGTAGACGGAAAGTGCGAAGATTTGATCATAGATCTACGTACAGCGTACTGTTACGTTCATTGGTTCTCCCAAATGTATAACAAACTATGTTGGTTGTGAATTATTAAAAAGAAAACGACGCACAGAAGTCATCTATACAAACGTAAATGTACTGACTTTTGGCATCTTTTATATGTTATATTATGAACTTCTATTCACCTGGGCTCCTATTTTCTTAATGATTTGTTAAGTTTCTTTATTCTTTGATATATACGCATTTTGAAAAATAGTTTTTTTATAGCCATGCTGGCACTTATGTACATATGTGTGAGGACAGTTTTAAGAGTTTCTCCAAATAATTTGGAATATTTGAAATTTTGTCGCCATTCAAGTTACGAAATACAGATTCCATCTGTTTTATCAAATTTAGGAAAAGTGTTGTTGGCTTTGTTAAAGAACCCTTCGATAATTCGTCGATCCATGTACACGTAGGCTCATTGAAAACATGTTCCGTTAAGCCTAGTTTACGTACGATAAAGCCTGCTATATATTCTAAGGCATCTTCGTGCAAGCCATTAAAATTTTCTTTTTGTCCTACTTTATTAGGAAATGCCAGCTCAGTGGAAAACATAAATTCCTCAGAAACCACCTCATCATCACTAAGAAAAGTCTTTAAGCGTTCCGTTGAAACGTCATTGAGGCGAAGCCACTCGATTGCATCCGTCTCTACGTTTCCACGAGAAGCGAAGCTTTCTGTATTGTTGGTAAATACATTTCCATTTGTCAAACATTGACTACATATTATGCTTAAATATTACCTAGCAAATATTTCCGCAATCTATATTTGAATTGAAGTGGACTTGGGTTGTCGAACCTACCTCCTTTCGCTCGCATCGCTCCAAAAAAGTGCTAAATTATATCTTGATTTTACCGGTATGTCAAGATGTACTCCATGCCATACCTTTCCTGAACATAGGAACATATGCCAAAAGGGTTTTTCGTAGGCACTAATTGGATTGTTGAAAATTTCGAATTAAAAATGTTGATCCAGTCGTTGACAATTTCCACAAACTCCGCGGTTTCTACAGCGTTACACATTTCATGGTCTAGCGAATAAACCCGTCGTACTGCGCTTGAACTACTGTGTGAGAACAATTGGGCAGCCAATTTCACCTTTTGACGCCCAGCATGATAAACTGTGAGATGTTCCTCGCTAAGTTTGTGAGTCATGGAAGCATCTGACACCGACGTTAAGGTGAGAAACTGAGCAATGGTTCTTGAAGTCAGCAGTTTGCTTTTATACATACACATATCCAGTGTCGAGGAAGTGACTTCGAAGCAGTTTAAGTAAGTGCGGAACGTCCGCAAACTCAAATATTTTCCCATCCACTGCTGGATTTTAAAACCACGTTTGCTCTAAGAGAGAAATATATGGTTACAAAACGAAACGGCAAATTTTCAAACCAAGTTCACATACCGCTCGACACTTTCAACTCCTTCCACAAAGACTGATTTCCTGCTCCCATATCTGACACAATACCGACCACTGTAAACCCGGACTCTTGAATTTTCATGATGAGGTTCTCCAAAATTGCCTTTGTCATTTTGCAGTTGTACGCACAGAAAACCGGCTGTGTCCATGAAGACTTAAGTCCACGTACAATGGGTAATTCCACGTAGTTGCACCTTTTGGGAATAGTGTCGCTTGACTGGTCGTATTCATAAACGGATTGCACTTTCATTTCGTCGAAGCACATTATGCAGAGTCTATCTGCGACAGGTATGGCACTCGCGGCTCGCATGACATTTAAGGAGAAATTCAGTACTCCATCATCAATCTTCATCTTTTGCAACCATTTTCGAATCGTGGATTCGCAAGGGTACGGAAAACCATTTTTACACAAGTGGACATAGACCCTTGGCCCAGCTGCGTGAAGAGCAATCGCGGAGGAAATGTCTTGCCATGACCAGTGGACGTTCTTTTGCGGATCTACAATTTTTCGGATTTGTCCCTTTGTAAAAATTAATGATAAGTTCGTTCTAAGTTTTTCGAACTCTTTGACTCGCGTTCGCAATTCTTCAATTTTGATTTCAAGATCTGCCACACGACAATCTTCATAAGACCTAAAGCAAAAGATTGGCTACCAGAGGTTTTTATTATATAACCAATATTTACGCGGTTTGCGTGGAGGCATCGACAAATTTGGGAGCAGTTTCTTGAGTTTCATCCCATTCAGAGAGAGTTTCAACTGCTATTGGTAACTCATCTCCTCATAACCTAACCCTTTTTGCATCAGAACCACATATGTACATATATAGTCCATAGGTGAAAAATGCAAAGAGCAAATTTTCGAATATGGGTTTAAATCGACGCCGCACGATTTCGACCACATTTTTCTTTTCATTACTTTCGTTGGAACGTGGAACATCTTGATTGCTTCTTGAGTAAATGTTTTATAATACAAGGCGCAACTTGCTTTTGGCATAACCTCATTTAAATATTTCAACCACAAGTTAAAATTGTTGCAATTCATATTTTTAATTAAATGTGTTTTCAATCGAATTATTAAGATTGTGCATAATGCGCATCGAGTTTTTTATTTTATTTCATGTTTTATTAGTGTTTTTATACTGACTACAAAATCTTAATGCATAATCTTATTTAAATATTTCAACCAAAGGTTGAACAAAACAGCTGAGGGTATTATAATTTTTCAATGCATACTTTTAGGTGAGATGCTTTGAAAAACAGTGCAATTACAATAAAAAATTTGAGCGATTTGTGGTGAGCAGCTCGTATTTTACAGAGGAATTGAAATGGATCCGCTATTTCTTAGTTTTCATTTTTGCTCTAACCACTGCTCTCAATAGTAGAGCAGATAGTGCAAAACGCGGCTTCAACTGTTTCGCTTCGCTCTGAGTTAAGTTTCGTTATTGCTTGTAACTCAGAGCAATCTCAAAAAAAATTGTAAGTGCTTTGTGTAGTTGGGCTTGGCAAGAAAGTGCGCCGAGTTCTGTCGGCTAGATAAGCTATTCAATTTATATACGAGTGCAATTTGCATGTAAAGCTGCGCACAAATCATATCTATACAAGGTAGTATCATTAGAAGAACCGATTAATTCGCCTTGGGCGAATTGGCATTTCTGTCAAAAATGTTTGCCAAGCCGAATTCGCTTTGTTTACATATTTCTTTGTCTCTATATTGTTATTATTCAAAATATTTGTAACAGTTATATTGAAACGCAAAAAATAAAGATTATTCGTGTAAAATATCATATTATTACATTTTCATTTCGAATGAAAATATGGTGAAGTGCGTATTGTGTGTCGAACATTCACTTCTCACCCATACTCATGCAGGATTCGAATGTTAATTCCTCAGCCAAGTATGTGAATTATAAATAATACTTTGAAAAGTGCAACATATTATAGATTTTTTTATATCCAACTAACCTGCCTGTTTTAGTTACTGAGAAAACTGTAGTGGAAAATAATGAAACACAAACAGAGTAAGCGTACATTAACAAATGGGTGTAGTCTATTAATTACCTCCATTTTCCTTAAACATGTTTATAGCTTTGGTATTTTGGAATCCAACATGCAACTGGAAATTTCTTCACTTAAAAAAAGAAATTGGACGGCTTTAATATGAAAATAGACGTTTGAAGAGCCAACTAGAAGAGGCGGATGCAGTAATGATAAATATAAAAAGTATATTCACAGAAGGACAAGTCAGAAAAATGGTCACACCCAGTAGGTTTAAGCTTCTCCTTCTTTTGTTAGGATAGAATACAAATTTCCAATTGTATAAGTATGTATCTTTTCATAATAGCTAAAAAAGTGCAATGATCACGGAAGGGCATTTCGAATACTATATGCTTACATGCAGCAGGACCAAGGGCGTACAATCATTTGTACGAAAAGAGGTTTCCGCTTCCCCATGTTTCCACATCGCAACGATGGTATCGCAAAAGCGATGTAAGCGAAGGTATTTTAGGTGCGTCAATTGACTGTATGAAACACATTCCTGAACTAAGTAAAGAAGACAAAATGTGTGTTATTGCTTTTGACGAAATGAAAGTAGTCGAAGCATATGAGTGTGGCCAGTTAGAAGACTATGTCAGAAAGCCTGCAAATTTGGTGCAAGTTGTAATGGCATGTGGGTTACGACAATCCTGGAAGCAGCCTGTATGTTTTGATTATGATTGTCAAATGACTAAGGACATTCTAAGGTCTATCATTTTAGCAATTCACAGCACGGGCTTTCGAGTGGTAGCGATCGTATCCGACATGGGACCTACCAATCGTGGACTTTGGAAAGAACGATCATCCAACTACACAAGAATTCAAATACAGACTGCGAAAGTACATCTTAGGTAAAATATTTAATGTCACTTTGAATTTTAAATATCAACTTCAATAACGGGTTTATGTCGAAATTCTGTACGTACAAAATTCTAAAACCAAAATTCTGCTTTTTAAAAGTCTGCTTTTTAAAATTCTGTTTTTTTTAAATTCTACTTTTTTAAAATCCTGCTTTCAAAATTCTGTATTACAAAATTCTGTATTAAAATGAAATGTAAACAATGTTAAAGAGCGCACTTTTCCAAAATAATTACATTACCTCTTTAACATTGTTAACATTATATTTTAATACAGAATTTTGTAATACAGAACATTGTGGGATTTTCATTGTCAAATTTAGGTATGGTTATTTGTTAGTAAAACTTTTTACACAATTTGAATATATGCGCCCCATTGTTTTTAACATATTCGTACATATGTACATAATAATAGATAAATAATTGGCGCGTACACTTCTGTTTAGGTGTTTGGCCGAGCTCCTCCTCCTATTTGTGGTGTGCGTCTTGATGTTGTTCCACAAATGGAGGGACCTAGAGTTTCAAGCCGACTCCGAATGGCAGATATCTTTTATCAGGAGCTTTTTCATGGCAGAAATACACTGGGAGGTTTGCCATTGCCTGCCGAGAGGCGACCGCTATTAGAAGGAGGTCGTTTTTAGAAAGTTTGCTAGAATCTGAAATTTTTAATCTTTCCGATATTCTGAAAAACATTTGCTGCAAAATTTTATTAGGTTTATTAATTATTTTTTTTAAATGCTGCATGTAGTTCTCAAATTTGTACGCGGAAAAATTGTCTAAAGGACCAAATTCTCTAACACAATCCGAAAGGTGTAACAACCCGTGAACATTATAACTTATTAGATGATCGCCATAAATATTTCCGAACAAATCACCAAATTCCTTTAACAATTCATTGGCGACATTCGATTCTACGTTAAAAGATTTGTCACAAGAGAGAAATCGAATTCCGGCGTGTAGTAAAAGAAAATGCTAATATAAATCGTCATTAATGCAGTCTATCAAAACAAATATCCCGGAATTCAGTTGACTTCCAATTACTTATCTGGTCAAGGTCTCGGCTAAGCCGGCTAAACTCAGACGGTACGAACCTGTTAGGAAGCAAAAGCTTCTCATTCATTTTTGTAGCGTTGCCTTTCTTGATAAGTAACTCGAGCAACTTTTTTGTTTCACCCAAATCTACTAAATGCATGGGTTCAAGAGGAAATTGTGAAACCATGCCAAAGTTAAAAGATTCTAGCAAACTTTCTGCTTGCTTAAATTCTAAACTATGATAACTTAAATCTATTCTATTTTGAAATGAACTATCTGATCTTAAATCCCCAACTTGCTTTGGGAAGCTTACAATTCTTTGTATATAGACGCCTTCGATCGTGCATTTGGAACAGGAGTTCTTTGCCGTATGCGACTTAACTCCTGTAACAAATGCACGAGCTGGGGTGTCACAACTAAATAGTCTTATATTAAATGGCTTACATACTAGATTGCTACCTACCTAAACCCCGTTCTTCCTCAAAAAACTTACTTCCCTCAAAAAATAATTAACGCTACCTGGCTTACTCATCCCTGAAAAACACGCTATCGTAAATGGGCCTAACTTAGAACCTACGACATATCCTAAAATCGGCCAAAGACACCTATTACTACTCTTAAATAACTTTAACCCATCTATCCCAATATCAATATTTATTACCTCACAATTTTCCAATACATTAAATTCTGCACTCCATAAATAAAACTGAATACCTATATATAAAAACTCACCTCCTGGAATTAATTTAATATTAACTTTTTGCCTACTTGTACCTAAACGAGACCTAGCTGACAGTGGCAAACCTTCTACAGCCATAAGTGTTAGAGTCCTAAGCAAATCGTCTACGCTATTCTGAGGAATATTATTACTAACCGCCCAGGTTGACAAAAGGAACGCATTTTCTAAATTATTATCTCTATCCTCTGAATAACTATCTACCTCAACATCTTCTACATCTAAATCTTCGAAAAACACATTGTCATTTCCGCTATCTATATCATATTCTAAATTTTGCAAAGCTACTCTACTTGTTGATGGAAAATCATCGTCGTCTAATCTGTTGGGAAAGTTTTCATTTCCTTCTACGTTAACATTTTCATTTAATTTGCGAAATTTCGCTACATTTTCCTCATAATTTTTTTTTCTTTACCCAATAAATTAGACAACGTTCTTTTACTCATTTTTCTAACTACGATACTTAACAAATACGTCCGCTGCCTGTGAGTGTGTGTGTATTAATGTGTTCTGTAAGAAAAATTATCCTTAAATGTCCTATTAATTTCTAGCTGAATCTCGTTTTTTCCGTACGTTTTTCAAGTATCAACACAAAATGTAATGTTCGCGGTGTGGCTCGAGGAACAAGTGCGCGAACCGCTCGCTGAAAAACCAGATTATTTGATTTTTGGTGAATATGCCCAAAGATGTTAATACAAACCTTATGAAGAATCTAATGTTCGTCGTCCATAGCTTATTTGAAACAAAACGCCACAGGAGTATTATAATATTTCAATGCATACTTTCGCGTCTGTAGCCACAGGAGTATTATAATTTATCAATGCATACTTTAAGGAGCGTGCTTTGTTCAATCGCACTTTCCAAAATGGAAGAATTTATTTTTGTTATTACCTGAGTTGGTGGAATCGTAAAGCATATTTTGCTAAGTTCAAAGAGTCGTGGATCGCTTTCATTCCAAATATGCAAAACATTAAAATTACACTTCTCACAAAAATTAAGGGAGCAAGAAAAAAATCAAAATTTTAATTTTTTAATTAGCATTTCCGCGTATGAGAGTTCACCGGCTTTTTTCAAGACCAATGCGTCAGGTTTTGCGTGGTTCGGGTCTTACGTTTGACCACTGTTGACCAGCCTTCACGTGATTGGGTGCCCTCCACGCCTAGGGACGCATTCATGTCTACTGCTGCCACGCATTGCTTCTTTACAGCAAATACCTCTTTTGGTTGGCTGGAGTAGTGTTGTTGCTCTTCAGGCCTGGCCTCTATTGGTCCTCTCGGTGATTCTAAGCAGATGCGCTTTGCTATTTGCGCGGCGAATTGGGCGCATCCCACCCGCTATTGGCAGCCGTGCGGGCTCGCTTTGCTTGCCTTTTGCGATCGTTCTCCATTTTATCGGTTTGTGTGCTTTGATTGGCGCGCACAGTGGGTGGCTTAGATATGTTGTGTATGTCTAATGCTTTCTGGTGCTGCCTATCTATTTCGCTCACCAAGTCTTTCATTGGAATGTTGATATGCCTCTGCACTTCCATCATACTAATGAGCTCTTTTATTTTGCCTCCCATCACACGTAGCGGCTCCCCGTCTGATTCTCGCTTTGTCGCTTGCTCGCTTTCCTCTTCCTTCTGCTGTTCCGTGTCGCTTTTTTTTCATGTCTGGAGTATTATGCTCGCATTGGCGCTTTCCAGCGCGCTCTTGCTCAGGAGTGAGTATTTGTTTTCTCACAGGTGAGCAAGCGATGCTCGCTCGCCTCAGGAAAGGATTGATCGTATCGCTCTTTTCCTGCGATTCTCTTCCCACCAACACTTTGCACCGTTCGCTAAATAATTTGCTGTTGTCTGAGCAGAAATGCTTATATTAAGCAACTGTTTTTTCTCTCTCAGCAACAACACTTTTCCCCGTTTGTTTAATAATTTCTCAGTTTTTTCTTCTTTGTTGTTTTCTTTTTTAATAATTTTTTTGTCTTTTTCACTCTTTGGAGTCTTTCCACGACTTGCAAACGTATATCGCGCGTGTGTGTGTATGTGTGTGTGCTAATAAGGCGTATTGCCACCTCTGCTCCTAATAACAGCCCGCAATCTTTCAGGCATGTTTGAAATGCAGTTTCGAATCATTGACTGCTGAATCTATCGCCAAGTTTCGATTAGAGCCCGCACTAATGCTGCTAACGTTCGTAAATTGGGATAATTCTGGGATCAGAGCTTACCGCTGGATGCCTTAATAACGTTATGTCGTGTCTTTTGTAAAAACCGACGGGTGATGTTTGCTGTTAATTTGCTTTATTAAAACGTCAAAAAAACGGTAGTTTTGAGAAAAACTGTTGATTGGTTCCATTACCAAGAAGGCAGGGTAATTTTAAGAAAAACTGTTTTTTTTTTAGACACTGTTTAGATTAACACAGTAAAAGGCACACTTAACATTAGTGGGTTCCGCAATATTTTTTATTGGGCACTTGATTTTCCAAAAAACCACAAAAAGCTCATTATTGGTTGCTTTTTCAAATTCATGTGATGATTGAAAAAAAATCAATTACTAATCCTTACTTTGTTCAAGTTTTCAAAACCAACTTTAAAATTTCTGTACGATCATTGGTTGCTGAGATATTGGTAATCGAAGACAAAATGATATTTTTCCATTCCAACACCGATATCTCAATGAGAAATGCCGGTATTGAGATTTTTAAAAAACCAAATTAAAGCTGAATAACTAAGCTATCCAGTCCATATGAAAGTTAAGTCAAAAAAATGTTAGATTAAAAAAAAAAAAAAATTTCGAAATTTTTTTTTCGGCGGTTTTCTTAAGATTACTCGAAAACAATTTTCAAAAAACAAAATTTCAAACTTAGATCCGAAAACATGACACTTAGAGCTACAAGTTCATTTTTTTTTTTGCTGTACTACCATTTTTGTATATGTAAGTTACAGCCTTTTGAAAATCTCCCAAAAATTTGGATTTTTCTCTTGCTCCCTTAATTTTTGTGAGAAGTGTAGAATACAATTTCTCTAAAATACCTCCGAATCGTGGAATGTAGATGAAGAGACCAGACGACATACAAAATTAACAAAACGTTACGGTCTACCTACAACCTCAAACAAACGTCAATATTGATAAACATGAAGCGACGGGACGCCTGGAGGCTAACGACTTTCCATTTCCCCTGTAAATGCCCTGCCTTATGGAAGAAAAGAATGTCAACCCTGCGCAAACAACTGTTCGAGAGACTCGACCAACTAACTGGCTTAGACGTCAACAACCTAATAAGGTTCTGAACTCGCACAGAATGGATATAGCCATGCTGTAATTAACCATTACACAAACTAGTTACATATATTCTGGATGAATCACCACTTTAACCAACCAACCAACTATAACTGAAAGAAATTTCATTTAAGGGGTTAAGGATGGTCAGAGGCCCGAAAAATAGATGTTCAATAATTTTTTTTGCTAATCATTTACTTTATTTTACAAAAATAAAAACATAGCAATAATACATCATGTTTCGACTTGAATAAAAAAAAATTATAATTATAAAAGTTATCGCTGTTTGTGTGGAGCCCGTTAATATGGCTAAAAATGTAATCAAAATTCATTCAATTCATTCTAATAACCTATGCCAAAAAAATTCATTTCAACGGAAAGAGTTGTACGAGGTCTCAAAATTTAGCTAATAAAGTTTACTTTAAAATACAAAATGAAAAATTAAAAAATCCAAGATGGCGGCCACAACAGGGCGGCTAATTTTTTAAAGTTACTCAAATCCACTTAAAATTTATTACTCGGGGGTTTTTTGGGTCGCTGATTACAAATCTGGTGTTAGGTTTCCAAATTTCAAAATGGCGGACGGATGTTTGAAAAAACTCATGAATTCGCATGAAACTCGTTACTCAGGGGTTTTTTTAGTCGATGATTACGAATCTTTTGTTAGTTTCAAAAAATTTAAGAAGGCGGATCCAATATGGATAGCTAAGGTCCAGACAGTTAAGGCAACACTAGTTTTGGTCCAACCAGCAAGGGTAAGAGAAAATCATATTCCAGACACTTAGGGCAAAACTAGTTTTGGGCCAACCAGCAAAGGTAAGGCAAGATTATAGTCCACACAGTTAAGGCAAGACTTGTTTTGGTCCAACCAGCAAAGGTAAGATAAAATCATTTTCCTGACAGTTAAGGCAAGAATAGTTTTAGTCATATTCACTTAACCTTGTAGTTTAGTACAATGCCATTTGGAGCGTTTGAGTATCTTTTTATTAATAATTGTTTATTCTCACAGACCAAGAAACAGTGATTTTTTATTATTTGTGGGACTGCTGGAGCTTCGCTGAATCTTCTTTTGAGAAATCTGTCTACGCTCTCATGCGTTTTTCGACTGTAATAAAATACTTGAATACTTGTAAAATGTTTCTCTCCCCATTTTACAAGTTTGTCATGGGATAAGATGGCTTCGGGCGGCTTAGACAGAAGACTGTTTCGTGCAGCTTCTCTTTTAAACGTCGCGCCAATACCATCTGAGGGTCCTTTTCCATGCGCAGTCACATGTACATGCCATTCAGCTTTTACTCCAAAGTCTTCTTCATGATGGACCAAGTTTGTCATTTGATATTTATTTTTGAAGTGTTGCCTGGCCCCATCGCTGAAATAAATTAATTTTTTCACATTATGGTTTTCCTTTAAATAAGGAATTAATATTCTTTGCATTGAATAAACAGCCGCAGTATCATGTCGAGTACTTTCAGATAAAAATACAAGACTCTTATGTTTAATTTCGGTACCTACTTTGTAATAAAACATGACAGGAAAGGCTGTACATTGCGTGTTGTTAAAATGAAACGCTTGAGAGGCATCTTGAACAACGTATTTATAGTTCTCAGAAAAGTCCAAAATAACAAAAACTTCACCATCATCTAAATTGTCCTTCTTATCACGATGGAACTGCGACTGCTGTTTTGCCAAAAATGAGTTAGAGCATAATGGTATATAAATAATTATTTATACATATATCCGTGAAAAGTAATTATGTAGGTAGAAAGAAAAAACTATTTTAAAAAATAAGATAACCAAAATTAGCGATGGTTATCTTATTATTCAACTGCTGAGTGATAATATCTTCTTGACATATGTATATTTTTAAAAATGCTTATTTCAAGTAAAACCGGAGGTAAGACATTATAAAAATTCGCAAATTATATTGTTTTATAATATAAATTTAACAGTAACATTGTTAATTGGTTCCACTGATTTTCCATCATTTGTCATTTTTACATGAATTTATCAAAGAAATGCTTGGGTTTCAATGAAAATAACGAACTAAACCTCAAAAAACTCATCAAATTCTTAACTTCAGCTAAAAAAAACAAAAAAAAAAAAATTCAGGATGAATTGTTACAAATAAATTTTTTATTTAAATTAATTAAAAACCGAAAATTTCAACTTAACCAAGAAGATATTTATGAAGTTATTAAGCAAAGATTCAAAAGTGTTCTGTTTATGAAAAATCACCCTTACAGCCATATGGACGAGACACGAAAAATGTTATGATTGGAACTGATTCCAAATCTATTAGGTATCAAGAAATCAAACCAACTTCAATTAATTTGTAAAAAAAATGTAAAATTGTCAATTGTCAATTGTATCTAAACAGCTATGTATAATTTTAAATGTGGATTTTTAATGTCACATTTGTATTAAGCGACCCACAAAATCCTTCAAGACACAAATTCAATGTAAATTAAAAATATTTTTGACTAATCATTCGCCATATTGGATCCGCCATTTTGAAATTTGGAAAACCAACACCAGATTTGTAATCAGTGACCTAAACAACCCCCGAGTAATAATATTTAAGCGGATTTGAGTAGTTTTAAAAAATTAGCCGCCATGTTGTGGCCGCCATCTTGGATTTTTTAAGTTTTCATTTTGTATTTTAAAGTAAACTTTATTAGCTAAATTTTGAGACCTCGTACAACTCTTTCCGTTGAAATGAATTTTTTTGGCATAGGTTATTAGAATGAATTGAATGAATTTTGATTACATTTTTAGCCATATTAAATGAGCCATTTTGAGTTTCGTTTTTGGCCACTCTGCATTGAAAAGTAGAAAAAAGAGCTAAATTTTAAGCCCTTTTAGAACTCTCTAGGTCAAAAACATTTTTGGATGGATAGGGGTCTCCCGTTGACAAAGAATGCCCCATATATATAATAGATAATCTTGTGTCTGATCGAAGCTTTTTTTTCAAAACTAACAATTCGGCAGCCTCAGAAAATATTTTTCAGATTTTCGAGAAAAAAAACCGGCATTTGTTTAAAAAAAAATAGAAATTTTTGAAAAAAAAATCCTTTATCCTAAATTTTATTGAAATCTACCAAGCGGTTTCTAAGTTACAGTGATAATCAATACAAAAAACATAGTTTAAAAAAAAAAAACGCATTTACAGTTTTGCTATCGATATCCGAAGCCCTTTGTTAATTGTTAAATAACTCGAAAAGTATTTGTGGGATTCACTTTTCAATTTTCACACAATATTTTTAAGATATTATACTTTAAGAAAGTGCAAAAAAAATCCAATTTTTGAAAATTCTGATTACCCCTAACTACCTCATTTTAGGAGAAAAATATGTTGGTCGTTACGCTAACGTAGAATCAACTGACGTGGTAATATTTTTTCCAAGGCGCATTGATTAAAGGTGATGGCACTAGAACAACAACAAGGTTTTGTACATTAGAATGTTACGACAAAAGAAAAACAAAAGGGCGAATTGCGTTGAGCAGCCCACATGGAGTGTATGCACAAATATGTATTCACATTTAGACAAATGTGAAGAGAATTGGAGGGTATACATTTTATGCATTGCGATCTAAATAATCTGAATCTACGATGAACTTGAAGTGTGAACTTTACACTGGTTGCAAACTATTCCGAAATAGACATAATGAGAACGAAATTAGCCTTTCTACCTAATAGTTGGAAGACTCCAAAGTTTAATTTTCAGTTGGTTCTGCTCAAATCGCTGAGTTTTTCGAAAAATTGCTGGAGGCATCTTAATTGACTCCTTGGCGGCGTTTTCTATCTAATGTAAGCCCAAGCGATTCGGCTGTAAATGTGGGCGGTTTTAGACCTAATTAGTCAATTTGCTTAAATGAACTTTATTAAAACATGCACATCTACGCATACTAATACACTTTTAATATTACGTAAAATTGAACTTAATATACATATAGTATGTATGTATGTATGTATGCCTGTAATTTAATTACCTCAAATGTCATCTGCTAACCATTGAAATGGTTTTCGTATTCACTTTATTCTCTGTCGTAAAATCAAATGTAAATTTGGTCATCATTAAATCAAACACTCCACAAGAAGCTAAATAACTTAACTCGATTTAGAAGCTTAAGATTTTCATGGCTTCAATTTGATGGCAGCCATTAAAAGTTCGAAAGTGCTGACAAACTCACAGCGTCAAACAAACTGTCAAAGTTTGGTGCTATTCAATTTTATAATCGCTACATATTTCCAATAAATTTTAGTTGAGTTAATTTCTGAAATGTGTAGCAGAATTATTTTAAATAGCACATCAAGTACGACGTTCGTAAATTTAAAACCAAATTACTCGTGACTAAGCCACATAATAAATACCATTCGCTTATTTAATTGAGTATATGTACATACACACATACATACATATGTATTATATACATACATATATATATACCATATACATATAATACATACATATGTATGTATGTACATAAAGTAACATTTTGTTAAGTTTATGCTAGTTTTAAATATACAATAAATTTGTGATTTTTGTTAGAATAAAATTTTTAACTACAAATATTTATTTATTCTCAATATATAGCTTATTGAATCAAAAATTATTTGTTGTGTGAATAGTTTTGTCCGTGTGTGTACACACATCGCTTATATCCTCCTTCTCTTTGTGGTCTGCGTCTTGATATTGTTCCACAAATGGAGGGATCTACAGTTTCAAGCCGACTCCGAACGGCAGCTGGTTTTTATAAAGAGCTTTTTCATGGCAGAAATTTATTCGGAGATTCGCCATTGCTTACCGAGGGGCGGCCGCTATTAGAAACGACTTTTTATATCAATTGGTATTTCGTGTACGTGTTTCGAACCTACGCACTCCCGAATGGAAGTCATGCAAATACCATTCGACTACGGCGGCCGTTTATGACAATTTATAGATAGCCTAAAATCGAAAAAACAAATTGGTACACAACATTCAGTTGTAATGTCTTTGGGTGCCTTAAATGTTTTTAAACAAAAATAGCCACAAAGATACCCATAGGCATTTTCCCTAAAGAAATCAACTCCTAGATCAGAAATTTCTTCTACTCTAAGGATATTAAAGAGGTATTTTGGCGGTGGCAGACCGTGAAATTTCGTCCTAATGATCATTGCAGAAGCTTTCTATTCTCTGATGAAATGTTTCAATACACAAATTTTCATTTTGGGAGGCGAGCTCGCAACTACCGTTGATTACCCCAGGATTTTTAAACAAATTGCAAAACACATATGGTGTAATCCTAACACTCCTACCACCTCCTCTTCTTATTTGACCGATATGCTGGCACAGACGTCTGGTTTGCAAATTCGTAAAACCTTCGTTTCACAAAAATCGCCACAAACGCTGCAAGCTACTTATGTTTAAAATCCAACCCTTAATGTAAATAAAAGAAGAAGTCATGTCAGACCCAGGCTCATCTTCTATCCTAATGCTTCTAAGCACTGCGACAGCCTTTCTTTGATCTGGTGTTGATGAAAATTCTTTTTTTGTTGGCAAAAAAGCATCCAAACCAAAACTATTAAATGTGTCGAAGAGTTTATTCACACACAATATACATATACATAGTATGTATGTAAATATTCCGCGGTGTTGCAAATTGTTGACGAGGGACAAACCGATTTGCCTGAGGCATACATACATATTTGGCTAGCATCCCAGAAGCGACTGAATCACGCATAACCTGGGATACTAACTTTACGCTCATTTTTTGAAAACTATTTTAATAAATATGTGCTTCAGAAAGTTTTGGAGCACAGCGAACCGGATTCTGAGAATCTTTACTATAAAAATGAACAATCTCGTTCCCACTTATTGAACGGGATTCCAAACTGACCTTGTTTTTAGGATTCTCTACAGCACTCTTTATGTGGAGAATCGAAAAAAAAGATGACATCCTTGCCACATTGACTTGAGAGTATGGACACTCTTCGGAAACTCCTAAAAATGTCGCCAAATATAGGAAATCAGATCCCTGATCACAAACAAAATGACAAGGAGTGAGACCAATAATTTGTAGTTGGTTAATGCCTCAAAAATTAATTTTTTAGCAACACCACCTTTATGTGAGCCATGCACAATAAAATATGATAATGGATGGGTCCAAGGCACTCCGCCTATGCCTTGAACCATAAGAGTCATAGCCTTATTTCCTATTCTACATGTTCGGTTTTCATCACCGTAATCCTCAACTCCTCTAATTTTATCATATTTAGCGACATATTGCATATGACTCTTAAGTGCCATTTCGTCCCATGAAACTGACACGAATTTCTGATCCTGTGTGAAACTCCGGCTTCTTAATTCTGCCTAAAAGAAAAAGAACTACTACTACAACCTGAGTCATGGGGGCCACTCCGAAACGAACTCGTCGAGAGTTCTTTCTTCAGGGAATCTAAGAAGCGACTTTAAGTGGGAGCGTGTCATTATTCTGTATTACAAAATTCTGGGTGACAAAATTCTGTAAATTGCAAAAAAATTCTGCTTTTTCAAAATTCTGCATGTTTAAAGCGAAAAATTCTGCTTTATTCAAGTTTTGTGATTTTCGTCATACAAGAAGAGAGTCAAAGTTCTCATCTCCAGGTAATATTTGATTGCAAACATATGTATGTACATACCAACGTATAACTGTTATCAACTATAATTAATGTAATTATGTACATACATATGTACGAGGGGATTCTGCTGTTTCCGTGGCGCCGCAATCTTATGGCGGATTCTTATAGATCTCGACAAAAGAAAACGAAATGAAGGAGTAAAATTGTTTGATATCTCGCTTAATTTTCGAAATATTGAATAAAAAAAAAGGCTGGAAGGCCTCAATGGTTTTAACACTGAAAGGAGTTCTACACAAAAATACTGTGGATTCTATCGAAACTGAAGAAAAAATTATTATTTTTTTTTATTTAATATCTCGAATAATAATAAAAAATAATAATAATAGTAAATTAAATAATTACATTACCTCTTTAACATTGTTAACATTATATTTTAATACAGAATTTTGAAAGCAGAATTTTAAAAAGCAGAATTTTGTACATACAGAATTCCGACACCAACCCACTTTAAGTGCCTATAAGTCACGGGAGACAGAAAATATACACCTAAAGCCAAAGTTTTGAAATAGTTGTCATCTCTACGACCATTTGGTTGGCGATTACAGTTTTTTAAACTATTTTCAACTATGCTACTAACTTGAGGAGGAAGATTTCTTCGGAAACTCTGACTTTGCTGAAAACTCTTTTCCTTATCGAACATTTCTTTTTCTAATATTTTTAATTTTTTTGAAACTTCTGCTAACTGATTTTAAGTAGCAAATATATCTGCCTTTCTCTTCTAAAATTGTCTTCAGCTTGGAATTTTCCCTTTTCAATTTCTGTTCACTAGCTACAACAGACGTTACACTTAAGTTTCTCTGACTTCCTCTTTCATAAAAATTTGCGACCAAATTTTTTGTACTAAAATCCCTTATTTCCCCCTTAGCCTCTTCTGCAACTGATGCAAGTAAAAATAAATTGTTAGATTCACCGCATGAATCCATGCGGTCTTCTAACGATTGTGGCAAAAAATCATCCGTTCCGATCGATTATCGAATTAGGACTCGCAATATCATATTTAAACTGGGTGTTGGTAAATGTGATTTACTTAAGAGGTTATTATCGGGAATTGCGTCAGGCATCAATTTATTTTTAAATCTCATGTTATTACAGAAATAACCCTCGCAGGCGTAAATATATTTCGATTTTCTTTTCCCTACACCCAAGCGATCAAGCCAAATAGCATATTTAGATAGCCCAGTACTTAGAACCAAAACTTAATGCCTCTAATTTGGGTTTATGAATTTAACTTCTAACTAAATGGAAAATGTAGATAATAAAGCCTTTAACCCCATTTGAAATGCTAATTCTTGCTACTTGTTACAAGGGGAAGGTACTCCGTTTCCTCCCGAGAAACAGAAATGAGTAGTTCCCTACACTTATAAGAAACTGAGCTTACTTGCGAAGATACGCATACATATGTATATGTAAATAGCTACGAAATAATTACACAAAAGTACTTACATATATATCTAATTTAAAAATCTGTACTAAAAAGTTCAAAGTGTATTGTTGTAAATCACTCTTCGTTTTGCTTCTGATTAGGGAAGTTGAAAATTCCTTGTATGACGACGCATCACCGAACGCTCCTGCTTTTTATTTTATATCAGTATTACAATATAATTTATTGGAATGAAACATCAATAATGCACTAACTTTAATATTTACCTTGTTTCTTTTTATTTCCCACTGTTTTTTTAGTATAATTCTTCACATGCATCAAATTGGTGCCAGTTTTCCGCCTACGTAAAAACGAACTGTTTTTGTCAGTTATTTTTGGCGCATTTTTTCTGGCGGCTCGCCATTTGACCAATCAGCTGCTCATCATCCCATAAAGTGTGACTGCTGCTAAGCTCTGAAGCGAACTGTCATAGGCGCGCGCTCACTCAAAATGAAAGAGTTTTGCATCGCTACAATGTCAAAACTGATTATTGACTTACTGTTGTATATAACAAATTTTCTAATGGAGTATAGATTAAAACATTTGAAAACAAAAATTTTCCAATGCCAGATATGAAATTTAGAAGTAGTTTAATTTTCTTGAGAATTTATATTCTTAAAATTCAATAATAATTCATTTTTTTTCTGATCTCTGATCTCTGATGATATCTTTTTCAGAAGGTAATTTTTCATTATGTTTAATGAATATTCTGCGTAAAAGGTTAGATTTTAGCATCTCTTGTTAGGGACCTTTTAACATTTCAACCCCTCCTTTTCCAACCATTCAAGCATAAATATAACCCATAGATCTAAAAATTGTAATTCTTGGAAAATGTCATCAAAAAGCAAAGGTGAAATTAAATGGAAACAGCAACTTGATGAAACCACCCAATTTTCTTTGAATACAAATTTATCTTCCTTAGTTAAAATTCGCAAGAAAAAATCATCAAATAAAAATATGGATGCCAGCATCAATGAATGCCTGTTGGTGACACGTGTTTTGCTTCTCACCGGACACTGCAAAACATTTAGCCTCAAAGTATGCATTATAAATAAATATGAGCCAAACATTGTGCAATAATTATGCAACATTTTTGCAGTGCTATTTTTTGTTCAAAATGGTATGAAGCCGTTGAAGTACGTTTTTTCATGCTAGTATTTTACCATATATAATGCAGTAAATTCAATAAAATACGCATTCTTATGTGGCTAGCTGTTTGGATAAGATATAGTAGCGTAGAGAGGCGGGCGTGAGCAGCTCATGCTATTGGTAGCTCCCTCATATATTGACTACGCAGGTGTTTCAATTTTTTTTTATTGCGTCTTGTGTGACCCCAACTATTTCTGTATCCTTTTTTTTTTTTTTTTTTTTGTATTTTCTCAAATGCTATCGCTTTTTTGGCTCGGTTCATATACTAGTTATCGTCCGCAAGATTTGACGATGTAAAAAAACACAAGTTTTCTTGGTCGAAAAAAGACCTTTATTCTTCAAATTCCAATTTACAACTCAAGACTTAATACTAAATCTGTCCTTAATATAGCTTATTTCTACTTGTGTCAGCATTTTTGATAATTGATTTTATCGGGGCATGCCGGATGTTTATTGCTTATTGATTTTGTTGATCGAAGTATCAGTATGTTTGGATATTGTGATTTTTATTGGTAAAGCTAGTTCAGCATTTTTTACAATTGCTTTACATCGGCGCATGGCGGATGTTTATTGCTTACATTGTTGCGTTTGTTTATTCAGCATCTGAGATGTTGCAATTGTATTACGGGTGTGGGTATAACTTAAGTGGTGCTAACTTACTCGCTTGATTTTTCTTAAATATATACTATTAATTTTTCAATGTGTCTCCGATCCCACTTTTATTCCAGTACTTTTTCACACACAAGTAGAAAACGAATGACGCAACTGTCAAGAATTGTTTTGTAGCCAACTTTATGCTACGGCTTTTGCATGATGAAAATCAAAAGTTTTAGATTTTTTCGCTTTGCATGACCGTGTCGCAGTCTACATGACATGCAGTAGTGCCTCAGTTTGTGAAATTAATTTTGTGTTACAATTTATTGAAACTTACCAATGCTTACCAGCTTTATGGAATGTAAAGCTTTGTTTTTCCAAAATAATCAAAAAACTGGACACAACGGAAAAAAGTGTAGCATTTGCGGAAGAAAATGGGCTTGTGTTGCGTTTCAGGCTGTGTCGCACCCACAGGACTCAAATGAAAGTACAGATGAGAGGGAATGACTCTTTGCGTACCTTTAGGTGCAGTAAAGGAGAATGTAAGCACAAATCAATAGTGTCCAGAGCTACTGGAACTTGGTTTGAGCATGCTAAGATATCGCTGCCACACATTTTTTATTTAATGTACGCGTATGCTCACCTATGGTCGCAGGAAAATGTTCGTTTCGAGAATTATTTGGAAGGATCCCGCTTATCGACAGCCACCATTCGTGACTGGTATAATTACTGCCGGGAGGCGGTAACTTTATACCAGATTGACAGGCAGGAGTCGGTGGGTAGGATTGGGGTCCAGGAAAAGTAGTACAAATTGACGAAAGTAAATTTGGCAAGCGGAAGTATAATAAAGGTAATAAGTTATATTTGTAATAAAGTATGACTTTTTTAATCAGGTGTATGCCTAAATTTAGGAAGAAGAGTGGAGGGCCACGGGTCCTTGGCGTTATTGAGGACGGTAGTGAGAATCTCCGTTTAGAAGTGTGTCCAGACAACATACGTTCCGCGGATGTGCTCATGCCTTTAATAAGAAAGCACGTCAAAGAAGGCTCTATAATACATACGGACTTCTAGAGAGCCTCTGACTGCTTGGCTAATTATGGGTATGAGCACAAAAAGGTAAACCACAGCGATCCCGACAACCCCTTTGTAGCGGAAGATGGTACTCATACCCAAAGAATTGAGTCCCAATGGTGCGTAGTGAAGAGATTTTTTCCCATAAAGAAAACTATAACCTTTTTTGTTTGTTTTACAGATGTTATAGTTGAATATTCGTGGAGAAAATCTGTAAATAAAAATCACGAAGACCCATATGTTAAACTGATCGAAGCAATAAAATACTACTGTGTCCAAAAAATAAGGTGACATTTGATTTTAAACTGCGCGCTTTGAAGGATTAGGAGAATTCTTTTTTTTTTTAGGTTGGTAGTACTGTGAGTGACATCTATGTCAAATTTCATGTGAAATATTCATTTACTGTTTGAGATACGCGTCGTTTTGTGAGCTGCTAAAAGTGAGTTTCTCGTTTTTTGCAATGTCGAAATTTGTTGAGCAAAGAATTTGCATTAAATTTTGTTTGCTTAATCAATTTTCGGATACGTTGAGGATGGTGCAGAAAGCCTTTGGTGATGAGGCTATGTCTAAAAAAAATGTTTACAAGTGGTATAGTGAGTTCCAAGCCGGTCGTGAACGTGTCGAAGACGAAGAGCGTCCTGGGCGACCATCAACCTCAACTGACGAAGCTCACGTCCAACAAATCAAAGATTTGGTGTTGAAAAACCGTCGATTAACGATTAGAGACCTTGCTGATGATGTTGGCATATCGAAAGGCTCAGTCAATACCATTTTGAAGGATGTTTTGGGCCTCAAGCGCGTCAAATCTCGACTGGTACCGAAAACATTGAATTTTTTGGACTCGTAATTCGTGATCATTTCATCAAAAACTCAACCCATATCGTTCCGCAACCACCGTATTCACCTGATCTGGCACCGTGCGACTTCTGGCTGTTCAGCAGGCTCAAAAGACCGCTCCGGGGACACCGTTTTGACACGATAGAGGAGATTCAAGCCGCAACGAAGACGGAACTGAAGGCCATCCCGGAAAGTGACTACAACCAGTGTTTCGAAAATTGGAAAAAACGTTGCCATAAGTGCATTGTGTCGGGAGGGGACTACTTTGAAGGGGATGAAATTGATTTGGAAGAATAAATAAAGAATTTTCAAAATAAATACAATGTCACCTTATTTTTTGGACACAGTAGTACACTTATAAACCGTAATTTTTGGCTTTTAATTACTTTATTATTTTTTGTTTTTGTATTTTTATTATACTATTAAGCGTATTTTTATGATTTTTTTTATTTTTTGAGTTACTGAATTGTTTTGAAAACGTTTTTGAGGTATTTAATTAGTTTTAAAATTTTATTTAAAAAGTATTTAATTGAAGAAATGTTATAAAAATGGCCACTGCTATTTTCTATTCGCAGGTGTAACTGATCGCAGTGCTTGGCACACTGTTTTTATAAATAAACGTTAAGAATTTGAAGAAATAAGAATATGAAATAAATTTTCAATTACTTTTAAAATAAAATATGTGATACATTATTTAATTATGGGCATTATTCCAGAAAACTATGCTGGGTTTGCTGTTGCCAAAACGTATACCTGAGTATATAAAAGATGTTGTAAATTACACATCTGGGTATACATACATACATATATTACTCGGTTTTCCTTATAAGTAAATTTAATTTTTATTCTTTTAGCGTTCTTACCTTAATATAATTTGAGAGACATGAAATAATAGCCTCACAACTTTCTACAATAATATGTGACAGGGAGCTTGGAGAAATTACGGTGAGGAATTTAAGTTCTTCAAATTTTTGTCCTGCCGCCAAGTATCTCAATGTCGATGGGAAAGTATGAGCTCGTTTATTTTCAAAGACTTTTATTACTTTTCTTTGGACTAACTCTGCTGTTGCTTTTGCTTTCATATTACTTGCACGCGTTGACACGATCAGCTTCTCGCGAAAGGTATCCTTATTGCAAAGTTTCCTCAAAGTTATGTAGAGGCACTATTTGAATTGGCGACCGAGCGACCAGTAGGCGGAACATTCCACATTGGTTTAGCGCCTCAACTAGGAATGTAAACGAAAGACGAAAATAGTAACAAAAGTGGTATGAAAGCTTTCCCCCCCTGCTTAGAATGCTAAGTAAATTAAGGTTCTTCTCTGTTAAACGGACAAAATAAAGTTTTACCAAAACCCCCATTTTAATCCTGCACAACTCTGAGCAGGCCCTAAGGAGTTACAACTATCGCAAAAGATGTTATGCTTGAATCAGCGCTTTGTGAAAATAGTGGGTAATCGGGATACAAGTTTCCGGACCGTGTTATCTCTCGAAGAGGTAATCACAATTGGCCACCGAGATCTTGTGATTTAACACCTTGTGACTTTTTTCTTTGGGACCACGTGAAAGAGAAGGTCTACGTCAACAGCCCAGGGTCGATTCAAAACCTCAAAGATGGTATTCGCGAGGCTATCGAGGGCAGAGGGCAGCCACTTTGCTATTCGGTTACGGAAAAATTCGTGAAAAGGATATTGTCCTGTAAGCGTGATCGTGGTGGTCATTTGCCTGATGTTATTTTACACTATTAATGGCATGCCTTCCTCTTTACAATGAAATAAACATCCGATCATTTATATTAAAAAATAGCATTTTTCTTTGAATATCAAATGACGTCTCTTATTGGAAAACCCTTTACTATGAAGCAATTGTAATTCCACCTTAAGGTAACTGTAGCCGCTTGAAACATCCAGAGTCCCTGATGAATGTCATAAGCCTTCTACTTAGTTTAGAGTTTCGATTCCGAAGTCTTTTTCTGGGCAGTGCAAGGCAGTAAAAGAAGAGATGGGAGATCGTTTTTGACTCTTCATCGATTTTGAAGTTTCTACAGCACCTCCGGACTAGCGCGCCTTTCTGCATACTTTTCTATTAAGTATGTGGTGTCCAGGGAGCACTTCGAGGTCAGTAGATATGTCTTCTCTTTTCAGACAGTGCACACTCCGTGTACTGTGCTCGACACGCTTCCGGTTTTCGGCCACGTCTGCCTTAAAATAAGACGGTTGAGCTTTTTTCTCATCTACCAACAACTTACCTGGTATAAACTATTTAATTAGATATTTGTAATCGAGACATCAATGCATTCGTTTCCCAGAAGAGTCTATTTGGTCGAACCTTACTTTACAATCTCTTTTTCCTTACAATCCCTCGCTAAAAGTCAGTGCGAAAATAACTGTCTGCTTTTAGGTTGACGCTGTTCTAGTTTGTTGATCCCTTCCGAATAATAGGATTAGGCCAACTGTGCAAAATAGACAATCACCTCCTCGTCCTCCGCGTTTCAATGTAATCTTTTCTCCGTCCAAATGATCTGTGGGAGCTATGTCTGGAAAATAGAGAGAATGTGAAACGTATTGTAACCCTATTTCGATTCATTTTGCGACCACAACTGCTGAGGGGTGAGCTGGTGCGTTGTCGCGATGGGAAAGAAAAATCAATAGACCTGCTAGTTTCAAAAGAATGCCAAACACAAAGAAATATAGCGATTTGGCTAAAACTTGGTGTGTGTTCCTCCAAGAGATGCTGCTAACTAAACCTAACCTAGATATGCGCCACTAGTGCCATATCTCTGACTTTGCACGAACTTTTCAAACGATCCTCGTAGATTTCTTGACGCTTTCGTGATTACACAAGCGAAGGATCCGGGCAACTAGTACGGTTTCAAACAGTCAACCGCCGGAGCCCAGCTGGACATTGGGAACAAATGGAAATATTGAACTCATCGCTACAAGTTTGCAGCATAATCCAATCCAAGTTTGCACAATAAAACTTTTGTGCATGAAATATTGAGAAAAGATCTTGGCATTCAGCTCTTCAAAACTCAAATCGTGCAAGCACTTCAATAGAACGACTACAATTTCTGCAAGACATGTTGGAGCGATTTCGAACGATAAACACTATTTTTTTGGCGTGAAGAAGCCCATTTTTATATAAACGAAAGTGTAAATAAGCAAAATTGCCGTTATATGTCACCTAAAGGACTGAATCTACTATTAAAACATCAACACCCACTTCACCAGCTTTTTGAAAATCATCCAGGACAAGCAATTTTTGTGGATGGTGTCTCTGATTGGCGCTTGCTACCAATAATAAGCTGCCACACAGGTCGCTCGCTCTTACCACTATGGACTTTTTATTCTGTAGGAGTACATGAAAAGTAAAGTCCATCAAACAATCTCATCGACCATGGCAACACTAAAAGAAAATATAGTAGTTCGCGAGGTTAATGGCATCCCGACATCACTTCTCCAGCGAGCTGGGCCACAGCTCGTTCAATAAACTGTTCGAAATTGGAACTTTCTTGGCTTCTAAGAGAACTATTTGCTCTACGAAATCAGGCTATCTATTATTCGATTCATATCAAAGAAACAAGTTTTGTAATAACCACAATGCCAAAGGACTTGCCCATTTACAAGCCCATTTAATGAAATTTACAGATTTCTTATATTTCTATATACATATGTCTGTATGTATGTGTGTATTTTCAAAACAAAACATTTGGGTGAGAAGAATCCCCAATGGGATGAATAGTCAAATGCTCCATTGTTTACCTGTGAATGAGCAATTTGCATTACTCATACGCCATGGAGCACAAATCAAAAGAAGAGCTTGTAAAGGGAAAAAGCAACATGGATAATACGACTTTACTACATACAGACTTATCGTGTAGTATATGTATGTGTGAGCATAAGCTCACTTGTCTGTATCGAATGTCACAAATAAAACAAGCAACATGCAAAGAAAAAACATCTCCCATACCTTCGTGCGAGTACGAAAACAATGCTTTTAATTTATAGATAAATTATATTAAAAAATATTTTATTATTCACTCTCTGGCACAACCGTTTACTTGTTCGTCAATGCGAAAAAATAACACTGGGGATTATGAAAACAATCAAAATTGCAAAAAGAAGAAATTGTGAGAAAAATTTTAAATAAAAACTGTAAAAGTGAGGTGCAGAGAAAAGAAATATTGTGTGAGTGCTACGGAAAGTGAGCAGGACTACAACAACAAAAATACAAGTGCACTTATAAACAAATAAGTGCACATGCAAACACATACTTATACGTATACATGCATATGTACATATGTACATAATTGAATATACATACGTACATAACTGGAAATACTCTACTGCTTTTATGCATGTGATTATTTATGTGCATACACAAACATAAGTATTTATACTAACATACTTGTACAGTGAGTTCCTACGAAAGTGGGCCACGCTCATTTAAACAAACCAAACAAAAATTGTAAAACCAAATCTTTTTTAATATAAAAACTTATTTAAATTTTTATGTTTGTTAATTTGGCAATATCAACACGCCATTCACGTTTTACATCTTTCTAGCGCTGAAGATCACGAATGAGCAACGTTTGGTTTTATTTTAAACTAGCAAATATTCAGCATGCGTTGTTCCGCCGCTAAGCCAAAGTATTTTATTCTAACGCCTTAGGGTACTCTATATTTCCTTTTCTTTTCCATCTTTTATGTAAAAATAAATAACTCTTTTGGACTTCCGCTCGTTCTCGAGAAAGCAAGACGAACGGAAAAAGGAATCACAGAAATTTTTGGAATGGCATCCTTTCCTTTCAATTTACCATCCAGAGTTGTCGCTTCGATAATGTTGGGTGACAGTTTTTCTTATCTAAGAATATTCTTATAGCAAATCTAGTTCCATTACATAGCCGAGGTGGATTTATTTTAAAGAGAGGAATTATGAAAAATAAATAATTGGCACATACAATTATGTTAGGTGTTTGGACGGGCTTATTCACCTATTTATAGCGTGCGTCTTGTTGTTGTTCCACAAATACAGGCGCCTACAATTCTAAGCCGACTCTGAACAGCAAATGATTTTTACGAGGATCTTCTTCATGGCAGAAATACACTTGGAGGTTTACCAAACGACTCCCGGGAGGCAACCGCTATTAGAAAACACGTTTTTTATTATTTGATGTTCATGCAAGGAGATTCTAGCCTACGCACTCCCGAATGGTAGTCACGCGCCAACCCATTCGGCTACGGCGACCGAGAGGAATTATAGGTTATCTGGTATAGCAGGCATGGATATTAAAAACCTGATAAACTTCATCAGTAGTACGAAGACACTAATACCACCGTAAATCAGTCGTCGTTCCGTCTTCAACAAATACACATCACCTCTTCCTCTTCCTGTTCGCTTTCTTCCCAGCATTCTTATCTCCTTTACAATGGCATCACAAAGGACGAACTTTTGATTTTCGCCCAAGTCGGCCCTCTGTATAGGCGACCATTTCAACCTAACCTAACGTTTCGCATATGCAATAAAAAGTTGTGTATAAGAAATAAGATAGAAATGGATATACGAAAGATATTTCCTGCGTGAAGTAAAATTTTCTATTTTCTCCGTGAAATATCTAACCTTCTTTTTATAGACTAAATCTCGATTATAAACCCTCCCTGACTTAATGAGGCCGGAACGGCCGTTTGGCCGATATTTTGTTCCATACGTAATTGAGCCATACCAATATTATCATAATGAAGAGAAATGACAATAATTTTCTAAAAAAATTCTATTTTATTCAAAATCAACACCGGCCCTCGAAACTTAACCACCCTTTATATACATACATATATTATTATCGAAATTCCAAATTAGTGATCGCAACTTTTACTTACTAATTTATTTCAAAAAGTGTAGAAAACATGATTTTAAACTGACACAAAAACTAAAGAGTGATGAAATTATATATATAATTAAATTACAAACTTACGCCTAACTAAACTAAAAGGTAGTGTTCAATAACGCCGGAAATTCTTTGAAACTAAGAAATCTAGGAAGTTAGAACTGGAGATCTCAATAAAATGGCAAAGGTCACGATCAATAGGAGCATTGAAAGTCGCTCCTCGACAGGCAATGGGAAACCTCCGAGTGTATTTCTGCTAAAAAAAATGCTCCTCAGATAGTACTTTATCTGCTGCTCGGAGGCAGCATCAAGTTGTAGGTCCCTCCAATAGTGGAAAAATATCAAGACGTCCAGCACAAACAGAAGGAGGAGCTCGGGCTAAAACTCGAAAGGTGTGTAAGCCCCAATTATATAATATAAATATTTTCACTTGGCTTCATGGAGCATAAAGTTACATAACCAGAGTCGCGCTATAAACCCAACTTTTTTTTTAATGGCTAAGAGAAAAACGTAAGTAAATTCAAAATAATGTTATCGTACATAATTTGTAATTTGTACGCTGAATATTTATGGATTAAAAAAATGTTTTGATAGCATCGATAAAAACAAACTGCCTTTAATACTTCGTCGGCAAGAAGTTGCGAAGAAACTCAGATTCATTTGATGTTGCCACAGGTGTGAAGCAAGGATACACTCTGCACCGACATCTTTAACCTAGTTTTAAATTTTCATATCAAGATGCACGCCATAAATTGGAAGAGGAGCTCGGCCAAACACCCCAAAAGGTTGTAAGTGAACACCCTAATTGGGTGCTTCGAGATCTTCTGCGTCATTTCGTGATCTTGACGTTGTCTTACAAATGGTCCGACTTCCGAATGGATATGTGGTTTTTATCAGAGGAGCAAAGGTTATTTGGGCACACTCTCTCTCTCATTTCACTTTTTACTCCATAATGCATCCGAAAGCAGAAAATATATGAATTTTAACTACAAAAACGGCCGCTTTTTTCTTGCAGTAATTATTTATAACAAATATAAGTAATTTATCCAATTTCCAAGGGCATGGAAAACACCACCGTTAGCTTTTTAAGAGTGTCTGTGAATGGTACCCCAAAGGTGCGAGGTTACTTTCCAAAAACAAAGGGGAATAAGTGCATTGAATATAGCCAACAACTTATTATTTGGGATCTTAAATTTTTTCGCTGATACGAGAGTCGTTTGAAAAGTCCGTACAAAGTAAGAGAGATGGCACTTTTTAGTAGCATCTCTTGGAAGAACGCACACCAAGCTTCAGCGAGATCGGTAAATTTCATGCATTTGGCATTCGTTTGAGCCGAGGAAGTCGAGTGAGTTTCCTTTTCCATCGCGACAACGCACCAGCTCACACCTTAGCTGTTGTGGTCACAAAATTGATAGAAATAGGGTTCCAATTCATTTCACACTCCCCCTATTCTGCTGGCTTGGTTCTCTCGAATCCCTCGGACTACTATTTGTTCGCCAATATGAAGAAATGGCTGGCGGAAAAAAGGTTTTATTCAAACGCGGAGGTGATTGCAGAAACGAATGAATAGTTTTTCAGACTTGGACAAATCCTATTATTCGGAAGGGATCAACAAACTAGGACAGCGTTTGATAGTATAAGCCTAAAAGGAGAAAAATAAAAAAGGTTTACCGCAAGTGACTAAGTAGCTTTTATTTCTTCACACACATTTCAAACGACTCTCCAATATACTATGGCTTAAACGCTAGTCGTAAATACTCACCGCTAAACTTCATAACAATAGTTGAAGTGAGGTACGTTCAATCTTTGAGCATGTCCGCCCTATGAGATTATGGCATGTGATACAACTAATACAGAAATGTTATTCCTTGACCGAAAAAGTAGCGCCTTCGAGCGATTAGCTTGCCATTTTGGCCAAATTCTTTGTATAGTATTACATGTCAGACTATCAACTCATCTCGGGTTGGCTGAAGTAACAATGCTACTTGCACCACGCAGTTTGTAGGTTGAGAGGAGTATACCTACAATCTCCATAACCGACGGAGTGTTATGGGCGAATGTCCAACCCCTAAATTTCACCGTTGATTAGTTGCGGCAAGCCGAGCAGCATTTCTGCATTCTGTTTACCAACTAAATCTAGGGGAAATAAGAAGAAAAGAGTATTCAGAGAATCAGTGGGTGTAGTTCTAAGAGCCCCGCTGATACATATAAGCGCCTAACGTTGAACCTTCTGAAGCCTGCTTCTAATCGTTGTCTTAGCGAGAGCCGCTCACCAGACTATAATCCCGTAAAGAAGGATGGATCTGATAACGGCCACAGCCACAGCCAGTGAATATTCTTCAGAGAAATACTCCACATGCGTCCTATTACCTTTTTGTATGAGCAGCTTTCTTTACTCTGTCCTCTTCAATCATGTTCCAATTGAGTTTCTTGTCACCTAAATATTTGGCGCAATCTCTTATTTCTAGCCTTACACCATTTAATGTGCGATTCACAAATTGTGAAATTTTGCACAGCACTAACTCCGTTTTCTGAGGATTCACATTCAAACCGCTATTGAGAGCCCATCGAGACAGCTTATTAAGAGCGGTCTGCATTAGATCGCTTAGAGTTGAAAGATGCTTGCCACATGTGGCAACAACTACATATGTATGTATGTCGTCTGCATAAGCAATTACTTGACAGCTCCGACCATCAAGCATCAAAAGCATAACGGCCTGGTTCCAAAGAGGAGCGAAAGAGAACGCCTCCTTGAGGAGTTCCTCTACAGACTGTGCGAGCGATGCAAGAAGCATCTAATTTTCAAATTATTTTCCGACTAACTAGCAGGTTACGAACTAGTTGTCTAATTGGCATATAAACTCTAACCTTACAAAGGGCTGAGCGTATTTTCTTTGGAGAGATAATATTAAATGCACCGTCAATGTCTAGGAAGGCTGCCAGAGTATATTCTTTAACCGAGAAAGATTTCTAAATAGTACCCACAAGTGAGTGCAGGGCAGTATCGGTTGACCTACCCTTAGTGTAAGAATGTTGAGCTGCCGAGAAGGTTACCATTGTTCAAGCAACGTTTAGCATAGGCCACAACCAAAAACATTGTCAAAAGTGCTTATTTTTTTATGAAAATTTGTACTGCATGCGTATAAAATCATAGAAAAGTAATTTAAAAATATTCAGTGCAATAGTATCTACAACATCAAGGACTTCCTATTTACTATTTACTAACACACACATACATATTTTTATTATGAACACTAAATTCGTATAACTCTTTCATAAGCCTTTACTAACGTGAAATGGCACTATTCCACTGTGGCTCACTGTACATGTACATACATACATACATATGCATATATATTTGTATATGCTCAGGTTTGTAGTTTAATAATCGTATACAACTGAAAACAACCGCAAGCAATTTATTTCACTTGTTGAGATTTCCCCTCGACACCAGTAGCCCTGCATATAATGTTTATATATGTACATATTTACCATGCACTTATCCATTCACATGCGTTCATTTGCGAGCCCCTAGGGCATAACCTCACAGCCCCACTTGACTAACGCCAACTTACGTACACTGCCCGCCAGAAGAAGCCTACACGAACGTATGGACATATGGACATGTGTATGCACATATGTATGTACATCTGCATATAAATCTGAATTTTATATTTTTATGATTTTACATATTTATATGCGCACATTTTTTTCTTTTGCCTCTTACTGAAGTTGTTACAACAGTGTTAACGCTTTGTTGTTCTTCCTCACAATTAAACCAAGAGTAAAAATTTATTCTGCCCAATTAAGTGCATAATTGCACATTTATGGTTTCACTTCTTGCTACTGGTGCCATAGCTGTGATTGTTGATGCGGTTTTTAAAATCTTGAAATATTATATAATATATTGCATGGTACATATCCGTACATATGTATACGCAAATGTACATACATATAATACGAGTACAATAATAAAAAGGCTTTACTCAAACTTTCACATGCCTGGATGCCTTATTTTAATCTCAAGAAATAATTGTAAAGTTACAAATACATACATATGCACATACCACCTTGACCAAAAAAGTTCCCGGAATACCAACGGAAAATTCAAAATACAAGTTTATTTCTCAGAAGTGATGGTAGCGCCTTCGAAGTACTCCCCATCAACTCCAACGCGCTTGCGCCAGCGTTTGATCCAGCTCTCGAAACATTTCTGGAACTATATTTTCGGTATTGACATCAGCGCTGTCTTCGATTTTTCCACTACTTCCTTTCGGTTGTTGAAACGCGTACACCTTAGTGATTTTTTGACTCGATCAAGAAAAAAATTACAGGGAGCCATATCAGAAGAATTCGATGGCTGCTGGATCGTATTCGTTTCGTTCTTGATTAAAAATTCACGGATAATGACATCATAATGCGACGATGTTATCGCGTTGCAAAATCCACGAGTTGCTTTTACCCAAAAATCCTTAATTTTTGGCGAATTGTTTCACGTAAACATGTCATAACGCCCAAATAATAGTCCTTATAAACTGTCTGAGCTTCTGACGAAAATTCGTGTAATCCATAAAAACCTTTTTTCACTAAAAACGCGGTTTTTTTTTTTTGCCTCTGGTTCATTCGGAACTCTCGACTCACTCGCCTGATGCCTGAATTGGGTGCCTTACTCATAAAGTCACGTCTCGCCTCCAGTAATGATGCGTTTGCTGAATGTTGAGTCGCATTCAGCTTTGGAAATCATGTCTTTGGCGATATCAATGCAGTTCCTTCTTTGCATGAAATTCAGGTCTTTTGCGACCAACTTTATAGTTACATGACGCAAACCCAAATCATCATACAATATCCTGAACAGATCCACAAGCAATAAACAAGTCCCCTGCCAGCTCCTTGATGGTTAATTTGCGATTATTGATCAATTTTTCTTTCACTTTATAGATGTTTTCATCAGTTTTCGCTGTCGACGGCCTGCCACTAAGTTCCCTCTATGTCATCCTCAATGCACTCACGAACTCTTCTGAAGCATTCATGTCACTCGTAAACGGCTGTCGACTATTTTTTTTTAAATTATCATCACCAAAACAGTTTCGCAACATTTCTAAGGTTTTTGCAGCATTCAACACATTGTTGCAAATTCAATCCATTTTAAAATTTAAAAAAAATCGAGGTAGAAAGCAGTGGTAGATTCACTCAAGACGGTCTAACTTTTACGAATGCCAAGCAAGGGCTATAAAATTTTGCTAGACACGTCAATCACAGATGTGCCAACCAAACAATAACAGAAAAAAGAATTCAAATCAGTGTGTCGCCTGGCGGTTGTTCCGGGAACTTTTTGATCAAGGTGGTATGTAGGTATAGAGCAAACTCTACTTAACCTCTAGTAAAAGCCGTCTTAAGACAAGCATGTAAAGTTAACACAGTCAAAAGTGAGACGGAATACGGACGGAAAAAAATATCGTAGATAAGGATTTTGGCTTTGAACGGTCATGTTGGACACTAAGATATTAGCATCCAAAAATATAAGGAAAGAACTTACTTGTAAGTGCATCTTCATCAGTACATTCCAACCAAATTCTGGAATGTGTACGTTTACTCTTCACAAGACCAATATTAGCTCTTAACCAAGTGCGGTGGTTAATATCACCAAATAGGCAGCGTACAAAGGACAGGTGCGGAGATAACGACTAGCCCTGGGTCCACTAAATGTTAACATGAATCTGACTTCTTTCAACAAATACGGAAAATGACTGTTATTGTAAAAAATTTCAAAGCAAAACTCAGTATAAGAAATATGCCGCAGACATATGTACAGACATACTCGCACATACTTACATATATATTGGGTATGGGTATAAGTTTCCGTCTTTTCAATTAAATAATGCATTATATTATGTGAATGGCCAATGGCTCATGAAACTACAATTCCACTCCATCTTTCAGGCAGCATACGGATTCCTCTGACGAAACATTCGAGTTCTTTCGACTTGAGCCAGTTTGCGATGCTCTCGTAAGAAGTGAACCGCTCTCCACTAAGGGTCAGCCCTTATTGATCGGTAATCAGAACAGATGGTAATCCAAAGGTGCAATGTCTGAGGAGTACGGCGGGTGAGGCAAGATTTCTCAATTCAGTCCCTCTAAATATTTCTGGACCGATTTAGCAACGTGGCCGCCTTTCTTTGAGAGCTCGATTCAATAGCATTAGTTGCAGTCCGTAACGATCGCCAGTAATAGTTTCAGATGGTTTAAGGAGTTCATAATAGATGACACCTTTCCGATCCCACCAGATCGCGATCTTTATCTCAAAACGTCTCTTCACAAGTTGTATTTGCTGGAGCGTGATTACCATAAATATTGGTCAATATACGACCAGTTTCAGCTGCACTTTTCTTTAAAAGGTAATAATGAAGCATGACTTGCCGCAAATGCTTTTTTACGAACGAACGTAGACATTTTTAACAAAACTTACTATTCTTAAAAACTCCACTGGCTCTAGCGTCGCTTCTTTCTTTACTACGGGAGTAAACTCCGCTTAATTAACTTACACTTAATTCATTTGCAGCATTTCTTCTTACTCTTAGTAGCAAAAGCTCTAGCACTTTCGTTGCTACTTCTTGGGCTTGCAGTCGGCGAATTTCTCTCACGCTTGCAAATGCATAACACTGCTCAAAGTACTGCTGCTGCCGCTATTAAAATCTATAACCTATGGAGGAATTGGGTGTGCACACGATTTATTATTTATGATGGCAAATATATTTTTATGGTCTCACCTTCACATAAGTACAATTCGACTCATCAAGCCCGTAACGCTAAGTACCTGACTGGCTACTGTTTTGTAATCCTTAGGCGTTCAGCTTTTAATATACTTAACTTAATGGTATTAATGGTCCAGCTATCTCAGCTTTGAAACCATTAAAGCGCTGGGGTACCATCTGTCAAAATTATCTTTACCCAACTTACCTTTTATTATTTTTCCAAGCGCGACATACGAGTATACGTCTAATAAAAAATTGTAAATTATTATATGCTAAACTAAGCAAAACTTGTAACAAAAATTAGTTCCAAATAAAGGTGGAAATAAATCCACAGAAACAATTTTCAAAATAACTTAATAAGCTATACATACCTTGCCTAAAGCATGAGATAGCACGAACTAAAATTAAATTAAGAAAAATATGCTTTGCGCTGACAATCGAGGCTCATACGCGTACGTTAAACACATACAAATGTGTATGCAGCGGTAGCTTTGCGCTTTCGAACCAACTTCCACTGGCCCTTTTTTTTATTTTTATGCCAGTTGAAGAAGTTTCACAATCTGCGAGCACATGTACATACATACATATGTATATCGTGAAGAACTTTCCTTACCATACCATATGGAGAAGATACTCTTCGAAAACTCTGTCTTTAGGATTGAAAAGTTTCAAATTGCTGAAATGTTTTGAATTTCATCATTACCTTCTTCAATATCGCGACGTTCGTTGGTTTTCCCGTCTCTTTGCTCTTTTCTTCTTTTTATTGTTTGTTTTACATTGTTTTTAGAGCGAGAGTTATCACTAGCATTGGTGTTGTGGATTGTGTTTTGTAAGTTAAGGTCAACTTGTGTTTCATTTTGCTTTAAATAAGTAATATTTGTACACATTTCTTGTTCTGTATTCTGGACCGAAATGTTTTTATTTAGGGAAAAACAATATTCATTTCAATCATTTCCAATAATCCATACAGATTGTTGCTATTATCTTTTTCACTCATAATGTTTTTGATTGATTTTTTTTGTTTTAGTCAGTAAGGTTTTATTTTATTTATTTATTTATTTTCTTCGCTTAAGCACACGTCCGCTCTCGTCAAGTTCCGCGCTTCCTCATAAATACTCACAAATGGAAGAAATTCCATGAACGGACTCTGCGAATTAGTTCGCGAAATTGTCCAATGAAACTATTAAAACCGCAAATCTTATGACAAAACTTTTATATCCCCTAAATCGCCTCCCCCTATCTACGCTACTGTTCCTTACCATACCATATGGGGAAGATGCTCTTCGAAAACTCTGTCCTTAGGATTGAAAAGTTTCAAATTGCTGTCATACGTGAAACTCTTTGATCTAATCAGGGGTTCGGAACGCAACTTTAGCTTAAAGATGACGACCTCCATCGTCTATAGTCCAATTTAAATTTACATGGCGACTGCATCAAAGTATTTCTGACCGACTTTATTGAATTACAATTATCATATGAGCCCTTGATTTTAAAAGTGGTATAAGTCAAAAGTTTTAAAAATCTAGCTTATCAGCTACTTCATATCAAATCTCAATAAAATAACATAATCTGAAGAGACTGGCAGTGTGCCATGGAAGGTAACTCGATGAAATGTGTTTATTTTTTGGTTGGTAAAAAAAATACGGTTACTGTTTTTTTTTTTTTTTTGATAGTGGTATAAGCAGAGAATGTTAATGCAATGA